>CM062294.1:29959062-30376746 GCA_031216915.1 Pictodentalium vernedei
CCCCCCCCCCCCCCCCCCCCCCCCCCCCCCCCCCGCCCCCCCCCCCCCCCCCCCCCCCCCCCCCCCACCACCAAAAAAAAACAAACTTTGACCAAAAACTTTAACCTGGAAGTTGTAAGTTAAACTTCCATACAAAAAAGGGTTAAATATTTCCAAAAATAACATGAAACATAACAAAAACAAAAAAAAATAATGAGAATGATACAATCAATAGTAATATTTAACAGAAAAAAAAAACAGAACACTTTAAGGTTGACTAAAAAACTTTAACCAAAACCCCAAATGTTAACAGACGGACAGACGAAAGTCATGACTAGACAGGAAAAAAAAAAAATTCAAAATATTAATATTAATTTAAAAGAAAAAAAAACAAAAAACTTTAAGGTTGACTAAAAAACATTAACCACAAACTTTAACCAAAACTCCTAATGTTAACAGATGGACAGATGAAAGTCATGACTAAACAGGAAAAAAAAAACAACCTTGAACCTTTAGTAAACAAGAGGCCCCACGGGGCCTGAAGTGCTCATCTTGTACAAAGCACAATTTAAACAGAGTCCAAGAATGAGTCTACATTAAGCAAGCCATCTCCATAGGCTACACTGTCAATTCTTGAGTCCCTCAGGAGTGACAAAAATAATCTGGGCATCATGCCTTTTCTTCAGTTGATCCTAAGTAAAATGTAGAGCTCCCCTATGAAGCCCCTTGATACAACCTATGTGGATTAATCTTAGTACCTCTAGAGGGTACTGAATACAAATTTTTTAATTCATCAGCAAAATGGCCAATTCCGGCTCCCATAGAGAGCCCAAATATTAACCCAGGCTCTTGGTTTGAACACAGTTAAATCTGACTTCCCTAGAGATGTTGTGTACCGAATATGAAAGCATTCTGACTGTTGGATCTGAAGAAGAGAAATTGTAAAGAAATTTCTTCGAATTGCACTAAGTTCAAATTTGGGCTACCATAGAGAGCCTAAATATTAACCTATGGATCCGATTTGAACAAACTTGAATCTGACACCCCTAGAGATGTTGTATACCAAATGTGAAAAACATTCTGACAAGTGAATCTGAAGAAGAAGATTTTGAAGAAATTCCCTCATATTGTACTAAGTTAAATTTCATGTTCCCATATGGAGTCCAAATATTAACCTAGGCACTCGAATTGAACAACCTGGAATCTGACCCCCCTAGAGATGTTGTATACCAAATATAAAAGCATTCCAACTGGTGGATCTGAAGAAGTAGATTTTTACAGAAATTTCCTCATATTGCACTAAGTAAAAATTTGGGCTACCATAGTGAGCCCAAATATACACCTAGGGTTCTGATTTGAACAAACTTGAATCTGACCCCCATAGAGATGTTGCATACCAAATATCAAAGCATTCTGATTGATGGATCTGAAGAAGAAGATTTTTTTAAATTACCCTCCATATTGAACAAAGATAAAATTTGGGCTTCCGTAGGAAGCCCCAAATATTAACCTAGGACTTGGTTTGAACAATCTAGAATCTGACCCTCATAACAATGATGTATACCAAATATTAAAAGATTCTGACTGGTGGTTCTGAAGAAGAAGATTTTTAAAGAATATTCCCCATATTACCCTATGTTAAAACTTCGGGCTCCTGTAGAGAGCCCAAATATGAACCAAAGAGCTTTATTTCATAAACCTTTATCTGACCCCCCTATGAATGCTGTATACCAAATATCAAAAGATTCTGGTGATTGGTTCTGGAGAAAAGATTTTTTAAAATTTTTGCAAATATGCTGACTCAGCATTTTTTCGATGCCTATTACAGAACACCCTAACATAACCATTGGCAATTTTTTTTTATCATTCAATTCTACTGGTCATAAGGATACTTCATACCAAATAAAAGCTCTCTGTTCCGTGGGGTTTGGGAAATATGGGCATTTGAAAATATTTCTATTTTAGCTCCCAGGGTTCCCATGGGGATGCAGGAATTTTTTTTTTTTGCATGGGTCAAGTACTTATGACCCAATACTACCACAAACCAAATTTGGTTCATACCGGACCATCGGTTCAGAAAGTTAAAAAATTTATATATTTTTTATACTTACTAATGACCCAGACATAGCTGGTGCTAACTCTTAAAATATAGGGCCAAACACAAATTTTGCCCCCCAATCCCCAAAATTTACATCTAAAACTAAAGAAAACATGTCCTGAAAGGCCCTCCACACTTCGCCCCTACTGCGCATGCGCAGTGTCAAGGACGTTCCGAAATTGGTGCCATTAATCATTCTAATAACCAGTGCCTGGTAAGCGCTATGTACTCAGCGGGGAGGCAAGAGTTCCCAACTCCTGGGAGGGCCATCCCCGTCTTGGTCATTGGTAAGTATAAAAAATATATAAATTACTATAAATTTTTTAACATTTTTATACTGTACCAATGACCCAGACATAGCTGAATAGTAAAAAGGCTGGAGGGCCAAGGACATAGAGCAAAATGGAATACGCACAATAAAATAAAATAGAGTCATCCCCTGTAGGGAAAAAGAAGTAATAGGCCTTACATGTATCTTTCTTATTTATGATAAATTAGAAAGATACAACACCTTCCAAAATTGAGCTTCATACATCCATGTACTCTATTAATATCCAATATAATCCTTATACTAATAATTTTTAAAGTAAGCCAATAAATAAAGTAAGTCTAGAGAATAGAGACTCTTATACTCCTAAAAGTGTCTGAGGATTGCATAATCATGTCCGTTGACATATGCAATATTCAAAAGCTATACTTTAAAAACTAAGACTTGAATGAATTTTAAAAACCTAAACTTCTCTCTAAACAACCATCCCAATAACAGCTCAGAATTACTAACTCCGGAGGAGGTATCCCCTTGTTTTCATAGTAAAACAGGTGACCCAAGGGAACACCCTCCCCCCCCCCCCCTTTTTCTTGCCCTGGGTCAAATAGCCCAGAGCGAAGAGGGCAGCCGAACGGAGACACTGCCGAAACAGACAGCCTACCTAGCTATAGTAGCAACTGTTAAGTGAATGACATTCTGAGCAGTAGATAATAGACCTAACAATAGAGGCCTCCAGAAATGGACTCGATATTTCTGAGATAAAATTCATGAATGTGGATGGCTGAGCGCAATGAGCGGCCTTCAAAAATCTATAATAGCGACACTATTAATGTAAGCCCAAGAAGTAGAAGAACTCTTACTTCATGAGCCGAAATCTTAAGCACAACTGCTAAGTCAATGATATACCATAAGCAGTACCGATAGTTAATAGAATCCATTAACAATAAAATGGAGCGTAACGTCCTTCTACTAGACATCAAAGACAGAAGCTTACGCCCATAGTAATAAACAGATATCTGTTTATAAATACATAAACTGTACCCGGAAAGAGTAAAGGCCTATGCCCATACGAAGACGGAAGGACCTTAAAATAATAGGTTCCGGATAATAGGAGCCTAACTCTTATGCAACAATCCAACCTAAATAGTAACGGAAGTATTGATTCCGAAACTATGAAAGTGAAAATCATCCATCAATAGTGCATGAAACTCACTGACTCTACAGTAAAAGAGAAACCAACAGAATTACTGTCTAAAAGGTCAGAATTTGAAAACTACTGTTTCCAGAGGCTCAAATGATTACTTAGCTAAATAAGAACCGAAGTTAAAATCCGAATAGGAATTTAATCTAAAGATTCTAAGTCTATTTATCAAAAAGTTACTAACTGACTTAGATAAAGAGACAAAAGACTCAATTGTAAACTATCGTAGAGTGCATAGGTATGAGGTAACATAAACCAATAACCTAAATAATAACAGGCTGCAGTAGATCTTGTGAAACAAGTATACTAAAAAATAGCAATGAGTAGAATGGAGGGATCAACAATATGAACATAATGATCCCTACACCACGACGGAAGAGCCTCCACTTTAGCCGCATAGAATAGCGAAGAAGAGGATCTCCTATAGTAAGAAATCGCGTCCAAAGCTCGTCCAGTACAGTGCTTACAATGCAATACGGACCACACAACGGAATACATGAAGGTTGCGACCTTGCTGGTTGTGATAAAGATGAGACGATTTACCCAGTGAAAAAGATCCTCACATAGAGGAAGATTTCACGTTAAGACCCACAGTAGACAAGAGAGTAAATTACTCATGATCTCTGTGAAGATAGAGATGCTATCAACAGAAATGTATTGTGGTTGTTTATCTTAGCAATACCTGCTAAAACAACAGCGCCGGAGGATACGCGTATCCTATCATTCCGTCCTATAGATCAATAGAGCGTTAACAATATTAGCTCAGAGATCTGGACAAGCCAACACATACGTCTGCAATTGATTAGCAAGCTGTGTCATAAATAAATCATCATTGGGCGCTCCCATAGATAGCAAATCTGATTGAATACTTGTTTGTTGAGAGTCCATTCTGACAGCAACAAGCGACCTGTAAGAGAACGGGAGTCCGATAAAACAATCAGACGACCCGGAATATGACGGACCAAAACTGAACTTGGTGTACTATAACCAACAGACGGATTCTTTCCATTAAATTGAATAACGGAAACGAAAGAGTGCCTCCCTGGTTCCGGAGATGCGCCACTACTGTCGAATTAAAGGACAGGAATTTGGGCATGCGTTTCTGAATAATGTTCATGCAATGACATAAAGCAAGCCTAAAAAACATTATTCCGCGGAAGAAAACTGATTGCTAAAAGACTGCGGAACCCAAAGACCCTGGCACTTCGAATCCGTAGGGATCAGTATTATATCCCAATCTGTTTGACTGGCAACCGTCATAACAGCCACACTCGGGTCCGGCAACTGCGGCGGCACTCTCTGAGTCAACCACCGAATGTTTGCCCCAGTCTGAATCTCTTGTAACACAAGATAGACAAGAGAACGTGTAAATCGAGCAATTCATGGATTGCCGAAAAGTTGCCGTCGAAGAGAAGCTCCTCCGAGAACGAAGCGACTCTGAGAGAGTTCTTAACTTTACTATCCACGCGTGTGGATGTAGCTAGGGCTGCGTCACGTCTAACTAACTCCAATCAGCCACTGAAGGGCGGAGTTATACGTGAACAAACTACTGCCCTCAAAAGAAATTACATTGAGAATAATATCCCGTAAATCTTTTCTTGAAGACGTAATGATAACGCCTCAGTAAGGCGGATTACGTATAATAAAGCATCTAAGTTAAGTCTACTATACATAATGTCGTTCCCAACATTGAAATTGGAAAAGACATAAACGGCGAAAAAGAATATATGCAGTCTTTAATCACACCGTCTAGACGCATATGAACTCTCGGTATGCCCTGCTCTGCCAAAATAAACTATTTGTATAAATGATAAAATGGCAGAAATGAGCAACGCGGACAAGAAACTAAACTATCATGCTTAGTAGCAGGCTTGTATATATATATATATAGCGTCGAAAAATAAAACACATGTTGTAATGACAATATTGGACTGCGTCGGTAAGTCAGGGACAATGTCCCTGAACCAATCGAAAAATCCGAGTCCAATGACGCTATAAGTCTCTTATCCAAGATCGCAGCACTGAAGTCCGAAATAATAATCACTGGAAGATAATGCCAGAAGATATGAAAGGCATCTTCCGATACTACTAAAGGGAAAACTCGAAATCTTTCGAATCCCTTTCGCCATCCTGTCGGACCCTATAAAGCGTTCGGTCGTCCGTACCTGATGCAACCGCGGACCGCACCGACCCAGCGCCGTCGGATAATTCCTGATTCGACCGAGAAACTGTCAATTGCTGGGATGCTGCGAAACAACTGTGCTAACTCGGATAGCACGTCCGTCACTGAGGCCTGAGGAGAAGCGGTCTTACGATGCATTGCCGCTGTAAGCTCCGTGATCGTTACCCCGTGCATACTACCAATATGCGAGCGAACGGAGTGTATAGGCCTCGTGTCCCTTGGCTACCGGATGGCGCGACCTATTCGCCGTGGAATCACTCAATGCCGAAACTGATCGGATACTCGAGGTCACGTAGCCAATGTGCGGTCGTGTGCCCTGCTGTGAGGATGAGGAAGCATTAAAGACAGTCTCTCGGACTGTCAATATAACGGAGCGTCCCGACCAACGGACATATGCTCCGAATGTAAAATATCTGAACCACAACATGCGGTCCCCTATGTTGTTGGGCGAGAGAGGGACCTCTCTCGCTCACAGCCCGGACGGACCTGGACAAGCCAGGAACCGGACTAACAGGCTTCCTCCGATCTGTCCTCAATCTGCCGTCACTGGGTGAGTACTAAAGTAATTAAAGTGCTCGCATCACCCAAATCTCCTTCCTAGACCGCAACGGACGAACCCGGCAGCCGAACCATTCGATGAATGTACGCTACACCGGGTGAGCTAGCGAATGTCACTCCGTAGGCGATAGACATATTCCATGAGCACTAATTGCCGCTAACTCTTCATTAACTATGACGACAGAGGCACACTTTTGAAAGACATCTCCATAACTCTTCGAACAAGAAACCAGAAATGCTTGGTTAGCAAGCATAAAATAATAATATATATAGCGTCGTTCAATAATTCGAAAGTTTGTGTGACATTATTGGACTATGTCGGAACTGAGGGACAATGTCCCTGAACCGAACCAAAAATTTCTAAGTCCACCGACGCTATCAGTTTCTTATCCGGCATCGCAGCATTCTGGTCCGACGAAAGAAGCTGTAGAAGACCAAGTCAGATGACATACACAACAGCATATGTTGTTCCGAAAGGGAAAGGTCGAAATCCTCCGAATCCCTTTCGGTATCCCGTCGGACCGGATGAAACTTTCGGACGTCCGTACCCGCTTCCGCGGAGCGTCCCGACCCAGCATCATCGGATAAAATATATGCGACAGATTCAGTTGATGCTGGGATGCTGCGATAAACTGTGCTATCAAGGAAAGCATGTCCGTTCCCGAGGCCTGTGCAGTAGCGGTCTTACGATGCATTGCCGCCGGAAGCTCCGTGTACGTTGACTCCCGCACACTTCCTATGCGAACGTCCGGAGTCTGCAGGCCTCGTGTCCCTGGCTACCGGATGGTGTGACCTGGTCGCCGAAGAATCCTTGATCGGCGAAGCTGGTAATATATCGGCGGTCACGCAGCCAAGGTGCGGTCGTGTGCGCTGACGAGAAGAGGAAGCCTTAGCAGTCTCAGCGGACTGCCTATACAACGGAGCGTCCCGAGCGACGGACGTATGCTCCGCTTACGACACATTTTGTACCACAACATCTGGGGCCAGATGTTGTTGAACGAGAGAGGGGCCTCTCTCGCTTGCCGTCCGGATGGACCGGAACGAGCTATGAACCGGACTAAAAGGCTTCCTGCGTTCTCCCTCCGATCCGCCGTCACTGGGTGTGCATTAGGTTAATTTATAGTGCTCGCATCACCCCAAAATTCCTTCTAGACCGCAACGGACAAACCCGGCTTCCGAACCATTCGGTGAATGGACGCTACACCGGGCGAGCTAGCGGACGTCAAAGGCCGTCGAACCTACTAGGGTCCTCTTAGGCAATTGGCGTATTTACATGAGCACTTTTCCGCTAGCCCTTCATTAATTGTGACGCCGGAGGCACACTGTTGGAAGACATCACAGATACATCACCCTAATCTTGATCGTCTGAAATAGAAATTGATAAAGTAGAGTGACCCTGCGGGGAAAGGACCGGAGTGTCCAAATCCCCAACAACATACCGTGACATACGCTTCCCATATTGTCATCGAAATCATACGATACAGAACAGGAGTTAATGCGAGTACACTGACCACATATAGAATGATAATAAAGTCAGAGGAAGACTTCCTCTTAAAACAATTGATCAATATCCTTTCAATGTGAAAAGAAAACAAGTCCTGGTACTCGCACTAACCCCTGGCAATCAAAATACATAATAATAATATGATCCATTAATATAGAAAAAATAATTGAAAACAAAATATTTTGAAAAAATATTTTTTCAGAACAGCCCAAGTTTCTGAAAAGTAACGTTGAGCCCCAATGGATCCCAAGCCTAAGTGTGGACAAAAATTTTAAAAATATTTTAAACAATTTATTCAACACTTACGAACAATAATAATGTATCTAGTTATGATTAAAATAACATCAAGATATTATTTTTTAGAAATCCCCCCCTCACACAGAGGGCTGTTGTAAATGTAAACAATGAGTGTAAAAACACTAAAATAAGACTCCAGGCACCCAGGCCCGAAATCAGTTACCAAAAATACACTATCTGATGCAAAACAGAGACTTCCAGGGAAGAAACTGCAGAACATCAGATGGTAGATGCAGAACACAACGCCTAACCACCCGTAGGTGAAGACGTAAACATGGGGAAAGAACAGAATTCATTCTGTTATTCAGCTAAAACTCCCAAGAAAATTTAGTAATAATAATTACAAAAACTATGCCAAAAGCATGGGAGAATAGCAAGGGGGAACTTAAAGGACAGGGAGAGAGGAAAACACTTAAAAAAACAGTGTAACTAAATAATCAGAATGACAACAAAATGGCTGCTGCCTTGAAAATAGGTAACTTAACATAATTTCATTAAAAAGTTAAAAAATTTATAGTAATTTATATATTTTTTATACTTACCAATGACCCAGACATAGCTGGTGCTAACTCTTAAAATATAGGGCCAAACACAAATTTTGCCCCCCAATCCCCAAAATTTGCATCTAAAACTAAAGAAAACATGTCCTGAAAGGCCCTCCACACTTCGCCCCTACTGCGCATGCGCAGTGTCAAGGACGTTCCGAAATTGGCGCCATTTATCATTCTAATAACCAGTGCCTGGTAAGCGCTATGTACTCAGCGGGGAGGCAAGAGTTCCCAACTCCTGGGAGGGCCATCCCCGTCTGGGTCATTGGTAAGTATAAAAAATATATAAATTACTATAAATTTTTTAACATTTTTATACTGTACCAATGACCCAGACATAGCTGAATAGTAAAAAGGCTGGAGGGCCAAGGACATAGAGCAAATTGGAATACGCTCAATAAAATAAAATAGAGTCATCCCCTGTAGGGAAAAGAAGTAATAGGCCTTACATGTATCTTTCTTATTTATGATAAATTAGAAAGATACAACACCTTCCAAAATTGAGCTTCATACATCCATGTACTCTATTAATATCCAATAATCCTTATACTAATAATTTTTAAAGTAAGCCAATAATAAAGTAAGTCTAGAGAATAGAGACTCTTATACTCCTAAAAGTGTGTGAGAAATGCATAATCATGTCCGTTGACATATGCAATATTCAAAAGCTATACTTTAAAAACTAAGACTTGAATGAATTTTATAAACTTAAACTTCTCACTAAACAACCATCCCAATAACAGCTCAGAATTACTAACTCCGGAGGAGGTATCCCCTTGTTTTCATAGTAAAAACAGGTGACCCAAGGGAACACCCTCCCCCCCCCCCCCTTTTTCTTGCCCTGGGTCAAATAGCCCAGAGCGAAGAGGGCAGCCGAACGGAGACACTGCCGAAACAGACAGCCTACCTAGCTATAGTAGCAACTGTTAAGTGAATGACATTCTGAGCAGTAGATAATAGACCTAACAATAGAGGCCTCCAGAAATGGACTCGATATTTCTGAGATAAAATTCATGAATGTGGATAGCTGAGCGCAATGAGCAGCCTTCAAAAATCTATAATAGCAACACTATTAATGTAAGCCCAAGAAGTAGAAGAACTCTTACTTCATGAGCCGAAATCTTAAGCACAACTGCTAAGCCAATGATATACCATAAGCAGTACGCTAGTTAATAGAATCCATTAACAATAAAATGGAGCGTAACGTCCTTCTACTAGACATGAAAGACAGAAGAAGCTTACGCCCTTGTAATAAACAGATATCTGTTTATAAATACATAAACTGTACCCGGAAAGAGTAAAGGCCTATGCCCATACGAAGACGGAAGGACCTTAAAATAATAGGTTCCGGATAATAGGAGCCTAACTCTTATGCAACAATCCAACCTAAATAGTAACGGAAGTATTGATTCCGAAACTATGAAAGTGAAAATCATCCATCGATAGTGCATGAAACTCACTGACTCTACAGTAAAAAAGAAACCAACAGAATTACTGTCTAAAAGGTCAGAACGGTTCGAATCCCACCTGCGGCAACCGCGTTGTGTCCTTGGGCAAGACACTTCACCCCGATTGCCTACATGGGGGCACGATGACGCTGTGTACTGAGGCGTACTGCACGTCGATGGTGCGCATGTCTTCAACCAATCTAACCCTGCCTGTGCTGTGGTGCAGAGTACAGAGTTACGATGTTGGAGAGCTGACAGCTGCTCGTCGTTGCTCGGTGGTTCTCTCCGGGTACTCCGGCTTCCTCCACCCGTAAAACTGTCACGGTCACGATTAGCCATTGTGCATAAGTATGTGACCTTAAACACCAATAAATAAATAAATAAATAAATATAAAAGGTCAGAATTTGAAAACTACTGTTTCCAGAGGCTCAAATGATTACTTAGCTAAATAAGAACCGAAGTTAAAATCCGTATAGGAATTTAATCTAAAGATTCTAAGTCTATTTATCAAAAAGTTACTAACTGACTTAGATAAAGAGACAAAAGACTCAATTGTAAACTATCGTAGAGTGCATAGGTATGAGGTAACATAAACCTATAACCTAAATAACAACAGGCTGCAGTAGATCTTGTGAAACAAGTATACTAAAAAATAGCAATGAGTAGTATGGAGGGATCAACAATATGAACATAATGATCCCTACACCACGACGGAAGAGCCTCCACTTTAGTCGCATAGAATAGCGAAGAAGAGGATCTCCTATAGTAAGAAATCGCGTCCAAAGCTCGTCCAGTACAGTGCTTACAATGCAATACGGACCACACAACGGAATACATGAAGGTTGCGACCTTGCTGGTTGTGATAAAGATGACACGATTTACCCAGTGAAAAAAGATCCTCACATAGAGGAAGATTTCACGTTAAGATCCACAGTAGACAAGAGAGTAAATTACTCATGATCTCTGTGAAGATAGAGATGCTATCAACAGAAATGTATTGTGGTTGTTTATCTTAGCAATACCTGCTAAAACAACAGCGCCGGAGGATACGCGTATCCTATCATTCCGTCCTATAGATCAATAGAGCGTTAACAGTATTAGCTCAGAGATCTGGACAAGCCAACACATACGTCTGCAATTGATTAGCAAGCTGTGTCATAAATAAAACATCATTGGGCGCTCCCATAGATAGCAAATCTGATTGAATACTTGTTTGTTGAGAGTTCATTCTGACAGCAACAAGCGACCCGTAAGAGAACGGGAGTGCGATAAAACAATCAGACGACCCAGAATATGACGGACCAAAACTGAACTTGGTGTACTATAACCAACAGACGGATTCTTTCCATTAAAATGAATAACGGAAACGAAAGAGTGCCTCCCTGGTTCCGGAGATACGCCACTACTGTCGAATTAAAGGACAGGAATTTGGGCATGCGTTTCTGAATAATGTTCATGCAATGACATAAAGCAAGCCTAAAAAACATTATTCCGCGGAAGTTAAACTGATAGCTAAAAGACTGCGGAACCCAAAGACCCTGGCACTTCGAATCCATAGGGATCAGTATATATCCCAATCTGTTTGACTGGCAACCGTCATAACAGCCACACTCGGGTCCGGCAACTGCGGCGGCACTCTCTGAGTCAACCACCGAATGTTTGCCCCAGTCTGAATCTCTTGTAACACTAGATAGACAAGAGAATGTATAAATCAAGCAATTCATGGATTGCCGGAAAGTTGCCGTCGAAGAGAAGCTCCTCCGAGAACGAAGCGACTCTGAGAGAGTTCTTAACCTACTATCCACGCGTGGATGTAGCTAGGGCTGCATCACGTCTAACCAACTCCAATCAGCCACTGAAGGGCGGAGTTATACGTGAACAAACTACTGCCCTCAAAAGAAATTACATTGAGAATAATATCCCGTAAATCTTTTCTTGAAGACGTAATGATAACGCCTCAGTAAGGCGGATTACGTATAATAAAGCGTCTAAGTTAAGTCTACTATACATAATGTCGTTCCCAACATTGAAATTGGAAAAGACATAAACGGCGAAAAAGAATATATGCAGTCTTTAATCACACCGTCTAGACGCATATGAACTCTCGGTAAGCCCTGCTCTGCCAAAATAAACTATTTGTAAAAAAGATAAAATGGCAGAAATGAGCCACGCGGACAAGAAACTAAACTATCATGCTTAGTAGCAGGCTTGTATATATATAAATATATAGCGTCGAAAAATAAAACACATGTTGTAATGACAATATTGGACTGCGTCGGTAAGTCAGGGACAAAGTCCCTGTACCGATCGAAAAATCTGAGTCCAATGACGCTATAAGTCTCTTATCCAAGATCGCAGCAATGAAGTCCGAAAAATAATCACTGGAAGAAAAGCCAGAAGATATGAAAGGCATCTTCCGATACTACTAAAGGGAAAACTCGAAATCTTTCATATCCCTTTCGCCATCCTGTCGGACCCTATAAAGCGTTCGGTCGTCCGTAGCTTGATGCAACCGCGGACCACACCGACCCAGCGCCGTCGGATAATTCCTGATTCGACCGAGAAACTGTCAATTGCTGGGATGCTGCGAAACAACTGTGCTAACTCGGATAGCACGTCCGTCACTGAGGCCTGAGGAGAAGCGGTCTTACGATGCATTGCCGCAGGAAGCTCCGAGATCGTTACCCCGTGCATACTTCCAATATGCGAGCGAACGGAGTGTATAGGCCTCGTGTCCCTTGGCTACCGGATGGCGCGACCTATTCGCTGTGGAATCACTGAATGCCGAAACTGATCGGATACTCGAGGTCACGTAGCCAATGTGCGGTCGTGTGCCCTGCTGTGAGGATGAGGAAGCATTAAAGACAGTCTCTCTGACTGTCAATATAACGGAGCGTCCCGAGCAACGGACATATGCTCCGAATGTAAAATATCTGAACCACAACATGCGGTCCCCTATGTTGTTGGCTTCCTCCGATCTGTCCTCAATCTGCCATCACTGGGTGAGTACTAAAGTAATTAAAGTGCTCGCATCACCCAAATCTCCTTCCTAGACCGCAACGGACGAACCCGGCAGCCGAACCATTCGATGAATGTACGCTACACCGGGTGAGCTAGCGAATGTCACTCCGTAAGCGATAGATATATACCATGAGCACTTATTGCCGCTAACTCTTCATTAACTATGACGACAGAGGCACACTTTTGAAAGACATCTCCATAACTCTTCGAACAAGAAACCAGAAATGCTTGGATAGCAAGCATAAAGTAATAATATATATAGCGTTGTTCAATAATTCGAAAGTTTGTGTGACATTATTGGACTATGTCGGAACTGAGGGACGATGTCCCTGAACCGAACCAAAAATTTCTAAGTCCACCGACGCTATCAGTTTCTTATCCGGCATCGCAGCATATGTTGTTCCGAAAGGGAAAGCTTGAAATCCTCCGAATCCCTTTCGGTATCCCGTCGGACCGGATGAAACTTTCGGACGTCCGTACCCGCTTCCGCGGAGCGTCCCGACCCAGCATCGTCGGATAAAATATATGCGACAGATTCTGTTGATGCTGGGATGCTGCGATAAACTGTGCTATTAAGGAAAGCACGTCCGTTCCCGAGGCCTGTGTAGTAGCGGACTTACGATGCATTGCCGCTGGAAGCTCCGTGTACGTTGACTCCCGCACACTTCCTATGCGAACGTCCGGAGTCTGCAGGCCTCGGGTCCCCGGCTACCGACCCAGCGCTGTCGGATAATTCTCGATCCGACACCGTTTCTGTCGGCTGCTGGGATGCTGCGATAAGCTGTGCTATGTGCACAAGAATGTCCGGCGTCGAGACCTGCGGAGGCGCAGTCTATCGCTGCTTCGCCGAGGGCAGCTCCGCATCAGATGGCTCCCGCATACTTTTCCTATGCGAACGTCCGGAGTCCATCGGTCTCGAATCCCTGGCTGCCGGATGGTGTGACCTGATCGCCGAAGAATCCTTGATCGGCGAAGCTGGTAATATATCGGTGGTCACGCAGCCAAGGTGCGGTCGTGTGCGCTGACGAGAAGAGGAAGCCTTAGCAGTCTCAGCGGACTGCCTATACAACGGAGCGTCCCGAGCGACGGACGTATGCTCCGCTAGCGACACATTTGTACCACAACATCTGGGGCCAGATGTTGTTGAACGAGAGAGGGGCCTCTCTCGCTTGCCGTCTGGATGGACCGGAACGAGCTATGAACCGGACTAAAAGGCTTCCTCCGTTCTCCCTCCGATCCGCCGTCACTGGGTGTGCATTAAGTTAATTTTATAGTGCTCGCATCACCCCAAAATTCCTTCTAGACCGCAACGGACGAACCCGGCTGCCGAACCATTCGGTGAATGGACGCTACACCGGGCGAGCTAGCGGACGTCAAAGGCCGTCGAACCTACTAGGGTCCTCTTAGGCAATTGGCGTATTACATGAGCACTTTTCCGCTAGCCCTTCATTAATTGTGACGACGGAGGCACACTGTTGGAAGACATCACAGATACATCACCCTAATCTTGATCGTCTGAAAATAGAAATTGATAAAGTAGAGTGACCCTGCGGGGAAAGGACCGGAGTGTCCAAATCCCCAACAACATACCGTGACATACGCTTCTCATATTGTCATCGAAATCATACGATACAGAACAGGAGTTAATGCGAGTACACTGACCACATATAGAATGATAATAAGGTCAGAGGAAGACTTCCTCTTAAAACAATTGATCAATATCCTTTCAATGTGAAAAGAAAACAAGTCCTGGTACTCGCACTAACCCCTGGCAATCAAAATACATAATAATAATATGATCCATTAATATAGAAAAAATAATTGAAATCAAAATATTTTGAAAAAATATTTTTTCAGAACAGCCCAAGTTTCTGAAAAGTAACGTTGAGCCCCAATGGATCCCAAGCCTAAGTGTGGACAAAAATTTTAAAAATATTTTAAACTATTTATTCAACACTTACGAACAATAATAATGTATCTAGTTATGATTAAAATAACATAAAGATATTATTATTTAGAAATCCCCCCCTCACACAGAGGGCTGTTGTAAATGTAAACAATGAGTGTAAAAACACTAAAATAAGACTCCAGGCACCCAGGCCCGAAATCAGTAACCAAAAATACACCATCTGATGCAAAACAGAGACTTCCAGGGAAGAAACTGCAGAACATCAGATGGTAGATGCAGAACACAACGCCTAACCACCCGTAGGTGAAGACGTAAACATGGGGAAAGAACAGAATTCATTCTGTTATTCAGCTAAAACTCCCAAGAAATTTTAGTAATAATAATTACAGAAACTATGCCAAAAGCATGGGAGAATAGCAAGGGGGAACTTAAAGGACAGGGAGAGAGGAAAACACTTGAAAAAACAGTGTAACTAAATAATCAGAATGACAACAAAATGGCTGCTGCCTTGAAAATAGGTAACTTAACATAATTTCATTAAAAAATTTTAAGTTACAGCCCTGATAATATTCTGTCACACATTCTTTTCCTCTCCTCCTTTTCTATCCTCCTTAGAATCACCATTTCACTAATATTTATGTGTCTGGCATCATTTAAACTGAGATTTAAAAGCACAAAGATCAGTCAGATGTTAACTGATGAAGGGCCAAACTTAGAATGATAAATGGCGCCAATTTCGGAACGTCCTTGACACTGCGCATGCGCAGTAGGGGCGAAGTGTGGAGGGCCTTTCAGGACATGTTTTCTTTAGTTTTAGATGCAAATTTTGGGGATTGGGGGGCAAAATTTGTGTTTGGCCCTATATTTTAAGAGTTAGCACCAGCTATGTCTGGGTCATTGGTACAGTATAAAAATATTTTAAGTTACAGCCCTGATAATATTCTGTCACACATTCTTTTCCTCTCCTCCTTCTCTATCCTCCTTAGAATCACCATTTCACTAATATTTATGTGTCTGGCATCATTTAAACTGAGATTTATAAGCACAAAGATCAGTCAGATATTAACTGATGAAGGGCCAAACTTAGAATGATTAATGGCGCCAATTTCGGAACGTCCTTGACACTGCGCATGCGCAGTAGGGGCGAAGTGTGGAGGGCCTTTCAGGACATGTTTTCTTTAGTTTTAGATGCAAATTTTGGGGATTGGGGGGCAAATTTTGGGGATTGGGGGGCAAAATTTGTGTTTGGCCCTATATTTTAAGAGTTAGCACCAGCTATGTCTGGGTCATTGGTACAGTATAAAAATATAGAAATTTTGGGCGGGGCCAAAAATCTTACTCCTCCTATTACAAAGCCAAATATTACTTCACGAACTTCGTTCGAACAAACTTGATTCTACACCTCATATGGAAGCTCCATAGCAAATATCAAGTCATTGTACACACTGGTTCTTGAGAAGATTTTTAAAATATTTTGGAGCATTTTTCCCCACTCCCTCCCTATGGGGCTGGGCATGCTGAGTTGAACAAAAACAAAATGCCCCTTTGGGACCATCACTCACACAAACTTTCACTTGAATTGGCCCAGTGGCTTTGGAGGAGAAGACCAAAACATGGTGTTGATGGAAGACGGACGACGGATGGAGAGCGATGAGATTAGCTCAGCTTGACTTTGTCAAGATGAGCTAAAAAAACTTTAACCACAAACTTTAACCAAAACTCTAAATGTTAACAGACCATTAGATGGACGGACAGAAGGATGAAAGTCATGACAATAGGGCTCAATGTAAACAGTCAGGCTGATACGAAGCAATGAGCACTTACTTATTTGTTCATGTTGTAGTTAATTGTTATATTTCAACAGTTCCTAAACATTGGAACATGGAAATTAAAGGAAGGAGCAAGTTGGAAATACCATTTCCATTTTTATCGCAAACAGGTATTTGGAATCATTATATTAACCTACCTGTGCTATTTATAGACAATCCAGAAAATAAGCAGACTGACATCTGCAAAATGAGGTCCCCAGAGGGTGAATTTAGTGATGCTACCCTGCACAGCAGGGTAGCATCACTAAATTTACCCTCTGTGAACCTCAATCCGAATCAGGGTCTCAGGAGTAAACAGAAAGAGGTATCCAAAGGATAAATTGACCCACTGTATGGGATAGCATCATCAAATTCACCCCCTGGGCACCTCATTCTGCAAATGTCAGACTGCTTATTTTCAGGCCTGTTTATAGACAACAATGACAGAGCAGTGAAACATCAACTTGATTTCAATAAAAATGGAACAGATCAGCAATACTGAAGTATATCATCACTTCTGACAAGTGTTTTAGCCAATTTATTCATTTATTGGTGTTCAAGGGCACATACTTATACACAATGGCTAATCGTGTCTGTGACAGTTTTAAGGGTGGAGGATGCCAGAGTACCTGGAGAGAACCACCGAGCATCGACGATCAACTGTCAGCTCCTCAACTTTCTAACTCTGTTGAGCTCAAGCAGAGTTACAGCGGTTGATAAAGTGCCTTGCCTAAGGACACATGCGGGTCGCCCCGAATGGAGATCAACCTCGGGGACCTCTAGCATAGAAGTCCAACAGTCTACAACTGAGCCACCGCACTCATTTTACTAAATTAAATTACCAGATTTGTTTCATATAATAATGCAGATTGATGCCCTGAGGAACACACTGCCTCACGAAGTGGCTGTCTTGGGAGATGATACCCCAAGGGGAGACTATGTGCAATATTACACCTCAAGTCAAGCCATCATTATTTTTGTTATCCCAAAGGAGTTGTGTTCATAATGGTAACATAAAATTAATTCCAACTGGATATAACAGCAAATTCAATATTTACTTTTCTATTAGAAACAATGTTATTCAACAGGGCATCCCCTCATTGTTCTCGATTTGACATTGCAGCTGTGAGAGCCATAATGTTCTATCTTCCAGTAGAAGATAGAACTTTATGGTTCTCACACGACAATTGACAGACTCGCAGAGTTTACATTCATAGTGACAGAACAATTTTAGAAATTTATTTGGATTGAAGGTCACCATTCTCTGTAATTTACCTCTTCTCCGTTGATTCTGTGACGTAACTCCACGACATCTCTGTCTGAACAGAGAACATTTCAAAAAATGTTGACTGGTAATGAATGGTCCATGGGTGGGGAACACTGCAAAATATCTAACCTTAACTTTCTAATGAGAGTAAAATTCTTGCCCTCTGATTGGATGAATCTGGATTGATGAAGGGACAGAAGGACTGAGAGATAGACATGATGAACAAGAGGCGTAGAAGGACGGACATTCCTAACAACCCTCGCTATATGCAGCAGAAAAACATGACTGGGTACTTTTCAGGACTGTAAGGCTTGATGACATACAGTGGAACCGTGTTAATTGAATAGCTACTTTGCCAATGAAAATTATTCAATTAACAGGAGTATTCAACTAACAGGGATTGTGTCACTTTCCTGTATTCTACAGATAAACTGAGCATTTATTCTATTATATCATGTTTGACAGAGCTCACAGATTATTCAATTAATAAGAGTTTATTCTATAAACTATATTCAATTAACAGGTCAAATTTGTGCTGGGGGTATGGTAAATGGTTTTGTGTTGGGAAATTATATTCATATTTATTTATTGGTGTTTAAGGTCACATACTTATGCACAATGGCTAATCATGACCGTGACAGTTTTACGGGTGGAGGAAGCCGGAGTACCCGGAGAGAACCGCCGAGCAACGACGAGCAGCTGTCAGCTCTCCAACATCGTAACTCTGAACTCTGCACCACAGCACAGGCAGGGTTAGATTGGTTGAAGACATGCGCACCATCGACATGCAGTACGCCTCAGTACACAGCGTCATCGTGCCCCCATGTAGGCAATCGGGGTGAAGTGTCTTGCCCAAGGACACAACGCGGTTACCGCAGGTGGGATTCGAACCGAGGACCTCTCGGCTAGCAGCCTGCACCTCTACCAACTGAGCCACCGCGCCCCCGGGGAAATTATATTCAACAAAGAGGGTTATTCAGTTGGATTCACTGTACTTCACAATTTCTTCACTGGTTAAGTGCTAGAAGCCACTTTCATGGCTCTACTGAAAAGTGCTGGAAGGATCTTTAACCCTTTAATAACGAATCGCCCACATCCGCCTGCGCAATATGCAAATTGAGCAGTTGAAAAAATTAAATTTTTCAAATTATTTCAACAAAACCATATCATGCGACCCCTTATTGGAACGCGCTCACTGAGCTCGTTCCAATGAGGGTTCACATGATATGGTTTTGCTGAAATTCTTTGAAAAATTTAAAAAAAATGCAATTTAAAATAATAAATTTTGATATCGTCTGCGTTGGGTAAAGGGTTAATGGTTTTACACTGTATGCATTAGCTTGTTATTTGCCCAGCAGTAGAAGAAAAAATTCTTATATAAAATTGCTTGGTTGCAATTTATTGGAGAGTGCTATCGGCTCTCTCCAATAAATTGTAACCAAACAATTATTTATGAACAATTTTGCTAAACTAAGGCCACTCTTGAATGGTAGAATGGTATCTTTGAAATAAAATACCCATGTTTTAAATCACCTTTATTTATTTATTAGGGTTTAACGACACATTAACAGTCAAGGTCATATCAAGTCGGTGACAGTTTCATGGGTGAAGGAAGCTGTGCAGTACGCCTTAGTACACGGCATCATCATGCCCCCATGTGGACAATCGGGGTGAAGTGCTTTGCCCAAGGACACAATGCGGGAGTCCAAATCGATCGCTCAGGCGGTCACCCATCCAAGGACTAACCGGGCTCAACATTGCTTAACTTCGGTATTCTGATGAGAACCGGTTTCAAATCACCTTTAAAAAACAAAAGGGGCCTGAGGGCGCTCACCTGACATGGTAGTCTAAATATCAAACCAGGGACTTGACTTGAATAAGCTGCATACGCCCCTCCTAAGAAAAGCATATACCAACTATATACAATTTTCTAAGTCCCACCCGGACCCCAAATTTTCAATTTAAAAAAAATAAATAAATTTTGTCTTAAAATTGACCAAAACGCAAAAAAAAACAAAAAACAAATTTCTGGATTTTGGTCCAAAATTTCTAAGTCTGGTCCGAGACCCCAAATTTTCAGCCAAAATATGAACCCAGGGACTTGGCTTGAACAAACTTGAATCTCACCCCCCTAAGGATGCTGCATATCAAATAACAAAAGATACTTATTGGTAGATCTGAAGAAGAAGATTTTTAAAGAATATTCCTCATAATGCACTAACTTGAATATTTGGGCTCCCATAGGGAATCCAAATATGCACCGAAGGATTTGATTTCAACAAATATGTGAAACAATCTTCCAAAGATGTTATATGTAAAATATGAAAGCTTTTGGAGTAGTGGTTTGGAAGCAAACGATTCTTTAATTTTTTCCTGTTGCCCACAAGAGTTAAAAAATGCTGACTCAGCATTTTTTCAATGTCCCAAAAAAGTACCTTATGACATAACCGATGGCAATTTTTTTTTACCACTCCTTTCTGCTGGCTCCATGGAAGCCTCACACCAAATAAAAATTCTCAGTGCCGTGCAGTTTTGGAGATATGGACGTTTTCGTTTTTTTCTATTTTTTGGCTCCTGAGGTTCCCACGGGGCTGCAGGAAAAAATATTTTGGCATAGATCAAGTACTTATAACCCAATAATACCTTATATTAAATTTGGTTCAAATTGGCCTCTTAGTTCAGAAAATAGAAATTCTGGGCAGGGCAAAAATTCTTGCCTCTCTCAGAACAAAGACAAATATTACCTGTCAAACTTCTCTTGAACAAACTTGAGACACCTCAAATGGAAGTTGCATACCAAATATCAAGTCTCTGCTACAGCTGGTTCATGAGAAGAAGATTTTTTAAAATTTTGTGCATTTTGGGCCCACCCCATTCCCCCTCCATAATATGAGCAGAAACCAAATTTGAAGAAAAACCCAAATGCCCCTATATAAGCGCAACTCATGTGAATTTTCATCGAAGTGCAGCCAGTGGCTTGGTAGAAAATGATCCAAACACCACCTTCACGACAGTTGACAGACGACGGACGACGGAAAAAAGTGATCAGAATAGCATACCCTGACTTTTAGTCAGGTAAGCTAATAATTTAGAATTCAATCAGGTAACACAATGCTTGATAACACATACTTGACAATTTCTTGTGAATCTTGATATTTTCCATTTAATGCTAAGGCTTCAGCTTTCCTTATTTTGAATCTAGTACATGCTGGACTGTGTTCTATACATTTACCAATGTAATAAGCTGCCTGTAAGAATGAAAAAAAAATAATAACTTCAATTGATAGTCAAATTTCTTGATGCCCAGTCTAAAAAATGTTTTCTATTTTCCAATGCGTATACACATTATCAAAAAATCAAGTCCGGTGATGTTCAGGGTTATGGATATCAACTCCAAATTAAAGTCAATAGGATTCTTCTCTTTTCTCATGCAAATATTTTCTGGAAGTGTGGATCAGCTGTGATGGACAGAACTAGTATTATTATTTAGAAACCCAAATGCTATTTTTATTATCAGTCAACCTGAATTTTAGTGGACAAATCATACAAATTGATAATCATAGGGTTCATTTCCATCCACATGTTAGGCCATTAAAAAACAAGAGGCCCCAGGGGGCCTGAGGGTGCTCACCTGACATGGTAGCCTAAATATAAAACACTGGGAATTGATTTCAACAAGTTGCATCTGACCCTCCTCAGAAAAGCTTATACCAAATATCCAACACTGGGAATTGATTTCAACAAGTTGCATCTGACCCTCCTCAGAAAAGCTTATACCAAATATCCAAAGATTCAGACCAGTGGATCAAAAAAAAAACATTTTTCATATTGAACTAAGTTAGAATTCGGGCTCCCATAGGAAGCCCAAATATGAACACAGGGACTTGGCTTGAACTAACTTGAATCTCACCTCCAGAGGGATGCCGTTTTCCAAATATAAAAAGATTCGGACTTGGCTTGAACAAACTTGAATCTCTCCCCCCTAAGGGTGCTGCATGCCAAATGTTAAAACATTCCGACCGCTGAGTCTGAAGAAGATTTTTAAAGAAAAATTCCTCATATTGAACTAAGATATAATTCGGGGTCTCACAGGGAGCCCAAATATGAACCCAGGGACTTGGCTTCAACAAACTTGAATCTCACCCCCTAAGGATGCTGCATGCTAATTTAAACATTTGGGCCCCCATAGAGAGCCCAAATATGGGCCCAGGGAATTGATTTCAATAAACATTTGAAACAATCTTCCAAAGATGTGAACATATGGCCTGTCCACAAGCAATGTTTCAGCCATTGGCAGAAACATTGCCTGTGTTTGCTATGAGTAACCAGGAATACCTGCCGTGCTTTGGATGTCATTCGATATGGCAATTGCGCGCAATTCTTACGTGCAATTAAGCCTAAATAAGCGCACAGTTTGTGACAGGACTTCTAGTTTTAACTGTAAGTAAGGCTGGCACAGTAATATTAAAGCTTGGAACAGTGACAAATTCCTTTTTTAACTATATGAAAAAGAAACTTCATGCTGCATTCCCAAAGCTATACTGCTGCCGCTGTTCTCAAGAGTAATACAGCTAAAAAGCTTATAGTTAGTCAAAGCAAGCATAATGACACTAACCCGGTGCGACTCGTAATGCTTTAGTGTTAGTTATCTAGAATAGTATAGAAACCATAGGGCTCCCTCACGTCTGACCGACTCCATAATGCCACTAAGGACGGAGGGGGACGTGATGAACATGGCACTATTGCAAGGAACATACCTGCTGAAACAGCGTTGACATATCCCTTGAAATCAAGACAGTACCCATGGTATTAAATAAAACACCATATAGACATAATATCCAATCCACCGAGTGGAAATATAATCCACCAAAATAGATTTGATAAAAATGAAGCGGGAGACGAAAACTATGTTCCAGCACCTGATCATAAAAACCTTCATGAACTCCTTGTGCCTCATTCTAATTATAGCAGGAAATATATTCCTGAAAAGGCATTAACTATAGGCATTCGCAAGAATGCTCATTAATCACACTAGGTTAATATGGCATTATCAATAGAGCTAAAAGCCTCAGACAACTAACACAAAACAACTCTTCTCTTGTAACGGTACCTTGTCCGATAGGACAGTGGTCTCAGCCTGGCTGAAGCAGCTAAAGGTCTTAAGATTCGTGAAGACAATTAAATAGCTGTTAACTGTGGTCCTAGAAGCTCACTAAAGGAGACTTACCACGCTAGCCACTAATGATAGGGAAAAACACTGCCCATAATTCTAGCTAGGCTACTATAGTGTCAACACTAAGACTGAAGTCTGTGACACTAAGGAAAACACTGAAAAAGAAAATATGAACTCTTTCCTTTAGCGGTTCTATTCCCAAAAGATAGGGGTCTCAGCCTAGCTAATGAAGCTTAGAAGACTTCAACTCTGTGAAGACAGATATCTCGGTGTAACCTTTGCGACTTTAAATTTAGAAAGCTCACAAGATGGAAACTTACAACATTAGTCGCTCAAGTTAAGGGAAAAAAGGGCCGCAATTGATTCTTATATTGCGTCAACAAAAGGATTAAAAGCCCCAGACCCCTAAGAATAACAACACCGAGAAGGAAACAACACACTCTTTTCTAAAAACGGTCTTAATTACAAAGAGACAGCAGTCTCAGATTAGCTAGCGCAGCAAATAAGTCTTCATCCCGTGAAGACAGATTTTTCGGTGAAACTGCGACTTTGAAAGCTCACTAAATGGAGACTTACAACATTAGTCACTCAAGGTAAGGAATAAGGACCGCTCTTCTAACAGCTGAAATTCCAAAGAGACAGTAGTTTCAGCTTAATTTTTGTGACTTTAGAAAGCTCACTAGACGGAGACTTACGTTAGTCACTCAAGTTAAAGGAAAAAGGGCCGCACTTGATTCTTATAAGGTGTCAACAAAAGGACTAAAAGCCCCAGACACTTAAGCATGCAACACCGCAAAGGAAACAATGTACTTTTTCCTTTTAACGGCCCTAATTCCGAAGAGACAGCAGTCTCAGATTAGTTAGCGCAGCTAATAAGTCTTCATCCCGTGAAGACAGATATCTTCGTGAAACTGCGACTTTGAAAGCTCACTAAACGGGGACTTACAACATTAGTCGCCCAAGGTAAGGAATAAGGACCGCTCTTCTAACGGCCGTAATTCCAAAGTGACAGTAGTCTCAGCATAGCTAACGCAGTTTATTAGTCTTCATCTCCATTAAGACAAATATCTTTATCACCTGTGGCCATCAAAGGCTCACTAAAGACTTACGTTAGCCGCAATGTATAAGAAAAAGACAGCTGTAAAATATATAAGGCCACTATGATGTTAGCCGCTAATGATATATAAACACAGACCGCTCTTAATTCACATAAGCCAAACTAAGGCGACAACAATAGGACTTATTGCCTGTAATGCTTAGGAATACTGTGCCAAGAAGGAAAACGTAAACTTTCCTTCTAACAACTTTATTCCAAAAAGCTAGCAGTCTAAACATAGCTAACACAGCCTAGAAGACATATATCGGTGACAACAGATATCTGTGTGTTACCCTGCGGCCTTAGACAGCTCACTAAATAGAGACTTACGACATTAACATTACGCCGGTAATGTATAAGAAAAGACGACTCTAACTGTACATAAGGCTACTATGGTATCCACAATAGCACTAAATACCTCTGACGCCAAGGAATACAACACCGAAAAGGAAAAGACGTACTTATTCCTTCTAACGGTTCTATTCCAAACAAGACAGCAGTCTCAGCCTAACTATGACCTATCGATCTTCTATTCGTAAGGAATAGATAATTGCCTTTCTTATACTATTGCTAAGCCAAGGGAGGTGTCGTTAATCGGACCAAAAGTCTTCAACACCTGAGCCGAAAGATCTGGGAAGGAAAGATCTTTTGTCTTTCCTTTGCCCGGTACCTTAAGCTGTTTTCTGCCTAGCAAACGCAGACTTTTGTTCAGATGGAACAAGATTCGAAGAGCTTAGGAATAAAAATTCTTACTCTTAATGTGCCGTTCCATGATGGCTGGACAATCAACCTCCGTAGCCCTCTCCCCATCTGAATGTTCCATCTGAAAACATGGTCAACACCATCCGATGTACAGATGACTGGACCAGCCCAGCACTGTCCGACAGCTCACTGCCGGAGACTGTTGATAGAAGAACCTGCGACTATGGGATGCTGTGATATGCTGTGCAATCTACAACAGCAGGTCCGTGAACGACGCTTGCAGAGCAGCGATTATCTGCTTCTTCAACATATGTTGCTCACGGGACGGAGATCTGTACCCAGATTTTTCGATGCATGTCCCGTATAAAAATGCCTCGAACAACTAGCTACAGGTTAAACCGACTTCGGTGGTGAAGAGTGGGAACATCTCTGTGGAACATCATGAACATGCGAAATCAGATAGCTAGTCTGCGGTCCAACGTGCTACAGAGAACGCTCTCTAACTCGCGATCCCAGATGTCGCCGAGTATCCCGTTGAGAATTTGTAGGCTAATCCACTTTGTATGCGTTTCCATGTAAAAAGAAGAAGCCATAACGGCAGCCGACCCCGGCTGCAGTGTGGAAGGAACATCCTGATGTGTGTTCCGACTCATTATAGTTTCTCGCAACGGACACGGTCGACCCCGTCTGCTAATGGGACGGAGGGGGTTCTCCAATTCGCAAACTGACCCCAGATCTTGCCAAGAGCCTCGTAGAGAAACTTTCAGGCTTCTTCTCCTTTTGCCATCGATGCTGGGTGAGTTTTATTTTATGAGGTGCTCGCTCTACCCACGTTTTACTGCTCGACCGCAACGGACCTATCCGGCGTCCCGGCTCCCATATAGGGACGACCGCTTCACCGTTTGAGCAAGCTGCATGCAGAGAATTAAGCTTCTATGCCTTTAATCCTGTGCAAATATCATGAGCACCTTGGCAGCTAGCTCTGTTTACTCATCAGAACAGGGCTCATCAGAGTGCGACGACGGCAGCCAGTAACAGACAGGTGTCAAGGTACCATCACCATGTTCTTGTTCCCCTGAAAACACCCACTTCACTACCCACCACACAGGTCGACACCCGTTTCCAATGTTTGCATCCCATAGTACAAGTATTGAAGGAGTGCCGCGACTATCGGCAAACAACAAGCCTTTAATTCCAAGGCTTCCTGGACTTTTACTAAGTACCAATTATTATAATAGATACAATAATAATGAATCCAAAAACCTAAGTTTGCTGCACTCCCAATAATAATACAGAATAAACATCGCAAGGATACATAACATAGACAATAACAAAAATTTCCAAAATAAATTGAAAAAAAAAAAATTTCAAAATTTTTTGAAAGAAGCCTAAGTGCCCCAAGGGAACCCCATGAGCCCAAGGGCATCCCAGTAGAGCCTTAGTGTGGACAAGCACTAACTAATTAAAGCTAAACTACTGGAATAAGATATAATATGTATCCTAACAGAAAAAACAATAATTGTTTTCAACTGAACACTGAATAAATACAAATCCAAAACGTTATTGAACAGAAAACAAAGTAAAGAGGAAAAACCAGAAACTAACCAACAGGCACAACAAATGCCCAAAGTCAGTAAACGATCAACAACCACCTGATGCAAAGCTAGATCTTCATATGAAGAAAAAACAATGCATCTGGTAGAGGATGTAAGAATAAAAATGTCCTGAACAGTAATGAACAGGATGTAAACATGGGAGATAAATGGAATACCTTTTCTGTCTTACAAGTTAAAACTCCCAAGAATTTAATAAAAAATTCTTCAATAAAAAAGGCGAAAGAGCTTGGGAGTATAACAGGAGTGTTCAGGAAAGGGAAGGGAAGTAATACTAACAAAACAACAGTGGAGTCATATTATAATGACGACATTCAGAAGCATATCCCGAAATTGGGGAACATGAGTAATTTTATAAAAATTATAAAGTTACAGCCCTGAACATCTGAAACTACCCTTATTCACTTCCAGCATCCTGTTAGACTGTTGATTCCATGAGAACCATCATTCATTTGGATCTGGCATCTTCAATGAAAGTGTCAATGACACTGTAGCTCAACTTGTCAAGACAAAGACATGTACATGAATAGTATGTGACACAGCAATGACAAACATCCAGGTAATGACCTGATAACAAAGGTACATATAAAGTATTGTAACGGTCTGTACATAAATACTGACTGTTGCCTGTAACAAATGTATAGGTAAAGTATTGTAAAGGTGGGTGACAGTCAGATGCTAAACTAGAAAAAAATCTTTGAATCCCAGAGTGGGTCTGACTGAACAACCAAAATATTTGTTCTCATAGCACAGTGATAACAAAGGCACCCCAAAACACACTCATTCCTGTCCCAAGGTGAAAACAAAGGTACCCAAGAAGTTTCGTGAAGATCAGTTCACAAATATGAGCTGTGTAGAAGTTGTGACAAAAAACTGATTGGACCTAATTTCGGTACGAAATGGCCACTGGCAACCATCTTGAATTTTGGACTGCACCCAGAAACACTCATTCTCGTCCCAAGGTGGTAACAAAGGTACCCAAGAAGTTTTGTGAAGATCGGTTCATAAATACAGCCTCTAGCCCAAGCCGTATTGACATGTGCACTTACAGTGTATAAGTAGCACTGAATAAATTAAAGTTCATCTAATTTGCATAATTTCTGCACGAGAAAAAAAAACGTACTATATGTGATGTATTCCATGTTACTAAACATTCATACAAAAATTTATTCAAATCAGAACTTTCATACAGAAGTTCTGTACAAAAGACTGATTGCACTAATTTTGGTACAAAATGGCTGCTGGTGGCCATCTTGAATTTCGGACCACACCCAAAAACACTCGTTCTCATCCCACAGTGATAACAAAGGTACCCAAGAAGTTTCGTAAAGATCGGTTCATAAATACGGCCTCTAGCCTGAGCCGTATAGAAGTTGTGTACAAAAAACTGATTAGACCTAATTTCAGTACAAAATGGCCACTGGCAGCCATCTTGAATTTTGGACCGCACCCAGAAACACTCGTTCTCGTCCCAAGGTGATAACAAAGGTACCCAAGACATTTCGTGAAGATGGGTTCATAAATACAGACTCTAGCCCGAGCCGTATTGACACGTGTACTTACTGTGTGTAAGTAGCATTGAAAAAATCAAAGTTCATCTAATTTGCATAATTTCTGCACGAGAAAAAAACCCGTATTATATGTGATGTATCCCATGGTACTAAACATTCACACAAAAAATTATTCAAATCAGCGCTTTCATATGGAAGTTCTGTGCAAAAATCTGATTGCACCAAATTTTGTACAAAATGGCTGCCATCGGCCATCTTGAATTTCGGACCGGACCCAAAAACACTCGTTCTCGTCTCACGGTGATAACAAAGGTACCCAAGGAGTTTCGTAAAGATCGGTTCATAAATACGGCCTCTAGCCTGAGCCGTATTGGCATTTGCACTAACAGTGCTGAAAGTAACACCAAAAAACATCAAAGTTAGTCTAATTTGCATAATTTATGCACGAGAAGAAAACCCGTATTATATGTGATGTATCCCATGGTACTAAACATTCATACAAAAAATTATTCAAATCAGAGCTTTCATATGGAAGTTCTGTACAAAAAACAGATTTCTGCATCGTCGGTACAAAATGGTGGCTGGCAGCCATCTTGAATTTCGGACCGCACCCAAAAACACTCGTTCTCGTCCCACGGTCATAACAAAGGTACCCAAGAAGTTTTGTAAAGATCGGTTCATAAATATGGCCTCTAGCCCGAGCCGTATCCAATTGTTGACGGACAGACAGACGACGGGCCATGGCAAAAGCTCAAATTTGGCTTCGCCAAAGTTGAGCTAAAAATGAGAATATAAAGCACAGATGTCAGTTCAGTTGTTTCTGACTTTAGGCCAAACAAAAGAATGTTTGCACCAATTCCATACTAAAAGTATGGAAGGCCAGATAGGACTTTTAATTTTCGGTATTGTATGCAAATTTGGGGGACTGGGGGGTTCGGAATTTGTATTTGGCCCTTAATAATATTGAGGTTGCACAAGCTAAGTCTGGGTCATTGGGTTTTGGTATAAAAATATTGTGATTTGAGCGGTGTAATCAATAAAAATTTGGCAAATACATACAGCTCTAAAATCTCCTTTTATAAAATTTCTGTCTGCCATTTCTTCACTTTCTTTAATGCTTTTTATTAGTTTTAACTGAAAATAAAAAAAAACAATCCAGATCAAATTTACTAAATATTCATATTAATCTGACAGAGATAATTAACTCCTTTAAGTTTCAATTCAACTTTTGAAGAATTGCGTGTCCTCAAGAGATGCTCTCTGCACTGCTGTAAGGAGGCCAGATTGTCATGGCAGTAGATTCTAGTCTAGTTTTGGCTGCCTGGATTGCTTCCAAGAACTAAACCTGTAAGTTGTAACAAACCAGAAATTCTTCAACTTAAAGAAACTCTCTAGACAACTGGGGTCAAGAGTACTTACAAATGAGGTTTGTTTGTTTACTGGGTTTAACAACACATTCAGCAGCCAGGGTCATATTGTGGTGGAGAGTTTTATGTGTAGAGGAAGTCAGCATATACTGAAAATCATTCAGCAGCAGCAAATAACCATGGACTGGTTGTAAACCACGTGTGGGCAGTGATGTCCATGTATGTGTTTACCAGGTAAAAAACCTGCATGTGGGTGGTTGGTTTTTTATTTTATTTTTGTAATTATTTCTTTGCCATCAAAAGTTGTAATTATTTCTTTGCCAACAAAAATTCATGTTCATGGTTTGTTTCAGGTTTTAGGCCTCATAATATACAAAATAGCATGGGTGGTGGTGCAAGAAGGCTTTGCAATGCTAAAGCAAAGCCTTGTTGCACTCAAGACACCAATTTACCAATTTTATTAACTTGGGTAAAATATCAGACATAAACCAATTAATTTTCCTTTTTTTTAAGTATGCATTGGGTATAAAAAGAGAGTATGCAGCAGCCAAAAGGACCATGCAGGAGGTAACGATGGAAGGTTATGAAATGTTTCCATCGTTTCGGATCGTTTTTTTTTAAAAGTGTCGACTCCAGATTCGTTTTTTTAATGAAAAGTATTCAAGTATTAAACACTATAAACAGTTGGGTTTTTATTAGTTTTAATGAATGTTCAAAGCGCAAGTACCTTTCCCTCTCTCTGAATTTTGAGATTATATATAGTGCCGTACAGTGAGCCATTAATCTAGAAGATAATGAATATTGATTGTACTAGCATTGGCAGCCCCACACAAAGACAAGAGAAAAATTCCATGGTAGCAATGCACATCATAGATAAAAAAAAATGCTCATGGTGTACTTTTGTAAACTGTCAGGCTAAATACCAATTTCAAAAATGCCTGGGTTTGGGGTAACCCGACCGACCCTAAAAAATTATGCCTACCCTAAAAAGTTTATCAAGTACAATTCGCTCATTTAGTTCATTGTAACTCTAATTGTCATACCACTTCAACTGTGAATTTGAAACATATCTTGAAGTTCAAGCTTTCAAAATTACATGTAGAAATAAATATATCAGACTCTATAAATGCAGAGCAAGTGGTAAGTTCCAGTTTAACAAAAGAAAGCGCTTTTGATGAACTGCTCATTTAACAAATACAGTGTTTCACAGTTGGTGTTGAAGGTCATGAAAATTAATGAATAGAAATTACTGACAGTGGGGAGCAGATGAGTGGATATTGCATTTAAGTGAAGTGTGAGGTCATTTTGGTAATTCGATATTTGTAGGTTTTTTTTGTCAAAAAAATACGTGGCACTTTCAACCTCACGCTGAATGGGATGATTTTTATCATTGGTCATTTCAAGAAAAGTTTATTTAATATGTAAATACGATTATACTACGGGGCCAAAAAAGTTAGAAGAATAATTACCTGTAATACCGGGCTCTGATTTTTTCTGTGATTTCCGCCACTTCTATTTACCGACACAGAGTTGAATTTTTAGTTAACCTCCCAACATAGCGGGAGGGACCGAGAACCAGCTATTTAACTTTTTGAGTCCCAACCATTTAAAAAAACACAATTTACATTATGCAAAAGTACACTCATGTTTTATAATATCATTTGCACAAATGCATCCCATTTGATTAAATAAATTAACTTGAGGGTAAGAATTTATCGTGTTTTTGCAAACCACATGCTGTAGTTTTTCAACTCCAAACTTGTTAGCCGATAATTCATGCAAAATTCTGGCACAGTACAAACTGCAAAATCATTTTTTTTCATATTTGGCATTACTTGCTTTTTTTATACAAGGGTTCTATTTATAGCATATATGTTTATGGAGTTTGATCCTGATTGTTATTGTCGATAAATGCAGTATGAATTTTATTGCTAGCATAAATGTGGCTCATTAAAAATAATACAAAGTTATTGATCTAATAATGTTAATTATTGTTGAAACAAGCGCTATGCAAAGCATGAGCCACTGTCCCCGACCCGTAGACATGTTCAAAGCAGCCTTAAAGGTATTGTGGGACAGAAAAATTTTCTAAGTCGAATGAATGAAAAAGGGCCATAACTCTTGGGAAAATTCTGTGTGCATATCCGTTCCCCCCACATGGGTCTATCAGCATACCAAAGGAGATCCAAATCCAACCAAAGGCTTTCATATTACAATCCAAAACATTTGTACGGACTGGATGGATGGACAGATGAACGGACAGAGAGAGGTCTCCACTAGATACCCTCAAATCCTCCTTCGATAATAATAATGCACAGATGTTTTGTTTGTGGCAGTCATTCATTGGAACAACAGTGAAGACAAAATAAGAAACCATGTGCATTTAAAAATTATGTCAAGGTGATTTTGGGGTTACTTTGTTTATATCCTCGCAATGCAGGGCTCGATTTATTCTGGATTCGTTTAGCAGTTTTCGAATCAATTTTCATCTAAAGCTAATCAATTTCAAATGAAAAATCATGAAAATAATAGGAAATGCTAATCCAAATTTATGTAAGTTAGAAAATTGCTATTCAATTCTTAAAAATTAAATCAACTCCTGTTGCAATGTCATATCTTATGAAAGTTCATCTCTATTAGCAGGTAGAGTGTTGAATTATTTTTGCTCATAAAATCTTGCACACATGTCTTTGCCTTGTTCCAATTTATGGGAGAGTGCCAATGGGCAATCTTCCAAAAACTGTAACAAGGCAAACCTTTACAGACTAAAAAATATCACTATTTATCATATGACTTGTCCGTTTTGTTCACTTTAAAACATTTGATATTTTGTTTTCATATTAATCAGTGATAAATAAAGCCTTTCGTCAATTTCATTGGTCAATTTCAAAACTAGACAATTTGATTGGCTGAACAAAATACAACTGTGCCAAATTTTCATAATTTGCATAATTAGAGTTGGGAGCTTTCATTGGTCAATTTTAAAACTGGCCAATTTGATTGGCTAAACAAAATACAACTGGGGTACATTTGCATAATTTCAGTAGGGAGAATTTACGTTTTCTGTCCTATTTAGGGTGGGTTATATTGTATTAATCTTTTACCTACAAGAAAAACGTCATTCATTTTTTTTTAATATTTTCACTTTTTGCTTCCAAAACAAACAGTATGTGGAGAGTGGATTGTAACTAAATCACCCACAGAGTGGGGTTATCACCCAAGCTATAACTTTCAAATTCTGTGCATATCGACAAAAAAACAGACGCAATGTTTCAGCCAATGAACCTCCGGGTTTAACCCGGAGGTCCATTGGCTGAAACTTTGCTTGTGCTGGTTATGCTTTGCAAAAAATTTGCAATTATTGCTTGGGTGGAATCTCCACTCTGCGAGTGATTTAGTGATAATACACTCTCCACATACTGTAGGTTATGACCCCTCATTGGAACGAGCTCGTTCCAATGAGGGTCATAACCTATGTTTTGGAAGCAAAAAATGAAATTTTTTAGTTATAGGAGGATGTTTTTTCCAAGTGCCGTCTGCAACTCAAGTTGGGTCATGGGTTAAAAAGTCATACTAAGTGGCTAATTTGTGCGTGTGTGTGTCATATGATAAATAGAATATGAAATGAGTGTTTTTCTCATATAATATTTATGAAACTCGTCCCAATTTTCCATTTTCGCCAGAGGCTCACCAAAATGGAAAATTCTGAGACTCGTTTCATAAATATATGAGAAAAACACTCATTCCATATCCTCTATTTATTATTTAATTTATTGGTGTTTAAGGTCACCTACTTATGCACAATGGCTAATCATGACAGTGACAGTTTTGCAGGTGGAGGAAGCCTGAGTACCCGGAGAGAACCACCGTGCGTCAACGAGAAACTGTCAGCTCCTCAACATTCTAACTCTGGGCAGAGTTACAGCGGATGAAGGCATGTGGACCATCAGCGTGCAGTATGCCTTAGTGCACGACGTCATCGTGCCCCCATGTAGTCAACCATGATAAAGTGCCTTGCCCAAGGACACAAAACGGGGATCAAACTCGGGACCTCTAGCATAGAAGTCCAACAGTCTACCACTGAGCCACCGTGCTCCCAAATAATATCACTTCAAAGATAATTTAAAGCACATCAACTGAATATGACCCCTCAAGTTGTGGCACCTGCACGTCACAATAAAGCCCAAATATGGGCTTCTAGCACTTGACCAGTTAAAGTTTTTAATTACACAAGCAAAGAGTCAACATTTTTTTTTCAAATTAGCAGCTTACTATCCCTTGAAGAAAAGTTATCTACATACCTCTGATCGTACGGTACTATTGTTTGGTTCTAGTGTTAAAACTTTATTATAACTGTTCAAGGCTGCAGCAGGCTCCCCAAGAGCAACATGACATTTTCCTTCCCTGAGATAACCCTGACAATGAAAAAAGATAAAGAAAACAATTTCAAAACATAAAATTAGCATTTTCATCCGGACAATTTTTCTTTTGACATTTGAAAAAAATACTGAAGTAATAAAAATTTTCATTTTTATCATTCTAAATAGAGTTGGACGGTTATGGAAATTTAAGGCCACACAAAGTAGATGTTCTGTTTCTCAGGCCAAGTTTTGTAAAATTGCATGCGGGCGGGTTTTTTTTTATTTTATATTTTAGTTTTGTAATTATTTCTTTGCAATCAGAAGTTCATATTCTTGGTTTATTTTATGTTTTAGGCCTCATAATCTACCGAATAGCAAGGGTGGTTGTGTATTTCGTCCCTTGGGTGCAACAAGGCTTTGCAATGCTAAAGCATTGCAAAGCCTTGTTGCACTCAAGGGACAAATTTATCAATTTTATTAACTTGTGTAAAATATCAGACATAAACCATTTAATTTTTATTTTTTCGAGTTTGCATTGGTCATAAAAAGAGAGCATGCGGCAGCCAAAAGGACCATGCGGGAAGGGCCTGAGAAACAGATTTTTAATTTTATATAAGCCTAAGCTCGGTTTCGTTTTTTTTCTATGAAAAAAGAACCAGGTTTCGGTGTCGGTTTCAGGTGTTTTTTTTTTTCCAATTACTCAGCTTTATATTTCTGAAAACTTATAAATGACAACAAAGAACAGTGTAAATATGGAGTTAGCTCCCTTTGCCACAAAAACATATGCATAAAAAGTGCATTTTGACAAGTTTAGCTGAATGAGCAGGCCTTCTCTTCAAAAGTTTCAATATCAGACCAGGCCATCAGGCCTGTACTAAAATAATTCTGATACTTTTCAACACTTTCAACCCTTCCACCTGAATTTTTATTAAGTGTGGTGGGGGTATGGGGGGTACTTAGAATTCTTGACAAGTGAGATTTACAAGATGTTATCAAAGCTTTTCTAATTTAGTGTTAAAAAAACTGTGTCGATTGTATTGTTGAGGCATTGGCAGTGTTCGCCCTTGGACATTACATTCAGTTAAAAATTTCTGTCCGATTTTTTCTCCCGTCCTGTGAAATAAACTTACAGCATTAGTTATTTAAAACATTCTGTATCAGGGCTTGTGTTTCTACGAGAATCATGTAGATGTAGATTCTCGCTGTACCTCTGCTAGAATTCACATGAAAAGAACTGAGTCAATTCAACCCTTTACCTAATATACCAGCAGCAAATTAACCAATACAAGGCTAACATGACCTGAAATATTCTGACACTTTGTCAATAAAATTGTACAAATATGGCTGTCATTGGAAACTCTGAAGGAGCTGGTTCCAATGACATCCATATCTGTAAGGTTTTGTTCGTGAATACTGTTTACTTTTTAAAAAAATATCAAATTGAGTTGTTTTGAAAATTAACAAGAAGGGGGTGTCCATCCCCATCAGCTCATCAATGCATGCCATGCAATAAACCTAGGCTTATTACAAATCAAGCACATCAGTACATCCCATCAAACTTTCAAAACATACAAATCTTTTTTATTCAGTGAATGGGTTAATGTATATTTTTACCATGGTGAATAACCTCCATAGTTCATCTCCATGAAATCATTCAACAGGATGCTTGTATACTCTCCCAAAAAAGAAAGTGTGCATGCTAAAAAATAACACTAAAAAAGATATATATCATTTTCATTCATGGAAATTTTATTCAATCACAGATGAATCAATTTGTGATCAACACGAGAAATTTCATTACGCTACGACGAATACTCTTGGTGCCATGGAGAGTCAAAGACACTAAGGGTCAAACACAAAAGTCACACACTCAATATCTGGTATGACCTCCGTCTGCATCGACTACTGCTGTGCATCTACGCCTCATGGAAGCGAACAAGTTAGCATGGAAGTGTTGTGGGATGTTGTTCCATATTCTGATAAGCTGTCTTTGGAGTTCCACAAGTGTTGACGGTGCATGGCGAAGCCGGCATAGCTGACGTTTCATTTCGTCCCATACGTGCTCAATGGATGAGATATCGGGCGAATTTGCAGGCCAGGGAAGAACATCCACTTGTTGTTGCTGCAGATACTGTTGAACAAAATGAGCTGCGTGGGGTCGGGCGTTGTCCTGCTGTAGAATGACGCCGGGGCCGTGATGTTGCAGGAATGGGACAACAACAGGTGTAAGCACTTCATCACGATATCTGGCTGCATTGAGATTGCCATCAATAATGACCAGCTCAGTTCTGTTACGGGCAGTGATGCCACCCCACACCATGAGAGACCCTCCCCCATAAAGTTTTGGCTCCACGACACATGGATCTGCGTAGCGTTCGTTTCGACGTCTGTACACTCTCTGGCGGCCATCTGATGAAGAAAGATGGAAACGACATTCATCTGTGAATAAAACACGTTGCCACCAGTGTAAGGGATGCCTGAGATATTGTCTACACCACTGCAGTCGAGCACGACGATGACGTAACGTCAAAATCGGACGAATTGCAGGTCTTCGAGGACGTAAGCCATATTCTCTCAACCGGTTGATTACTGTTTGATGACGTATCCGTCTCAGGTTAGGGATGTTCTTGGCCGTCGTCATTGCCGTTTGTTGCCGGTTCTGGAGATGGATGACACGGATATACCGATCTTGTGCAGGGGTGGTAACTCGGGGTCTCCCAGAGCGGGGTCGGTCTCGAACGTCATCATGTTTTGCATGTCGATGGACTAGCCTGTCTACAGTGTTACGGTGGCAGTTCAAATGCTGGGCAACCTCTCTGTGTGTTCTGCCAGCTCTAATCATACCCAGGGCAAGGAGACGTTGATTCATTGTCAATCTTGGCATGCTAATGTGGAGTCGTTTTAACAGCAGCGCAAGTTTGAATGTGAACGATAGGAAGGCCTTACTTTTGTGTTTAAATACCCAAGGATTCACACTGCTGCATGAATTTTCAGACCCTCCATGTGCAAAACATGCCTTTTCACAAACGTGCAGCACGTCATTTAACATTAATGCAATTTTAACGGGGAAAGCTGTTTTTGTGTTCAATATAACTTATTCATGAACAGGTTAACACTTTTCACACCTACAAAATTATTTTTTTGGAGTTTGATCAATTTCTGCAATGCACACTTTCTTTTTTGGGCGAGTATATTTCTCAACCTGAACTTACGTGGAGAAACATACTCATTAAATCAGCTGGAAATATTGTGCTTAAGGCCACACAAAATTGATCTTCTGTTTCTCAGGCCATTATTTTTAAAATTGAATGCTATTATTATTTCTTTGCCATCAAAAGTTTGTGTTCTTGGTTTATGTTTTAGGCCTCATAATCTATGGAATAGCATAGGTGGCGGTCTATTTTGTCCCTTGAGAGCAAGAAGGCTTTGCAATGCTAAAGCATTGCAAAGCCTTCTTGCACTCAAGGGACAATTTTTTTTAACTTGGGTAAAATATGAGACATAAACCATTTAATTTTATTTTTTTTAAGTTTGCATTCATTATAAAAAGAGCACATGTGGCAGCCAAAAGGACCATGCAGGAGGGCCTGAGAAACAGATTTTTAATTTTTTTAGGTTAGAAGCATTTGTCTTTCAGGTACATCAAAGCTTTGATGTTCTGAACTTTTGAACGGTCAGTGTAATAATCAAGATTGGTCGGCAGTTGCAAACTTGCGAAGTTCGTAACTGCCAACCAGTCTTGATTATTACACTGACCGTTCAAAAGTTCAGATCATCAAAGCTTTGAATGTACCAAAAAGAGGATCATCTTCATTGTTTACTTGAGGTTGGTCAGCTAACTTGAACTTCATTTTTAACGACTTTAAATGGGGGGGGGGGTAGGGGGTGGGGGGTGGGGGGGAGGGGTCATCTAGGTATGATTAATTGATTATTATTGATTATTTGCGATGATTAATAGATTCCTAAATTAAAAAATTATGACAGCCCTAGTCACATTTAGATGTCACATACCGTAGTGTTTTGACATTATTAACGTTACTTTATCACGGACGATATATTGTTACTCCAAGCAAAGCCGAGTAGTGTGTTGTGTCCCGATGTTGAACGCCATATGCCTGACGTCATGTCATGTTTTGACATTACTGATGTCACTTTACCCTAAGCAGGCATTTGTTCGACTAGTAGAAACTAAGTGTCCAGGTATTAATGGCAATGACTTTTGAATTATACTTGAACAAAGATTATTTTCAATTCAATTTAAGGTTTTATCCATAAAAAACTCTACATGAAATTAAAATAAAATAATAATTTCACTTCATTCTATAAAACTCAAGGACATGGTAGGGACAGAAAAATGATATGGGAATATAGAGCAGGCCAACCTATTCCTATAACCCTTCTCCAATATGTAGTGGGTGATAATTAACAGCTAACTATGAAGTAAAAAGTGTTGGAGAAATAAAACATGTATGAAATATAAAAGCCATAGTATGCCGGTGGTAGTCTCAACTCATGTACATGTACAACATAACAAGTCAGAATTCTTTATGTCCACACTTGCAAAAATAGTCTAACATTGCTTTAAAAAACTGTTGACTTATATTGATGCATGTAACACATATATGAAATATAAAAGCCACAGCATACTGGTGGTAGCCTCCACTCATGTACAGCAAAACAGGTCAGAAATATTCTAAGTCCACACTTAAAATAAATCAAACATCGCATTAAAAAAGTTCAAAATCTGCAGAAAATGACCAGTCAATTGGAAGGGTTAAAGTTGACTTTAATTTATGCATGTAACATATACATACAATATAAAAGCCACAACATACCGGTGGTAGCCTCCACTGATGTACATGAATAGCATAACAGATCATAAGTCCACATTCACAAAAAAGTCTAACATCGCATTCAAAAACTCCAAAATCTGCAAAAAATGTCCGGTCAAGGGTTAATGTCATCTTATATTGATGCATGTAACACATATATGAAATATAAAAAGCTACAGCATACCGGTGGTATCCACTCACATATAGCAAAAACAGGTCAGAAATTTTCCACACTTACAAGAAAAGTCTAACATTGCAAAAACACTCTAAAAATCAAAAAAATATCACTGGGTAAGTGTCTGTGAGTAACTGTAATGTTGCAAGTTAGCCGTAGAAACAGTATGAGGTGCATAGTAACAGGTGTGAAAGTCAAAGTGGACTCTTACAATAACTTTAACACAAGTGTTGACGTCGACGCTCCTCAGGCTATGACATAAACTCACACAACTTTGTTGGTGAGCAAAAAAGCGGAGTTGGGTCAAGGTTTAACATGTGTTATCAGTATACAACAGATGTTCAAGCATGTGGTTCCCAGGACACTGATAGTAAGAATGGATTCTCGCAAAAATTTTCGTGAGAATCCAAATGGATTCTCCAAATTTGATGAAATATAAGCCCTGTGTATACTAAGATACAGTGACAGATATGTCTTTGGAATTACTTTTTTTCCCCCTTTATTTCACACCGGACACATCCAGAATATCAGGCAATGGAAAGGCTCCCAAATCCAAATTTATTTCAAACAACTCCTGGTCTAATCTCATTGGACGAGAGGGACACACCCAATATTAATATGCTAAGATTTGGTTCTTCTTCGTACCCTATTGATTCAGGTAAGCTACATAGCTCATTAGTATGTACAGAAAAGATCCAGTTGCTCCCCCATATAAAAACATTTTGAACCTGGATATAAGTTTACAAAGAAAATTTGTTTCAGTTTTGTAACTTTCTCTACATAATACACACTTTGACATAAAAAATGCCAAGTAAGATTACTTTTTGTGAATGGCAGTTGTTTTATTACCAGGCCTTAATAATAAGTTTGTAGATGAGGAAAAAAGAAAAACTGCAGCTCCTCGAAGAACATGGTATTTTTTTATTTCTAGCTGGACTTTGCATTAGTGTGATTGACAGAATCTTGGCTCTACAGTTAAAACTAGAAGTCCTGTCATGAACTGTGCCCTCATCTAGACTAAATGGTGTGTAGGAATTGTGTGCAATTGCCATATCGAAAGGCATAAAAGAAAGGCAGGTTCTCCTGGTTACTCATAGCAAATGCAGGCAATGTTTCTGCCTATGGACCTCCGAGTTACCCGGATGTCCATTAGCTGAAACATTGCTTGTGCACAGGCCATATGTAAAGAATTTGATAGCCTTACTATGGTCATAACGCGTAGATTAACGTGCAGATCGACATGCTATTTGTGCACATTTCATGACAGGACTTCTAGATTTAACTGTAGGAGAGGTTCATTATGGGAACTGCGACTCAGCATTATTGAAAGGAATTTTTACTCACCTCAATGAATGATCTAATTCAAAATTCAAATTAAATAAAATTTTAAAAAAAAAGTGATCAGCAATGAACACAACCTGTTTTGTCATCCACAGTTTTAGACACAAGACTTCTTAAATTACTCAAAATGAAAATATACAGTACAGCAGTGCAGAAATAGCCGTACAAAAATCAACTCTCCTTGAACTTGGTAGGTTTTTTTTATTCCACTGATTTTAATTCCTCGTGTTGTTCTTTGTGATTAGCTTCTAAATGTTGGCACCAATTTGTTGTGTTGCCAAGTTCTGCTGAATACGTGTTCAAACAAGTTGTAATGCGTGTAATGAGCATTCATTTTTATATGTTATAAGAGTTGTTGTTATTGAACACCATGATTAACCCTCTGCACTCTGATGTTTAAAAATAAAAATTTCAAGTTACAAATATTTCCCATAATGCACTTCATAATTTAACCAATTCAGTCTTGTTTGACAGAGCTCATTGAGCTCTGTCAAACAAGACTGAATTGGTTAAATTCCTAGGTGCATTATGGGAAACATTTGATGTCAGAAGTATTCGTATTTTTGACATCAGTGTGCAGAGGGTTAAAGCCACAAATGGGGCACCTGAGTAGGTTGCACATACATGTGACTGATGGGCAATTTTGGCCCCAATGGGTGCAGAGCTTGAGAACAAGTGCTAAACTTAAAAAGACATTATGCCGAACTAACAATAAACTGATGAGAATTATTGTCTAAACTTTAAAAAAAATTCAAATGCAAGTGACGGCCTAGTGATACCCAAATCAGCAAAAACTGAAACTACAGTAAACTCAAGGTTAAGTCGGTCATTTTTTTTCATACTCACGTCGAGAAAAGAAACTGAGTAAACGTTTGGTACAACCGTCCACCTCTACTTCTAAACATACCTTATGACCACAACAAATTTCTAATAATTCTATATTTATCATACATACCACTGGCCCATATATGTTGTCACTCTATTCATTAGAATTCAGGTTAAATGTTAATTTAGAGCCCACCCTCCACATCATCCCACCCCAAAAATTAAGCCAATGTACCAAAAAACCTACTGGAGTCCAGGAAAGACCTCAATACATAGCATATGTGCAAAGCCAAGGAAGTGTCCTCAGTTCTCACCAATAATCATTCTTTTGTAATGCTTGCTCAGTGTAAATAGTTCTAAGCGGGGCAGTGTAAGTGAATAGCTCAGAGGAGGACACCTCCTGTCTGGGCCAGTGGTGAGTATGATAAATACAGAAATATTGACAAAAACAGAGTCAAGACAAGCCATTAGTCACATATAAAGGTTAGGCTGATAAAAAGGGTTCATCCAGGCATTTTGAATTACCGGTAATAGATACTGTGCTGCAGACAGCAATTAAGTTACTCCAATTTTGAGAGCAGATGCATCAGGCCTTCAGATTACCCCAATTTCAAACCATTTATACCAAGAGAAGGTGTGAAGACATCAGGAAAAATATAGAAATTCTCTCTGCCTCTTCTACATTTAAGAGTAACTTCCATCATAATATGGCCGTAGAAACAAAAAGAAAGGCATGGCAATAAAACATAACAGGATAAGGCTGTTATTTCTGGTTTTAATGTCCTCAAATTAGGGCAAAAGGGTGTGCCCAAAATAAATGAATTTAAGGGCCAGTATATTCAGTGAAGAAATGGTATTTTTATCAAGTGACATACCTTTGCAAATGATGGATCTATGCTGATTGACTGTCTGGCATCTTCTAAGGCATCTTGGTATTTGTTTATCATCATATAAGCTGCAGCTCTATTTCCATAATAGGATGCTTGAGCGGGACAGGCATCTGAATAGAAACAAAAATTTAATAGCAACGCTTCTTTTTTATTATTGGCTCCACAAGTGGGTCATCACCTTTTAAGGTCTGGGAGAATACACCATTTCATGTTTCTTCCTCATCCATTGAAAGACCAGATTATTGCAACATTTTTGCCAAATTGCTATGGCAATCTAGCAATATGAGACAATAGTGCTATTAAGGGTAACAGTTTGACTAATGGTACATTTTCTTATGGACTGTTCCGTATATTAGTCTGGCCAAAAAACCTCGAAAATAATGAAACGTGTCAAGTAGTGTCCAGCTAAGATATTTTTTGGCCCAAATGATGCAGTTATTTGTCAGTTATAAAAATAGGTTGGTGCCACCCTGGCAACTTTTTTTGCAGCAGGTTAAATTGGGGTGTGGTCTAATAAGAATAGAAACACCCTACAGTACAAGTCAAAATAAGTTGTAGGATAATCACTATAAACTATGTATCTTTCTCTTTCTATACTGATAAGGCCAGAAGCCGACATCATTTTCTGGAAAGCTCTCACCGAGAGCTTTCCAGAAAATGATGTCAGATTCTGATCTTATCAGTGCAGGAGCAGCAGTATACTTAGTTCATTGTGGTTATGCTACAACTTATTTTGACTGTTATTGTAAGTACTGAAAAATGATTGATTCCTTCCTTCTTTCAGATAAGTGTTAATGCAGAACTGAAAAATAATCTTCCAACAAACCGTCATATGGGTTTACTAAATTGCAACAGGTGCAGTGCATGTAAAATCAAAAGGGTATGATGGGGGTGGAGGTAGGGGGATGAGGTATGCCAATATGCTGTGATTAAGCATGTCGCCATCACAATTTACCGGTATATTGTGCACAGCCATTTAACTGGCTCAATGTTCAATTTTTAGCTAACTGTGCCTAATATTTTTTATGCAATTGGCCAACATAGTCTTGTTCAAAAAAGTTATATTGTTTTATTGTTCCAGGCATTCTCCAGGAAACTGAAACAATACAGCATTTAAGAAAAAGGAAATTGGAGAAAAGCTTTAAGAGCAATTATTTATGTACAATATTCTAAACTAATAACATTCTGAATTAAGGCCTAAAAAATAAATCTGTTTCTCAGGCCCTCCCACATGGCCCTTTTGGCTGCCGCATACTCTCTTTTTATAACCAATCCAAACTGAAAAAAATCAAAATCAAATGGTTTATGTCTGATATTTTATCCAAGTTAATAAAATTGGCCCTTGAGTGCAAGAAGGTTTTGCAATGCTTTAGCATTGCAAAGCCTGCTTGCACTCAAGAGCAATTAAACCCCAGTAGTGATGAGCCGATTATCGGCATGGGTTATCGGTATCGGCCGATGAATGGCTTATCGGCCGGGTATCGGTATCGGCAAAAAATGCCAATTCTGCCGATATTGGCAGCCGATATGTCTTTTTTTTTCCAAATCAAGTTCTCAGGCAAATAATAATGAATAATCTCAACTAAATAGTACTAGTTACTCAGATTAGGGCTTTTTAGAAAACGTATTTTGGGGGTATCACCCAAATTAAACCCACCCCATATTTCTCTGAATTAAAGTTTTGACTTCCGGTTCCGGTGAAGCATTCTTCAACACACAGGGCATCACGAAAATGTGCACAAAAATTTCAATCGTTCAATCAAAATAAAATTATGTGAATGTGTTTTGGAGTTGTTTTTTTGTCAATTTAATCTTTTCACATTTTCAGCAAAAAAAAATAAAATTACCAAACTACATACTTTCGTGTTATTTATTATTGTCAGCCCTTGTGTTCATCAACTTTATGTTGAAGACAAATGGGAAATTCTCAGTTCTTAAATTATTAATGACAGCGTGTTCAGTGACCGAAATTGTTCATGTTATTACTGTAAAAAATGAGTTGAGAAATTACCTGATGTGATCTCTGCAAAAATAGCTACTCCAAAATAAATATGATTTAATACCCTGAGTTGTAATATCCAGTTTGATCCATGCTACATGAAAGGCTGTTTTGGAAACAAAACAAGGGAAAGCCAAAGCCATATTCTTTACAACAATAGGGACACATTATGTACATCAGGGCGTGTAATTTCTGAAACCCACCACAAGGCTATCTCAAGAAGCCATCCTCGGTAGTATTTTTGCTGTGGATATTTTTTGTTTCCTCAGCATTTTCCTCAGCGCTGCTGATTGCTGAGGATGAATTACCAGGGCTGCACAAGATCACCGTTTACACGTAAGCGTGTACTTACTAATGGCACTTGTATAAAATGCTACAGCTTCCTGGTAATCTTTATTCTTGTAATAAACATTTCCTTGCTCCTTGAGTTTCTCTGCCATTTCTGCTAACCTGCAAAACAAACATATGCATTATTATCTACATCTATACTATACTATATTTTAGAATGTCTGTATGTCTGTCTGTCTGTCCGCTATAGAAATGAATATGGGGCCACCCCGAGTGTCCAAAATGGCCGAGTGTCCAAAATGGGTCTACTAGCAAGCCAGGAAATAAGCAATCTGTCATTTGCAGAATGAGGTTCCCAGGAAGTGAATTTGCTGATGCTATCCCATACAGTGGGCTAATTTATCCTCTGGGTACCTGTTTCTGTTTAAGCCTGAGACCTTGATTCCAATTGAGAATCACAGAGGGTAAATTTAGTGATGCTACAGTTAAAACTAGAAGTCCTGTCATGAAATGCTCACAAATAGCACGTTGATATGCGCGTTAATGTACGCGTTATGGCCCAAGTAAAGCTATCACATATGGCCTGTGCACAAGCAATGTTTCAGCAAATGGACCTCCGGGTAACCCGGAGGTCCATTGGCAGAAACATTGCATGTGTTTGCTATGAGTAACCAGGAGAACCTGCGGTGCTTTGGATGCCATTCGGTGTGGCAATTGCGCGCAATTCAAATGCGCAATTAAGCCTAGATACGCGCACTATTCGTGACAGGACTTCTAGTTTTAACTGTACCCTGCTATGCAGGGTAGCATCACCAAATTCACCCTCTGGGAGCCTCATTCTACAGATTACAGTCTGATTTTTTCCAGGCTTGTCTACTAGGGGTACTTTTTTGTGGTGGAGGTCATCGTCAGGTTTAAAAAAAAGTGTGTTGGGTGGGGGTGTACGGGGGGCATCAAAAGTTATGACCAAATTTTTTTTTACCGATATATGTCTTCAAAGGGGTCTGCTAGGGGTACGTTTTTAATCAGGAATCTAATGGTGAGGTTAAAAAAAGTATTGGCTGCAGGTGGGGGTGTAGAGGGGCACCAAAACTTATGACCAAAATTTTTCTCACCGATATAGGTCTTCAAAGGGGTCTACTAGGGGTAATGTTTTACCAGGAATCTAATGGTGAGGTTTAAAAAAGTGCTGGGGTGGGGTGGGGGTGGGGGTGTAGAGGGGCACCGACAGTTACGACCAAAATTTTTCTCACCGATATAGGTCTTCAAAGAGGTCTACTAGGGGTAATTTTAATAATCTCTTCAGCCCTGCTAGTTCATAATAAAAAAAAACATGCAAGATCGTGAAATAAAGAATTTTAACCATCTTAGTGTTGGAAAACCACATTCCTTGCTACAGAACAGTCAACATGGACTGGTCATAATCCATGTGTGCGTTTACCAGGTAATAAAAATCATCAGTGCTGCTCGGCAAAATGTTAATGAAGCACCAGGCGTAATCCATGCATGGGCAGTTATACACTACTGCGCAAGTGACCATTACATGAATATCCCAGGTCCATGATATCTTCACTCAAGATCTAAGAGAAGTCGCCGACTAATATTGGCAATTGTTTCTCGAGTCAATGTCCGACATGATATTAAAATCGCCGCGATTCTCGATCAAACAGATTACAGCAGTAATTAATTTCTAGGGCACCTGATCGAAAAGGATGTACTTATTGTCATATTTTACATGACTCTCACATTTTTGTGGTCAAAATACATTTATAACTCAACAATCTCAACTCAACGAAATGACGTTGGCCTTACCATTACCAACACTCATAAATTATTTACGTTTTTAATCAGTTAGAATATTTTTTTAAAAATTTGGACAAATTGCAACATTCCAACACAAACGTACAAAAATTTGATTCAGAAAATTATTGATGACTGGTTATCATTCTGACATTCTGTGACATCAACATGTATAGTTAAAACTAGAAGTCCTGTCATGAATTGTGCGCTTATCTTGACACAATTTCGCACAAGAACTGCGTGCAATTTTCCTATTGAAAATACCCAAATTACCATAGAGTCTTGCCATTACTCACAGCAAACACAAGCAATGTTTCAGCCAATGGACCTCCGGGTTAAACCTGGAAGTCCATTGGCTGAACCATTGCTTGTGCATAGGTTGCGTAGAGAATTTGAAAGCCTTTCCATATGACCTAACCAGCCGATAAACACGCTAAATGGCGAGGTGTTTGCGCGCAATTGATGACAGGACTTCTAGTTTTAACTGTAGTAGTTTATTTGGTCTAATCTATTTCACAATTAACCCTTTACCCAATGCAAACAATATCAAATTTTTTTAATTTAAATCTCTTTTTAAATTTTTTTCAAAAAATTTCAACAAAACCGTATCATGTGACCCCTCACTGAAACGAGCTCAACGAGCTCGTTCCAAAGAGGGGTCATATGATATGGTTTTGTTAAAATTTTCCGAAAAATAATATTTTTTCAGCAGCAGAATCTGCAGATTAGGCGGACGGATGCGGGTGATTCGTTGGGTAAAGGGTTAATGCCACGATTATGCTCTCTGGAGTCAATCCCTTTCACTCCAAATGTCTTGTCCAATTTAATTACTGCTTTCATTGTCCGCGTAATCTCGGGTGGGTTTAATACTTTTGTCTCACCTCAGACCTAGGATATTCATGTAACATTCGCTTGCGCAGTAGTGTATATCCTAATTTCTTTCCTTGGCAAAGCCAGCTCCAGTCACTGTTTCTTTGACAGTTTTTCTGAATACTTTAAAAACGTCAATGACAGGAGCCTGCTCACCACGGAAGAATTGTATCAAAATTAATGATGACCATGTTTGTATTCAATTTTTTGTTGAGTTTCAGGCTTGGCAATCTAGAAAATTAAGGGGTGCAAAACAGTTGCCCTCCTCAGATTGCTTGTGAGTGCAATTGCACCTGAAATTTGCAATGCAAAAACTTGTATGCTATTTTGGTTATATTCACTTCAAGGTATTAATATTGCGACTGAAAAATTGTACTACATTCAGCTACATAGTGGAAACATTGGCACACACATCTTCTCATTAGTCAAAATATTGCATTCAATTCTTATGTGACTGTCTTCTACACTTAAAATCTATCAAAATGCGACACAGAACAGGTCGTGAATTATTGTGAATCAATGCAACATTGACAAATCGTCCCCTGAGTTCCAATATGTTCTCTGTGCTAACTCAGGGGACGAAATGATAATAGATTTTAAAGGCAGTCCCAAACAGGTCTAGCATTCCAGAAAATCAAGAGGTGCCAAAAATTGCCCTCCTCAATTTTTTTCTGGGCGTGCAGCACTCCTGCACTCCTAAAGAATGCTGGGCCTGCATGTTTATATTTATATTACACGGATCTGTTGAAAATTCTTTATTATACAACTATATGTAGCTACTTTTAATACATTTACTGAATACATTTAAATTTCGTGGTCAATTATTAAAGAAAAAATATTAACCCAGGCTGAGTTAACTTTTACCAAATTGAATCTGACTCAACTTATGATGGTATATGAAAAGGTTCTGATTGGGGGCTCGCGAGATTTTCAAAGAATATTCCACATATTGCACCAAGTAAAAATTTAAGCTTCAATAGGGAGCCCAAATATTAATCAAGGAACTTGATTTGAACAAACTTGAATTTGGCCCTCTTAAGGATGCTGTATACCAAATATTAAAAGATTCTGACTGGTGGATCTGAAAGAAGAACATTTTTAAAGATTATTCCCCATATTGCTTTAAGATAATATTCAGGTTCCCATGGAGAGCCCAATTATTAACCAATGGACTTGACTTGAACAAATCTAAATCTGACACCCGTAAGGATTCTGCATACCATATATCAAAACATTCTGATTATAAAGGTACTGGAGAAGAAGAGTTTTAAAGATCATTCCTCATACTGGACTGAGTTAAAATTTGGCCTACAATAGGGAGCCCAAATATTAATCCAGGGACTTGGTTTGAACAAACCTGAATCTGACCTCCCTAAGGACAGTGTATACCAAATATCAAAAGATTCTGACTGGTGGATCTGAAGAGGATATATAAAGATTATTCCTCATATTGTACAAAGTTATCATTTGGGCCCCCTCAAAAAGATTCAGATGGAGATTCTTTAAGGAGTACTTCCAATATTGCACCAGGTTAAAATCTGGGCTCCTGTATTGGTCCATATTTGAACCAAAGGACTTAATTTTAACAAACTTGTATCTGCCCCCCCCCCCCCCCCCCCCCCCCCCGCACCCACCACCCTCCCCTCCTATGGATGCTAAATTCCAAATATCACAACATTCTCATTCGTGGTTCTGGAGAAGCAAATTTTTTTCATTTTTGGAACTCAACATTTTTTTGATTCTGCCTATAGTACACCCGGACACAACCAATGCCAGGTTTTTTTTCTTCATACCAAATAAATGTTCTCTATTTTGTGTGGTTTAGGAACTATGCGCATCAAAAAATATTTATACTTTAAGCTCCTGTGGTTCCCACAGAGATCTGTGAAATTGTTTTTTTGTATGAATCAATAATACCACATACCAAATTTAGTTCAAATCAGCTCATCAGTTCAAAAAATAGAAATTTTGGGCGGGGCAAAAATTCCTGCCCCTCCAAATGCAAAGGCCTTTCATTTGAACAAAATTGAATTACTTGATTCTGAACCTCAAAAGAAAGCGCAGTACCAAATATCAAGTCATTGTGTGCACCTATTGGTTCATGAGGAAAAGATTTTTGTAAAATTTGGGAGCATTTAACCACACCCCATCCCTATGAATTGTGGCATGTTAATTTCAACAAAAATGAAATTGCTATGTCAGAACAAAGAATCACCTCAAATTTAAATGAAATCAGCCCAGCGATTTTGGAGAAGACACAAATACCATGTTCACGGACGACAGACAGATGCTGAATGAGCACAAAAGCTCACTCAGACTTTCAGGTGAGCAAATAAACGTCTACATCATTCTGTCATCCTGTTATGTGTATATTCATTTTTTGTTGCTTAAATTATATATTTGTATATTGAATATTTTTAGATACAACTTGTTATCAGTCTTTTAATTTTGAAATTAACTGAAAATTTTATTATAAATCTACGGGATACTGTTTCTGAAGAGACATTCTTGGATTTAATACTACATCTACCAGCTGGTAACTTTCTTCAGAAGATACTTCACCACTGGATTACTGGATTCTGTCAAACTGTACTTTGGACTAATTCTATAATTGATAAGTACCATAGTTTTTTTTATTTTCTGTAACCCAATTAGTGTAAAAGATCTTTGTATCATTTTTTTTTTATATCAATTTTTTTTTAATTAAATTTCAGAATAGTTAAATTCATAGTTTTGTTGCTGATTCTCAGATTTCTTTCTGTTACCAATATCATTAATAATTCCACAGCGTAACATCAGGCAGTAAATAATCCATTTTATTTTGTAGATCTCTCAGAACATCCGAGTTCTGTAACTTAGAGGTACATTTTCGCCGCCTTCATGAACATCCTCCACAGGAATTTCCACCTCATCCATGTGGGCGACTGTTGAGACGGGTAGAGAGCTTGGTTCTCTCTCATAATATGCTTTCAACATATTTATATGGCACAGCTGAGTATTTTTGAATCTATCAGGAGTCTCAACAACATAATCAGTATCACTGATCTTGTGCTTAACAATATAAGGGCCTGAATATCTTGCTTGTAAAGCATTGCCCTTTAAAGGGAATAATACTTGCACCTTGTCCCCAGGTTTAAAGGTGCGAAATTTCACCTTTTTGTCATACCAGGTCTTCATATCACTCTACACTTTCTGTAAATGTTTATTTGCCATTTCTCTGGCCTGGTGCAATTTTTTCTTAAAAGTGGACACATAGTCCAGAAGAGAAATTTCAGGTGGCTCTTCCTCGAGCCATTTCTCCTTCAAAGCAGTGAGTGGACCCCTCACTGAGTGTCCAAACACTAATTCAAAAGGGCTGAACCCCAGAGATTCCTGTACAGTCTCACGGACTGCAAATAAGAGGCGATGTACTCCTTCATCCCAATCCTTCTCATTATCCTCCCCATAGGCCTTTATCATGGTCTTCAGTGTTTGATGGAAGCGTTCAAGAGCACCTTGACTTTCGGGATGATAGGCACTTGATGTGTACTGCTTAATTTTGAGCACATACATCACCTGCTGAAAAATGTTTGACATAAAATTTGAGCCTTGGTCTGATTGCACTGACCTGGGTAGACCGAAAGTCGTAAAAATTTTTATCAAGGCCTTAACTATTGTTTTAGTTTTAATATTTCTTAGACGAATAGCCTCAGGAAATCGTGTAGAAGTACATACGATGTTAAGAAGATATTCATTTCCAGATCTTGTTCTAGGCAATGGGCCAACACAATCAATAATAATTCTACTAAATGGCTCCTCAGTAATACATGTATGTCATGTTCCCCTACAGGTCTAGGTTGGATGACCTCGGTGGATGACCTCGGAAGTGACATCATGTCACGTGACCTAGTGGCACCATGTTGTGTTGTCATGGTAACCCGTGGGAGCGGCCATGTTGTGACGTCATCTCCATAGTGATACGTGGTGTGAGTGCGCATGCGCAGCACGTGTTGTTAGGGTGATACGTGTTTCCGTCGTCCATTTTGTATATTGGAGGCCGCCATCTTGGTTTCTATGGTAGCACGTGATTGCTATGTTACCTAAGGCCTACAATAGGGCAGGGGTATGTTCAGAGGGTAGTATGGTCGATTGAATCGGAGTATTTTCTGGAACGACTTCCCTGGATAATTACCACAAACAACCCGACAACTTGTATTATTTCGAATTCTTACAGAATTCTCTGCTTCTATCTATATATGCAATAGTTTACGTCTCCCTAGGCATGTTCCTTTATTCTAGAGTATACTCCAGTAGCGTAGAAGAGCCTATTAATTGGAACAGCTTTACTTATTATTACTATATTTATCAATTTCTGGTCTATTCTTGTTAGTTCTGACCCTATTCCAAGTACTCTTGTTGTTTCATTTATCTAGATTATAACTAACCAATCAGATTGCTTGATTTCCCATATCTCCCTTCTGTATAACAAAAGACTATATCCAATGGCCATATCCCATGGAATCCCATTTTTTGCAAAACACCCGTGGCTATGGAATCCCTTTTTGTCGTATGATGCCATGAGGGCTATGTAAAAGCCCTCAATGAGTCCTCATTTATTATCCCTCATAGCCTCATTGAATTTTGAGGTTATGAGGACCATTAAAAATCCCTCAATGAGGTATAATTTACTACGACTCTTATCCTCATTTCAGTATATAACAGGTATATCCTATGGAATCCCATTTTGGAAAATGCCTGTGACTGTGGAATCCCTTTTTGTCGTATGAGGCCATGAGGGCTATGTAAAAGCCCTCAATGAGTCCTCATTTACTATCCCCCATAGCCTAATTGAATTTTGAGGTTATGAGGACCATTAAAAATCCCTCAATGAGGCATAATTTACTACGACTTTTAGCCTAATCTCGGCATTTGAGGATACCCATGGCCTGGTATTGTATTATTCGAGGATACCTATCGAGGATACCTTTTATAGGATACTTATCTGAGGATACTATATAGGCTGTACATATCCCTACAGGTATCTTGCTGGTCCTTAGTACTATTAATCCACCTGATGCTTTATGTTATCCTATGACTGGTATAGGTAGTATGCAATGCTAGGCATAGGGGTATTGTGGGTAGGGATACTGCCTGGTAATTTAGAATGGTACTATAGTAGGGTCAGAACTAACAAGAATAGAACAGAAATTGCTAAATATAGTAATAATAAGTAAAGCTGTTCCAATTAATAGGCTCTTTTATGCTACTGGAGTATACTCTAGAATAAAGGAACATGCCTAGGTATTGCATATATAGATAGAAACAGAGAATTCTGTAAGAATTCGAAATAATACAAGTTGTCGGGTTGTTTGTGGTAATTATCCAGGGAAGTCGTTCCAGAAAATACTCCGATTCAATCGAACATACCCTCCAAACATACCCCTGTCCTATTGTAGGCCTTAGGTAACACAGCAATCATGTGCTACGATAGAAACCAAGATGGCGGCCTCCAGTATACAAAATGGACGATGGAAACACGTATCTCCCTAACAACACGCGCTGCGCATGCGCACTCACACCACGCATCACTATGGAGATGATGTCACAACATGGCCGCTCACGCGGGTTACCATGACAACACAACATGGCGCCACTAGGTCACTTGACATGACGTCACTTCCGAGGTCATCCACCGAAGTCATCCAACCTAGACCTGTAGGGGAACATACATGTACACTACTACTCTCCTCAAAAGCAGGGATTGGTTGAAGGGGAGCAGGAGGAATCTTCTGGTTGGGTTTTCCTACAATTTGACAGGTGTGGCAGGTTTTACAAAATTCGACAACATCCTGTCGAAGCTTGGGCCAGTAAAAACACTGTTGAATACGAGAGTAGGTTTTCCTAACTCCCAAATGTCCAGCCATTGGATTTCCATGAGCCAGGCTTATTATTTCATTCCGGTATTTAGTGGGGACAACTATTTGATAAATAACCTCCCAATCACTATTGGAGGGTACTTCTGGTGGTCGCCATTTCCTCATGAGTACATCAGAATTTTTAAAATAACAGACAGGGTAGTTTTGGGCTTCTGCCTCTGTTAGAGCCCTTTCACGTGGCTCGGCAAGGTCAGGATCACTTTCCTGTTCCTGAATTAAAGATGTCCGGGAAATGACATTCAAGGAGGCCCCCTATCACTCTCAGGTGTAGTGGCCTCTTTACAATCTCTGGAGGAGTCATCACACTGACTCAAAAATGTCTGAGACAAATCAATGTCTTCAGAATCCGTAATTCTGTGACTGTTCTTATTCTCAGCTTTGCTGTTCAAATCAACACAATTGAGGTTGTTATCAACCTCAGCTTTCTTTGCCATGGACCGAGTCACAGCACATGCTGGAAAGGCAAAAGGAAAACATTCCTTCAAATTAATAATACTTTCATCTGTGCTTGGCTTATCCACCACTTGAGGTTCTACAGTGACTTTGTCACCAGCTAAGTCATTTCCCAATAATAAAGAAATACCTTTTACAGGTAGAGTAGGTCTGATTCCTACTGTCACAGTCCCATTTACTAAACTACTTTTTAAATTTATTTTATGAAGTGGGACATTTAAAGAATTTGACTCAATACCCGATATTAGAACTTGTGCCCCTGTAGCACTTTCTTCATAAAATGGCAAAATGCCTTCTAACATTAAAGACTGAGTAGCCCCTGTGTCTCTCAGTATTTTTATTGGTAAGGAACAGTGATTATCCCCCTCAAGGGAAACAAAGCCTTCAGAAATAAAAGGCTTATAATTTTCTAAAGCATCTTTCTTTATTACATAATTTTCAGGGCATGGAGCACATGCTAGTGCATTCTGTGAAGTAGAGGACTCATTTTTTCCTTTTTAACAGCCAGCAATCAGATAATAAATGACCTGGTTTCTTACAATAATTACAATTTTTAGTTGAACTGTTGGGTCGTAATGGTGATGGGCTGGCATTAGAGGTTTTGTTTTCACCAAATTTCTTATTAAATTTGGGCGGGGAAAAGTTTGGAGGATTGGAAGGATGGGTTTTATCTGAAGTTGGTCTAGGTACACTTTGGAAAGAATTCTTGTGAGGCCAAAAATTTGTGGAGTTACGACTCATTTTATGAGTTACGGCATAGTCATCTGCTAGTACTGCTGCTCTGTTCAAAGTGTCAACTTTTTGTTCATCCAGGTGGGCCTTTATATCTGAATGTATCTTTCCTTTGAACTCTTCAATTAGCATCATTTCTTTTAATTTAGAGAAATCATTCCCTATTTCTTTTGAATGGCACCACCTGTCAAATAAATTTTGCTTCTCTCTGGCAAATTCCACATGAGTTTGATTTTCGTTTTTATAATAATTTCTGAATTTCTGCCTGTAGGCCTCTGGAACAAGTTCATATGCCTTACAGTTATAACTAGAAGTCCTGTCACGAATAGTGCGCTTATCTAGGCTTAATTGCACGTTGGAATTGCGCGCAATTGCCATACCGAATGGCATCCAAAGCACGGCAGGTTCTCCTGGTTACTCATAGCAAACACATGCAATATTTCTGCCAATGGACCTCCGGGTTACCCGGAGGCCCATTGTCTGAAACATTGCTTGAGCACAGGCCATATGTACAGAATTTGATAGCTTTACTTGAGCCATAACGCGTACATTAACGCGCATATCAACGTGCTATTTGTGCGCATTTCATGACAGGACTTCTAGTTTTAACTGTAAGTATAGCCTCTTTAACAATGTCATAATTATTGCTTTACTCAGAAGATAGAGCAGAATAGATTTCTTGGGCCTTCCCTTTCAAAACACTTTGCAATAGCAAAGTCCAGACATCCCTTGGCCACTCTAAACTTGTTGCCACTTTTTCAAAATGTAAAAAATATTTATCAACTTCTTATTCTTGAAAGGGGGGAACTAGCCTAACATGTTTAGTTGCATCAAATCTACTTGGGGAAATTACATTTGAGCCTTGACGTTGAGATTCTAATTCTTTTATTTTTATTTCCTTTTGGGCCTGAATTTCAATTTCCCTTAAATGCATTTCTTTTTGAGCCTGAATTTGTTCCATTTCTTCTTGAGCTTCTAATTCTTTTTATTTTAATTCCCTATCCTCTTTTTCTTTTTGACTTTGAGCCTGAATTTGTATTTGTTCTCTTTCTTTTTGAGCTTCTAATTCTTTTAATTTCATTTCGTTTTCCTGTCTTTTCATTTCTCGTTGCATTTCTAATCTCTTTAGTTCCAATTCTAACTTTTTGAGTTCAAGGGCATCAATGGGTTGTGGTTCAGAGGGGGGAGTTTCAGACTGAGGCAAAAGGCCTTCCTCCATATAATAATTAACAATGAGCTGTTTAAGTTTATGCTTGTTCAGACCAGGGGTGGCAGGTAATTTTAGATACTGTGCAAGTTGAAATAAATCCTCCTTCTTAAGAGATTCTAAAAGGGCCAAACTACACGTGTAGGAGAGCTTTCAAAATCAGAAATAAATTCTGTCACAATAAATACCATGATGAAAAAGGTTTGCTGGTTCACAGATTATATGAATAATAATAATACTGAAATTTGTCTAAAAAAATTTAAATGTTTTGAAAGTGATCCAAAATAATAATTGCACTATGCAAATAAAGCTTTCACGTTATCTTACGTATATTCAATCTCGGCAACAAGCCCCCAATTTCTGTTATGGTGTGGAAATATTATTGATATTGGTAACAGAAAGAAATCTGAGAATCAGCAACAATAACTATGAATTTATCTATTTTGAAATTTAATTAAAAAAAATTAATATAAAAAAAAATGATGCAAAGATCTTTTACACTAATTGGTTTACAGAAAATAAAAACAGTGGTACTTATCAATTATTGAATTAGTCCAAACTACAGTTTGACAGAATCCAGTAATCCAGTGGTGAAGAATCTTGTGAAGAAAGTTACCAGCTGGTACATGCAGTACTAAATCCGAGAATGTCTCTTCAGAAACAGTATCCCGTAGATTTGTAATAAAATTTTCACTTTGAAATTTCAGCAGTCTCTAATAAAATATAATAAAATTCAAATGGACTAAAAATCCAAGAAGTATTGGCGCCACAGGTAATTTCCAAATAATCCAGTAGAATCCTGGCTTTTCACAAAATAATATTATTCTGTTTCACAGAAAGTTTGAATTCTCTTTTCCAAGACGAATAGTTTCTCTTCAAAATTCTCTTTTGGAATCAATCTTCCAAAATCACAAAGAAGCACTGCTTCTATAATAAATGCACTGTCCTAGAACAATAATATTCTCCAATGGAAATAACTGAAGTGAGTCTTTCTGAATGGCTTTCTAAAAAAAAGAGGTTGTTTTTTTGTCTGTTGACAAACCTTCATATACATGTAGTAACCAGATAGAATGTTCCAGAAGATGAAAATTCTAACAGTTTCTATCAGTCTCCAGGTGATTCTGTCACAATCCAAGTAAACAAGGTCCCTGACCTACTTAAACAATCAGCAGCTATATGTACAATATATTAGTGTAACAAAGATGTAAACAAAGTCACTGAGTGCAAATGAGTCAGACCAGTCAGAAAATGCAGAAAAAAATATCTATCTCAATATAATATGGGGGCTATAACATTGTGACAAAAAACTGATTGGACGTAATTTCAGTACAAAATGACCACTGGCAGCTATCTTGAATTTTGGACCACACCCAGAAACACTCATTATCATCCCAAGGGGATAATAAAGGTACCAAAGACGTTTCGTGAAGATCGGTTGATAAATACAGCCTCTAGCCCGAGCCGTATTGACATGTGTACTTACAGTGTATAAGTAGCACTGAATAAATCAAAGTTCATCTAATTTGCATAATTTCTGCACAAGAAAAAAACCTGTACTATATGTGATGTATTCCATGTTACTAAACATTCATACAAAAATTTATTCAAATCAGAACTTTCATACAGAAGTTCTGTACAAAAGACTGATTGCACTAATTTGGGTACAAAATGGCTGCTAGTGGCCATCTTGAATTTTGGACCACACCCAAAAACACTCGTTCTCATCCCACAGTGATAACAAAGGTACCCAAGAATTTTCGTAAAGATTGGAATTTGGTTCATAAATACGGCCTCTAGCCTGAGCCGTATAGAAGTTGTGTACAAAAAACTGATTAGACCTAATTTCGGTACAAAATGGCCACTGGCAGCCATCTTGAATTTTGGACCGCACCCAGAAACACTCATTCTCATCCCATGGTGATAACAAAGGTACCCAAGACGTTTTGTGAAGATCGGTTCATAAATACAGACTCTAGCCTGAGCCATATTGTGTACTTACTGTGTGTAAGTGGCACTGAGAAAGTTAAAAAATTTATAGTAATTTATATATTTTTTATACTTACCAATGACCCAGACATAGCTGGTGCTAACTCTTAAAATATAGGGCCAAACACAAATTTTGCCCCCCAATCCCCAAAATTTGCATCTAAAACTAAAGAAAACATGTCCTGAAAGGCCCTCCACACCTCGCCCCCACTGCGCATGCGCAGTGTCAAGGACGTTCCGAAATTGGCGCCATTTATCATTCTAATAACCAGTGCCTGGTAAGCGCTATGTACTCAGCGGGGAGGCAAGAGTTCCCAACTCCTGGGAGGGCCATCCCCGTCTGGGTCATTGGTAAGTATAAAAAATATATAAATTACTATAAATTTTTTAACATTTTTATACTGTACCAATGACCCAGACATAGCTGAATAGTAAAAAGGCTGGAGGGCCAAGGACATAGAGCAAAATGGAATACGCTCAATAAAATAAAATAGAGTCATCCCCTGTAGGGAAAAGAAGTAATAGGCCTTACATGTATCTTTCTTATTTATGATAAATTAGAAAGATACAACACCTTCCAAAAATTGAGCTTCATACATCCATGTACTCTATTAATATCCAATAATCCTTATACTAATAATTTTTAAAGTAAGCCAATAATAAAGTAAGTCTAGAGAATAGAGACTCTTATACTCCTAAAAGTGTGTGAGAATTGCATAATCATGTCCGTTGACATATGCAATATTCAAAAGCTATACTTTAAAAACTAAGACTTGAATGAATTTTATAAACTTAAACTTCTCACTAAACAACCATCCCAATAACAGCTCAGAATTACTAACTCCGGAGGAGGTATCCCCTTGTTTTCATAGTAAAAACAGGTGACCCAAGGGAACACCCTCCCCCCCCCCCTTTTTCTTGCCCTGGGTCAAATAGCCCAGAGCGAAGAGGGCAGCCGAACGGAGACACTGCCGAAACAGACAGCCTACCTAGCTATAGTAGCAACTGTTAAGTGAATGACATTCTGAGCAGTAGATAAAAGACCTAACAATAGAGGCCTCCAGAAATGGACTCGATATTTCTGAGATAAAATTCATGAATGGATGGCTGAGCGCAATGAGCAGCCTTCAAAAATCTATAATAGCAACACTATTAATGTAAGCCCAAGAAGTAGAAGAACTCTTACTTCATGAGCCGAAATCTTAAGCACAACTGCTAAGCCAATGATATACCATAAGCAGTACGCTAGTTAATAGAATCGATTAACAATAAAATGGAGCGTAACGTCCTTCTACTAGACATCAAAGACAGAAGAAGCTTACGCCCTTGTAATAAACAGATATCTGTTTATAAATACATAAACTGTACCCGGAAAGAGTAAAGGCCTATGCCCATACGAAGACGGAAGGACCTTAAAATAATAGGTTCCGGATAATAGGAGCCTAACTCTTATGCAACAATCCAACCTAAATAGTAACGGAAGTATTGATTCCGAAACTATGAAAGTGAAAATCATCCATCGATAGTGCATGAAACTCACTGACTCTACAGTAAAAGAGAAACCAACAGAATTACTGTCTAAAAGGTCAGAATTTGAAAACTACTGTTTCCAGAGGCTCAAATGATTACTTAGCTAAATAAGAACCGAAGTTAAAATCCGTATAGGAATTTAATCTAAAGATTCTAAGTCTATTTATCAAAAAGTTACTAACTGACTTAGATAAAGAGACAAAAGACTCAATTGTAAACTATCGTAGAGTGCATAGGTATGAGGTGACATAAACCTATAACCTAAATAACAACAGGCTGCAGTAGATCTTGTGAAACAAGTATACTAAAAACTAGCAATGCGTAGTATGGAGGGATCAACCATATGAACATAATGATCCCTACACCACGACGGAAGAGCCTCCACTTTAGTCGCATAGAATAGCGAAGAAGAGGATCTCCTATAGTAAGAAATCGCGTCCAAAGCTCGTCCAGTACAGTGCTTACAATGCAATACGGACCACACAACGGAATACATGAAGGTTGCGACCTTGCTGGTTGTGATAAAGATGACACGATTTACCCAGTGAAAAAAGATCCTCACATAGAGGAAGATTTCACGTTAAGATCCACAGTAGACAAGAGAGTAAATTACTCATGATCTCTGTGAAGATAGAGATACTATCAACAGAAATGTATTGTGGTTGTTTATCTTAGCAATACCTGCTAAAACAACAGCGCCGGAGGATACGCGTATCCTATCATTCCGTCCTATAGATCAATAGAGCGTTAACAGTATTAGCTCAGAGATCTGGACAAGCCAACACATACGTCTGCAATTGATTAGCAAGCTGTGTCATAATAAAACATCATTGGGCGCTCCCATAGATAGCAAATCTGATTAAATACTTGTTTGTTGAGAGTCCATTCTGACAGCAACAAGCGACCCGTAAGAGAACGGGAGTGCGATAAAACAATCAGACGACCCAGAATATGACGGACCAAAACTGAACTTGGTGTACTATAACCAACAGACGGATTCTTTCCATTAAATTGAATAACGGAAACGAAAGAGTGCCTCCCTGGTTTCCGGAGATACGCCACTACTGTCGAATTAAAGGACAGGAATTTGGGCATGCGTTTCTGAATAATGTTCATGCAATGACATAAAGCAAGCCTAAAAAACATTATTCCGCGGAAGTTAAACTGATAGCTAAAAGACTGCGGAACCCAAAGACCCTGGCACTTCGAATCCGTAGGAATCAGTATATATCCCAATCTGTTTGACTGGCAACCGTCATAACAGCCACACTAGGGTCCGGCAACTGCGGCGGCACTCTCTGAGTCAACCACCGAATGTTTGCCCCAGTCTGAATCTCTTGTAACACTAGATAGACAAGAGAATGTATAAATCAAGCAATTCATGGATTGCCGGAAAGTTGCCGTCGAAGAGAAGCTCCTCCGAGAACGAAGCGACTCTGAGAGAGTTCTTAACCTACTATCCACGCGTGGATGTAGCTAGGGCTGCATCACGTCTAACCAACTCCAATCAGCCACTGAAGGGCGGAGTTATACGTGAACAAACTACTGCCCTCAAAAGAAATTACATTGAGAATAATATCCCGTAAATCTTTTCTTGAAGACGTAATGATAACGCCTCAGTAAGGCGGATTACGTATAATAAAGCGTCTAAGTTAAGTCTACTATACATAATGTCGTTCCCAACATTGAAATTGGAAAAGACATAAACGGCGAAAAAGAATATATGCAGTCTTTAATCACACCGTCTAGACGCATATGAACTCTCGGTATGCCCTGCTCTGCCAAAATAAACTATATGTAAAAAAGATAAAATGGCAGAAATGAGCCACGCGGACAAGAAACTAAACTATCATGCTTAGTAGCAGGCTTGTATATATATAGCGTCGAAAAATAAAACACATGTTGTAATGACAATATTGGACTGCGTCGGTAAGTCAGGGACAAAGTCCCTGTACCGATCGAAAAATCCGAGTCCAATGACGCTATAAGTCTCTTATCCAAGATCGCAGCAATGAAGTCCGAACAATAATCACTGGAAGAAATGCCAGAAGATATGAAAGGCATCTTCCGATACTACTAAAGGGAAAACTCGAAATCTTTCGAATCCCTTTCGCCATCCTGTCGGACCCTATAAAGCGTTCGGTCGTCCGTAGCTGATGCAACCGCGGACCGCACCGACCCAGCGCCGTCGGATAATTCCTGATTCGACCGAGAAACCGTCAATTGCTGGGATGCTGCGAAACAACTGTGCTAACTCGGATAGCACGTCCGTCACTGAGGCCTGAGGAGCAGCGGTCTTACGATGCATTGCCGCAGGAAGCTCCGAGATCGTTACCCCGTGCATACTTCCAATATGCGAGCAAACGGAGTGTATAGGCCTCGTGTCCCTTGGCTACCGGATGGCGCGACCTATTCGCTGTGGAATCACTGAATGCCGAAACTGATCGGATACTCGAGGTCACGTAGCCAATGTGCGGTCGTGTGCCCTGCTGTGGGGATGAGGAAGCATTAAAGACAGTCTCTCGGACTGTCAATATAACGGAGCGTCCCGAGCAACGGACATATGCTCCGAATGTAAAATATCTGAACCACAACATGCGGTCCCCTATGTTGTTGGCTTCCTCCGATCTGTCCTCAATCTGCCGTCACTGGGTGAGTACTAAAGTAATTAAAGTGCTCGCATCACCCAAATCTCCTTCCTAGACCGCAACGGACGAACCCGGCAGCCGAACCATTCGATGAATGTACACTACACCGGGTGAGCTAGCGAATGTCATTCCGTAAGAGATAGACATATTCCATGAGCACTTATTGCCGCTAACTCTTCATTAACTATGACGACAGAGGCACACTTTTGAAAGACATCTCCATAACTCTTCGAACAAGAAACCAGAAATGCTTGGATAGCAAGCATAAAATAATAATATATATAGCGTCGTTCAATAATTCGAAAGTTTGTGTGACATTATTGGACTATGTCGGAACTGAGGGACGATGTCCCTGAACCGAACCAAAAATTTCTAAGTCCACCGACGCTATCAGTTCTTATCCGGCATCGCAGCATATGTTGTTCCGAAAGGGAAAGCTTGAAATCCACCGAATCCCTTTCGGTATCCCATCGGACCGGATGAAACTTTCGGACGTCCGTACCCGCTTCCGCGGAGCGTCCCGACCCAGCATCGTCGGATAAAATATATGCGACAGATTCAGTTGATGCTGGGATGCTGCGATAAACTGTGCTATTAAGGAAAGCACGTCCGTTCCCGAGGCCTGTGCAGTAGCGGACTTACAATGCATTGCCGCTGGAAGCTCCGTGTACGTTGACTCCCGCACACTTCCTATGCGAACGTCCGGAGTCTGCAGGCCTCGAGTCCCCGGCTACCGACCCAGCGCTGTCGGATAATTCTCGATCCGACACCATTTCTGTCGGCTGCTGGGATGCTGCGATAAGCTGTGCTATGTGCACAAGAATGTCCGGCGTCGAGACCTGCGGAGGCGAAGTCTATCGGTGCTTCGCCGAGGGCAGCTCCGCATCAGATGGCTCCCGCATACTTCCTATGCGAACGTCCGGAGTCCATCGGTCTCGAATCCCTGGCTGCCGGATGGTGTGACCTGGTCGCCGAAGAATCCTTGATCGGCGAAGCTGGTAATATATCGGCGGTCACGCAGCCAAGGTGCGGTCGTGTGCGCTGACGAGAAGAGGAAGCCTTAGCAGTCTCAGCGGACTGCCTATACAACGGAGCGTCCCGAGCGACGGACGTATGCTCCGCTAACGACACATTTGTACCACAACATCTGGGGCCAGATGTTGTTGAACGAGAGAGGGGCCTCTCTCGCTTGCCGTCCGGATGGACCGGAACGAGCTATGAACCGGACTAAAAGGCTTCCTCCGTTCTCCCTCCGATCCGCCGTCACTGGGTGTGCATTAAGTTAATTTTATAGTGCTCGCATCACCCCAAAATTCCTTCTAGACCGCAACGGACGAACCCGGCTGCCGAACCATTCGGTGAATGGACGCTACACCGGGCGAGCTAGCGGACGTCAAAGGCCGTCGAACCTACTAGGGTCCTCTTAGGCAATTGGCGTATTACATGAGCACTTTTCCGCTAGCCCTTCATTAATTGTGACGACGGAGGCACACTGTTGGAAGACATCACAGATACATCACCCTAATCTTGATCGTCTGAAATAGAAATTGATAAAGTAGAGTGACCCTGCGGGGAAAGGACCGGAGTGTCCAAATCCCCAACAACATACCGTGACATACGCTTCCCATATTGTCATCGAAATCATACGATACAGAACAGGAGCTAATGCGAGTACACTGACCACATATAGAATGATAATAAGGTCAGAGGAAGACTTCCTCCTAAAACAATTGATCAATATCCTTTCAATGTGAAAAGAAAACAAGTCCTGGTACTCGCACTAACCCCTGGCAATCAAAATACATAATAATAATATGATCCATTAATATAGAAAAAATAATTGAAATCAAAATATTTTGAAAAAATATTTTTTCAGAACAGCCCAAGTTTCTGAAAAGTAACGTTGAGCCCCAATGGATCCCAAGCCTAAGTGTGAACAAAAATTTTAAAAATATTTTAAACAATTTATTCAACACTTACGAACAATAATAATGTATCTAGTTATGATTAAAATAACATAAAGATATTATTATTTAGAAATCCCCCCCTCACACAGAGGGCTGTTGTAAATGTAAACAATGAGTGTAAAAACACTAAAATAAGACTCCAGGCACCCAGGCCCGAAATCAGTTACCAAAAATACACCATCGGATGCAAAACAGAGACTTCCAGGGAAGAAACTGCAGAACATCAGATGGTAGATGCAGAACACAACGCCTAACCACCCGTAGGTGAAGACGTAAACATGGGGAAAGAACAGAATTCATTCTGTTATTAAGCTAAAACTCCCAGGAAATTTTAGTAATAATAATTACAGAAACTATGCCAAAAGCATGGGAGAATAGCAAGGGGGAACTTAAAGGACAGGGAGAGAGGAAAAACACTTGAAAAAACAGTGTAACTAAATAATCAGAATGACAACAAAATGGCTGCTGCCTTGAAAATAGGTAACTTAACATAATTTCATTAAAAAATTTTAAGTTACAGCCCTGATAATATTCTGTCACACATTCTTTTCCTCTCCTCCTTTTCTATCCTCCTTAGAATCACCATTTCACTAATATTTATGTGTCTGGCATCATTTAAACTGAGATTTAAAAGCACAAAGATCAGTCAGATGTTAACTGATGAAGGGCCAAACTTAGAATGATAAATGGCGCCAATTTCGGAACGTCCTTGACACTGCGCATGCGCAGTGGGGGCGAGGTGTGGAGGGCCTTTCAGGACATGTTTTCTTTAGTTTTAGATGCAAATTTTGGGGATTGGGGGGCAAAATTTGTGTTTGGCCCTATATTTTAAGAGTTAGCACCAGCTATGTCTGGGTCATTGGTACAGTATAAAAATATCAAAGTTCATGTAATTTGCATAATTTTTGCACAAGAAAAAAACCTGTATTATATGTGATGTATCCCATGGTACTAAACATTCAGACAAAAAATTATTCAAATCAGTGTTTTAATATAGAAGTTCTGTGCAAAAATCTGATTGCACCTAATTTTGTACAAAATGGCTGCCATCGGCCATCTTGAATTTCGGACCGGACTCAAAAACACTCGTTCTCGTCCCACGGTGATACCAAAGGCACCCAAGAAGTTTCATAAAGATCGGTTCATAAATACGTCCTCTAGCCCGAGTCGTATTGGCATTTGCTCTTAGTGCTGAAAGTAACACTAAATACATCTATGTTGGTCTAATTTGCATAATAAACACACGAGTAAAAAACCTGTATTACATGTGATGTATCCCATGGTACTAAACATTCATACAAAAAATTATTCAAATCAGCACTTTCATATGGAAGTTCTGCGCAAAAATCTGATCACACCTAATTTTGAACAAAATGGCTGCCAGCAGCCAACTTGAATTTCGGATCTGACCCAAAAACACTTGTCTCTCGTCCCACGGTGATAACAAACGTACCCAAGAAGTTTCGTAAAGATCGGTTCATAAATACGGCCTCTAGCCCGAGCCATGTTGACGGACAGACAGACGGACGACGGACAACTGGCCATGGCATAAGCTGAAATTTGGCTTCGCCAAAGTTGAGCTAAAAATGTGATTTCCCATAGGCTTTCCATGGTAACTGAGCTCCAATTGTGGCCATGTTTGCAACATTACATCAACATGAAATGAGGATTATTGGTAAAAGGTGTCCCAGTCCTCAATCATGTGAAGTTTCAAAACATTTGACTTTGTAGTTTCAGAGGGGAATATTTTTACAAAATCCATCAATCAGAACCAGAGACTGTCTCTGGTGGCCATATTTTCCAACCAACAGGAACAAACAGGATCGTTTGTAGTGGGCCTCCTATAGACCATTCCTGCCAAGTTTGGTTCATGTCGGCTCAGTAGTTCTAGAGAGAAGATGAAAATGTGACAGGGTTTTCTATAGTAACTACAAGTATACGCTGCAATTGTGGCCATGTTTGCAACACGATCAACATTAAATGAGGAACGTTGGTAGAGGGTGTCCCAGTCATCAACCATACAAAGTCTCAAAACATTTGGCCCTTTGGTTTCACAGGAGAATATTTTTCAAAATTCGCCAATCAGAATCAAAAAATGCTTCTGGCAGCCACATTTATCAATGCATGGTAACAAAAATGAGGAGCACTTGTAGAAGACCTCCCATAGACTATCCCTGACAGGTTTGGTTTACGTCAGCTGAGTAGTTCAAGAAAAGAGGACGAAAATGTGATTTCCCATAGGGTTTCTATGTTAACTATAAGCTGCAATTACAGCCATGTTTACAACCCGATCAACATTAAATGAGGATCTTTGGTAGAGGGGTCCCAGTCATCATTTATGTGAAGTATCAAAACATTTGGCCTGGTAGTTTCTGAGAAGATTTTTCAAAATCCACCAACCAGAATCAAAGAATGCCTCTGGTGGCCACGTTTTTCAACCCACAGGGACAAAATGAGGATCGTTTGTAGAGGATCTCCCATAGACTATCCCAGCCAGTTTTGGTTCACGTCGGCTCAGTAGTTCCAGAAGAAGATGAAAATGTGATTTCCCATGGGGGTTTCTATAGTAACTATAAGCTGCAATTGCGGCCATGTTTGTAACCCAACCAACATTAAATGATGATCATTGATAGAGGGTATCCCAGTCATCAATCATGTGAAGTTTCAAAACATTTGGCCTTGCAGTTTCAGAGGAGATGATTTTTCAAAATCCACCAATCAGATTCAAAGAATGCCTCTGGCGGCCATGTTTTCAAACCCATGGGAACAAAATGAGGAGCGTTTGTAAAGGACCTCCCATAGACTATCCCTGCCAGGTTTGATTCACGTCAACTCAGTAGTTCCAGAGAAGAAGATGAAAATGTGATTTCCCATAGGGTTCCTATAGTAACTAAAAGCTGCTATTGTGGCCATGTTTGTAACCCGATCAACATTAACTGAGGATCGTTGGAAGAGAGGCTCCCAGTCATCATTTATGTGAAGATTCAAAACATTTGGCCTTGTGGTTTCAGAGAAGATTTTTGAAAATTCACCAACCAGAATCAAAGAATGCCTCTGGAAGCCATGTTTTTCATCCGACAGGAGCAAAATGAGGATCGTTGTAGAGGACCTCCCTTAGACCATTCCTGCCAAGTTTGGTTCACACCGGCCCAAATAATAGTATAGAGTCGATGGAAATCCATTGAGGGGGTGGGAGAGTAACGCTACATGTAGTTAATTTTATCTAAAAGCAAACTTATTTTCCAGTATTGCAGTTAGTTTAAAGAAAACTGAAAGGCATTTAGGCATCATGATTACAACAATGAATACACTGTGTTAAACAAAAGACCATCACGCAATCTGATGAAGATTTGCTAATTTGAAGAGATCCTTCCTGTTGGAAGGGCAATTTTACTGAACATACAGGCCCAAATAAGGTGCATACAGGGTGGAAAAATTCTCCAAAATTAATAAACATTCATTTTTTTTTTTTATCAAAACCAAAACCGAACCGCCGTCTTAACAAAAAAAAAGAGACTTTTGGTTTCAACAAATATCCCAGAATTGGTAAGTTTATGACATCTCAATCGTACGCTAAAGGCTAAAATGTCGGGTAAAGGTAAACGCTGTACCATTTATGCTTACTTCGAGAGGATTGACAACAAATCCCCACAAAATAGCGGTAGCAAATTTCTTATATCTTAACCAATATCTCCATAACCACCACCAGAAGGAATATGAAAAATTAAAGTCTTACGTAAGAATCCAAACATGCAATTCAGAAATCGTTAAGTAAATTTAATGAACCGGCACAGCCTAAGGCTCACTCATATTCGACCAAATAGGTACCGTACTGAAAAGTTATCTGACAATACATGTATATGGTGTAAAAATAATATAAATTGTTTGACCCAAAATCATCTGCATACGGCGAGTAGTAAACTAGATTGGCAGTAAACATAAAATTTATCGAGTTTTGAAACCTCAAACTTCACATGGGAAAAATGATGGGTTAATTATGTTAATTAGCCGACTTCCGACACATTCTCTAAAACTGTCACATGCTCAGAGATAACGCTGCCCATTGGCAGTTCTGTATTTTTTGTTAACGATAAAATGGTTCACTTAAAATAGAATATATCCTGTTAAATGGATGGGAGGTAACTGTTGAAAGTTTTTTAAATTTTTGCGAATTGTTTGTATACTATTTGAACTCACTTTATAAGGAATCGCACAGGACTGCAGGTCTGTCATTTATAAACTGTCTAGTGTCGAGTTAATGCTGCATTCCCAATATGCAGTTGTTATAATCAACATGTGTTTTCCCATGTGTATTTTGTGTTCACAAACAAATCCCAAGATGCAATACTGCAAACTTTCAAATCCTATTATGCAGCCGTCTCCCTTCAAAAACACCAATCGCCGGTGTTTAGTGTGTTAACCCTTTACCCAATGCAGACGATTTAAAAATTTATTATTTTACATATCATTTTTTTAATTTTTTGTCTCCCTGGCACCGCTCACTTTGCCCAATTTCTATGTTTGAGCAAAATCAAAGTCAAAAACGAACCTCTACAGTTGATTGAAATTAGGAGAGATATTGTGAAAACTTTGGAGTGAGTTAGTTGCCAATAATACAAAGTGATTCATACAGGCCTGGCATTCTGAAAAATGAAGGAGGGCAAAAAATCACTCTCCTCAATCAGCTTAGGAGAGCAATTAGCTTTACACAACATTTTAAGTATCCAATTGAACGAACTCATTGAAACTGAAACCAACAGACTACCTCAGTGATTTTATTAACTTTACTAAGGTAAAGCGAAATCTCTTAGACATCTAGATGTCTCACTCAACAACCGAACACACACTTGACAAGACCTGTGTGTGTACCCAGACCTGTTGTCCAAGAAAGTCATACGCCTACCACTACCACCTTCAACCCCCCAAGGGGGTTGAAGGTGGTAGTGGTAGGCATATGACTTTCTTGGACAACAGTTCTGCTTGAATCTACAGTCACATCCTGGTGCAAGTGCTTCAAGTGACAGGATAGTAGTAATGGTAGTATATTATAGTGAAATATTTCTTGAAAAATTACCCCTCAAACTGTGATGTCAGTTGTTGAACTTGAAACTGACAGAAAAAAAATATTGCTGTGACCCATTTTGCTTCAAATGATTGCAACTGTGTTTGGGTATGTTTGCAGCCATTACCTTTTACCACTAAACCACTTTCAAAATGAAATTACGTGATGTTATGTGACTTCGAAGTTAAATTACATTTTTGCTTTACAACAAAAATTTAATGTGAGCATAATACATGTAATCTCAATCATCCCCGACCAAAATATTTAGGAGGGCAATTTTTCGCTCTCCTTAATTCTTTCAGGAGGGCAGTAAGGAGAGCTAAAAAATTGCTCTCCTGAAATTGCCAAGCCTGTTCATATATGATATGACTTACTTCAACAATAATTATCAAAATCACAAGAATTTAAATATGATTTGTGTTCCTTTCATTTTACTGTCATTTGAAGCAGGAACCATTTGAAACTGGGCAGTCTCTTTTGAAGCGATGTGATAATTACAGAAATAAGCACACCAATTGCATATTATCCACCAAAGCCTGGGTGAGAGCTTAACAACATCTTAAAAAATAAGGAAATGTTGATTTTTGATAAAATGTAGCTTTTCTTGTAAATTTTGGCATCTCCACAAGGCCCCAAATCTCACTGACAGAACAAGGCAGATCCCACCAGTGGTGGAGCCATACATGTAAAAAACCTTTTTAAATCTGGGCATGGGAGGAGCAAGTGGGTTATTTTTATTAATTTTTTTTTTTTTTTGGGGGGGGGTGGGGTGCCTGGGCTCTCCAGAAAACCCATTTCTCCACCACTGTAGCCCACCACAATATGTCCATTAGCTGAGAAGAGTGGTCAGCACTGAGCAACCTGGGTGACTCAAAATGCTCTTGGGGATGACAAATACAGAAACATTGCATGTGTACATTACCCTCTAAAATGTGGATTTCTAAAATATATTTTGAAAAACCAAAAACCGCGTTTTTGTACAAAACCGAAACTGAACCGAAATACAAATTTCAAAACCATCCATTAGGAACAAAAGAGTAGCATCAACACAGGAGGAGATGAAAAGAAGCCAGAAAAGCCCCAGGACAGTCAAGACACCCCAACGGTTATAGTATTTGATTACTGATCTGGTCTTCAGGCATTGTAAGTCTGTCACTAATAGAGTCTAGTGTTTTGACAGGTTTAGTCTCCATACGTTAAAGATGGTGATGGTTCTACTAGTCCTTGTTGTCTGCCTCTTGTAGTAGTTGACTAGTTATGTCCCAGGGCGAGTCTGCGTTGACAAGTATAGTCTGTCTCCAGCTCGGTCAGGCCCGCTGCCACCAAAGAACACATACTTTTTTATGTCATTCCTTGTCATTTATGTAGGTTTTTAGAACCACAGAAAAAGTCACATGACTGAAATACCTACTAAGTTACTAACGGCTCCACTGACTGATTATTTAAATTGTAGCACTACCATTGTTACCAACCCCTTTTATAACTCAGGACTGGCTAGAATATACTAAACTGGAATTCATTTCTTGGGTTTTTCTGTGTGCTATTTTTAGTATTTATTTTCACTTCAGGGAATTGAACCAGAGGTTTGTACATATCAGGACAGAAGGACTGGGCAATGAAGGTAATTTAACTGGAATGAACACCTACGGCTATACAGGATTAAATAAAACAACAAATGGTGAAAAGACTGAATAATTCTCATTCTTTGGACAATTTGGTGATGTTTGGATTTGATTTTGACTTGGTTGGGAAGTTGGGTAGAAATGACATATTTCTAAGACCAAGGTCTCAGATAAATATCGGTTTAAACGGTATCGAAATAACAATGTGATACTGAACTCTTCTTCTGTCAGTTCTTTGTCAGAGCTTTCTTCTTCTGACATCTCGATTTCATTTTCGAAAGATTCTTCGACTTCTATTTCGTCTCCAGACATTATTGCCGTCAGCAAGGAACTGCCTCCACTTCATTGACGAAACAGACAAATCAATTCTCCTTGGCTTGGTGATTTACAACTACAACCCTAGGATCAATTCAGTGCTTTAACTAAATGTTTCCAAACCTGTCTTGAGACTTCTACGAAAAACGATGACTCTATTCGCTACTTCGTCCCAATCGAACGCCCCCAACACGAAAAAGAAATGTGTTTGGAAACTATCGCAAATTCACGTTTGTAACGAGAGATAGAACTTACAGCGGAGTTAGGTGAGCTGTGCGTCTGCCAGCTAAAAAAACACAAAATAACATAATCTAGAAATGGAAAAATCTGGAATTACCGATCGTCATTTGGCAGAAACGTTAAGAAAATCAGTTGTTTCGGGTGATTTCAAGACAGTGAAACGTCTCATTAAAGGCGGAATTGATGTCAATTCTAAGTTTTGGGTAATTCCGGAATACATGTAGAATACGGGACGAAATCCCCTTGACATCTTGGCCCATTGAGAATCGGACCGGTTAGCCAACTACAAAGTGTGCCATTAGAAGATATTCTTTTGTTATTAGCGCCTCATGCTCCCATACTCCGCAGCATTAATGCAACCTTTTACAATAACATTGTGTAGTAGTACTGTGGGCATTCACTAAATAATACAGGGACACACTAAAATGAGTAAAAAGTGTAGTCAGTGCCCTTGTCGGAGAAAAAGTGTAGTCGGGAATTAAATTATCATTTTCTCACTTATTTGTTGGTTGTTATCTATGAAATTTGGAAAGTATTCTCAGGGAACGATACAAAATATATCTGCCAAAAAAGAAGTTTGTACGATGTTATTTTACGATGTTAGAAGACATTTTCTCTTTCACACTAAAATACACCACTGTGCAAGTGACCATTACATGAATATCCCAGGTCCACGTTATTTTCACTAAGAGAAGTCACCGACTAATATTGGCGATTGTTTCTCGAGTCAATGTCCGACACGATATTAAAATCGCCGTGATTCTCGGTCAAACAGATTACAGCAGTAATTAATTTCTAGGGCACCTGAGCGAAAAGGATGTACTTATTGTCATATTTTACATGACTCTCACAATTTTGTGGTCAAAATACATTTATAACTCAACAATCTCAACTCGACGAAATGACGTTGGCCTTACCATTACCAACACTCATAATATATTTACGTTTTTAATCAGTTAGGATATTTTTTTTTAAATTTTGACAAATTGCAACATTCAGACACAAACGTACATAACATGCAGTAGTTTATTTGGTCTAATCTATTTCACAATTAACCCTTTACCCAATGCAAACGATATCAAATTTTTTTAATTTAAATATTTTTTAAAATTGTTTTCAAAAAATTTCAACAAAACCATATCATGTGACCTCTCATTGGAACAAGCTTGTTCCAAAGAGGGGTCACATGATATGGTTTTGTTAAAATTTTCTGAAAAATAATATTTTTTCAGCTGCTGAATCTGCAGATTAGGCAGGCGGATACGGGCGATTCGTTGGGTAATGGGTTAATGCCGCAATTATGCTCTCTGGAGTCAATCCCTTTCACTCCAAATGTCTTGTCCAATTTAATTACTGCTTTCATTGTCTGCGTAATCTCGGATGGGTTTAATACTTTTGTCTCACCTTGGACCTAGGATTCTCATGTAACAGTCACTTGCACAGTAGTGTATGTGCAGTTAAAACTAGAAGTCCTGTCATCAATTATGCGCAAACACCTCGCCATTTAGCACGTTTATCGACTCGTTTGGTCATATGGAAAGGCTATCAAATTCTCTACGCAACCTGTGCAAAAGCAGTGATTCAGCCAATGGAACTCCGGGTTTAACCCGGAGGTCCATTGGCTGAAACATTGCTTGTGTTTGCTGTGAGTAATGGCAAGACTCTGTGGTAATTTGGGTATTTTCAACAGAAAAATTGCGCGCAATTCCTGTGCGAAATTGTGTCAAGATAAGCGCGCAATTCATGGCAGGACTTCTAGTTTTAACTGTAGCTGACTCGGAGGCGTGTTAGCTAATTAATTGGCTTTCGCTGTGTTGACACAGCGCTGCGAGCTGATTATCCTGGTTCTTTTTATGATTATAAGGAGATTAATGGGCTGTAGATTTGATTGATAGATTTTCTTTCATTACTTTTTTTCCCTTTGCATGGAGTAAAGTACAAGAGTAAGAGTATAATAAGATTATTTCCCATAAGATTATACATGTATTAAATGTCCGTGGTGGGTAGTTACACGTTCATGCCCCCCTCTCTCACTCCATTGTGCTAACCCAATCTCACTCTGTTTCACAAATTGGTTACGATGAATGAAAGAATGAATGAATGAATGAAAGGTTTTTTAGAACACCGAAGGCACGCAGGGACGATGTGGGATTTCAAAATCTTTTGCAACCTGGTTAACTTTATTAGTCCCCTACGGGAACCGTAAGGGGACTATAGGATTGCACTCTGTCTGTCTGTCTGTCTGTCCATCCGTCCATCTGCCCGTCCGTCCATCCATCCGTCTGTTCATCCGTCCATCTGTCTGTTTTTTATGTTACCACCTCTCCCTCCTACATGCTTTAAGCTACACCTTTAATATTTGGTACATGGATAAATGGTTCTAAGGGGATGATGCACACTCAACATTTTTTTTTCAAAATCCAAGATGGCGGAATGGCGGCCATTTTTGTTGTGTTTTTAAGCTTTTTGTCTCTATTTCATGTTACCACCCCTCCCACCAACATGGTTCAAGCTACACTTTGCATATTTGGCACATGGATAGAGGGTTGGGAGGGGATGATGCACGTTCAATTTTTGTTTTCAAAATCCAAGATGGCGGCATGGCGGCCATTTTTGTTGTGTTTTTTAAGGTTTTTTCTCTATTTTATGTTACCACCCCTCACTCCAACATGGTTCAAGCTGCACTTTTTATATCTGGCACATGGATAGAGGGTTGTAATGGGATGTTGCACGTTCAATATTTATTTTCCAAAATTGAAGATGGTGCCATGGCGTCCATTTTTGTTGTGTTTTTTAAGCTTTTTTCTCTATTTTCATGTTACCACCCTTCACTCCAACATGGTTCAAGCTACACTTTTTATATCTGGCACATGGATAGAGGGTTGTAATGGGATGTTGCACGCTCAATATTTTTTTTCAAAATCTAACATCTGTCTATTTTTTCAAAATCCAAGATGGCGGCATGGCGGCCATTTTTGTTGTGTTTTTTAAGGTTTTTTCTCTATTTTATGTTACCACCCCTCACTCCAACATGGTTCAAGCTGCACTTTTTATATCTGGCACATGGATAGAGGGTTGTAATGGGATGTTGCATGTTCAATATTTATTTTCCAAAATTCAAGATGGCGCCATGGCGGCCGTTTTGGTTGTGTTTTTTAAGCTTTTTTCTCTATTTATGTTACCACCCCTCACTCCAACATGGTTCAAGCTACACTTTTTATATCTGGCACATGGATAGAGGGTTGTAATGGGATGTTGCACGTTCAATATTTTTTTTCAAAATCTAACATCTGTCTGTCTGTCTGTCCGTCTGTCTGTCTGTCTGTTTTTTTGTTACCACCTCTCCCTCTAATATGCTTCAAGCTACACCTTTCATATTTGGTACATGGATAAATTGTTCTGAGGGGATGATGCACAGTCAATATTTATTTTTCAAAATCCAAGATGGCAGAATGGCGGCCATTTTTGTTGTGTTTTTTAAGCTTTTTTCTCTATTTTAAGTTACCACCTGTCCCTCCAACATGGATGGATAAAGGGTTGTGAGGGGACTATGCACGCTCAATATTTTTTTTCAAAATCCAAGATGCTTATATATACTCTAGTGTCTTCTGTGACAAAAACACCTCCTGTCACAAAAGCGCCGTAGGGGACTAATACCACCTCGGTGGTCAAACACTTGTTTTATTTTACTTGCATCACGTAGAACTAGCTTTCTTATTGCATCACATGAAGAATGAAGGGATGAGAGCACGTTTACTGTTTCCTGTAGTATAAATTGGGACTGATAGATTGTCAATAATCAATGCCTCAATGCCATGGAGACTCCAAGAGAGAGAGAAGGAGAGAGTCAGATAGGGCTCCCATTGGTTTGGGCTTGTCGATGGTAGAAGTTTGAATCCCGCCACACTAGGGCAAGCCAACTGTTGTGAAATGACAAATTGAAGGGAAGGGAAGAAAACCAAACAGCAATGCCGGTTTGATAGCAGCCCGGGTATATTGAATACGGCATAGCAGTTACAAAAAAGGGGCAAAGAAAGCTCCGCCAGTATAGTTTTGAATAACCGAGAGTCATCCATCATCCAGGGAGATAGAATGCCGTGTGTGATATATGGGGTATCTGGTTAGCCTTCTGGGATTTCAAATACCCCCTCCCCTCCCCCTCCACCATGCTATGACATTATTTTTATGCTGTTATCAGTTCATGTTGTATCCAGTGGTTCTTGAGCTGAAATTTGAAATTTCACTTCACATGCTTTCTTTGTAGAGAATTGTAGAAAATCGCCTGGTGGAAAATCTACCCGCCCACCCCTTCCTCCACCACACACACACACATTTAGTTGTAATCCACCCACCACGGTCGGATGTTACTGTAACATTATTCACATGTTAAACTGTACACAATGTAATAAGTGTTTTTTCCACTTGATGAGAATGTTTTCTTTTTTTTAAAAAAATATTTAGCACTTGGGAAAGTTTCAACTCATAGACCATCGGTTCACATCTGATGGTCCATGAGCTGAAACTTTGCTAGTTGACCATGTGCTTCTCCTACATTTCCCTGAAATTTGTTGATAATCATGACACTTGACATTATTTGATGTCAAATGTTGGAATTATAAATAAGCAGGTGAAAAAACATTTTGTGCTTATTTCGGGTGATTTTATAACATGATCGATACCTTTTATCTACTATCGCAGGCGAATCTAACCACAAAACACTCGGAACGACATACCAAGTAAATTTACATTTGCTTTTCATATAGATGTTTGTTATTTGTTCATGTTTGTGCTGTATCTCTATATCTTTGTGCTATGCTATATCCATTATGTCCTGTATTTATCCAATAAAATACTGAAAATTAAATTAATTGTTGTTTCTTTCATCCACACCCCACTAATCTCCTCATAATCATAAAAAGAACCAGGAAAATCAGCTAGCCTCGCTGGGTCAACACAGCGTAAGCCAATTAATTAGCTAACACGGCGCCAAGTCGGCTAAACTTTTTAGTGTGTTTGAAAGAGAAAATGTCTTCTAACATTGTAAAGTAACACTGTACAAACTTCTCTTTCGGCATATATATTTCGTATAGTCCCCTGAGTATACTTTTCAAATTTCATAGAAAACAACCGACAAATAAATGAGAAAACGATAATTTAATTCCCGACTACACTTTTTCTCCGACACGGACACAGACTACACTTTTTAGTGTATCCCCTAATGCATGTTGTTTGTACCACTACCAGTATGATCTGCTTATTGTATAATATATTATATACCGTATTTACTCTATGTATTGGGACAGCTAAAAATAATTATTTTCACAGGTGTCCCAATTCTTAGAAAATGGGGAAAGAACAGAGCCTGGTCTTGATTTGATGCTGAATAAAGTTGTGTGTGATTCGTTTTCCATCACTATATACGAAAATCGCCGTCCAATTTTTTTTTATATTTTCATTTTTTGCTTCCAAAACATAGCTTATGATCCTTCATTGGAACGAGCATATTGCGCCTGTTCCAATGAGGGATCATAAGCTATATTTTGGAAGCAAAAAAATGAAAATTTTTAGTTACTCAAGAATTTTTTTATAAAGGACGAAGGCGCCCGAGTTGAGACGGAGGCGAAGCCGACGTCGAAACTCGTGAGTCCTTTATACTAATTTCACACTTTTTTTAACGTAGGAAGTAGTTAACGAGATGAGACTTCACGAGAATGACTAAGGCTGATTAAACTTTTAGGGATGTTTCCCAAAGGAACCGGGGACAAATGAGGTTACATTTTTTCAAGGATACTCGGACGCTAGAACAAGTGATGGCTCTCCACCATTGCTTTCACCTTCATAGGATAGGGTCAAGGGACCCTTAATATATTGAGTGGGGGGCGGGGGGGGGGGGGGGGGGCGGGGAAAGGGTCACTGATTATGTCACGTGACGACCATAGCAAGTAAAGCACGCCCCTAGCAACGGGCAAACTACTGGGCCAATTTTGAAACATGGACCCAACATGCATTGCAAACGAAGACAGACAGGTGAATGGTGTCGCCACGTGACTTCCCTAGCAACCAGAGCGTCCCCTTAGCAATGGGCTAACTACTGGGCCGAGTTTGACCAAATTCGGTATACGGATCCAAAATGCATTGCAAATAAAAATAGACAGATCAATGTTGACGTCTCATGACTTCCCTGGCAACCAGAGCACGCCCTTAGCAACGGCCTAACTACTGGGCCGGTTTAGACCAAATTCGGTATACGGACCCAAAATGCATTGCAAATGAAAACAGACAGATCAATGTTGACATCACATGACTTCCCTAGCAACCAGAATGCCCCTTAGCAATGGGCTAACTACTGGGCCGATTTTGACCAAATTCGGTATACGGACCCGAAATGCTTTGCAAATGAAAACAGACAGATCAATGTTGACGTCACCTGACTTCCCTAGCAACCAGAGTGCCCCCTTAGCAACGGGCTAACTACTGGGCCGATTTTGACCAAATTCGGTATACGGACCCAAAATGTATTGCAAATAAAAGCATACAGGTCAATGTTGACGTCACGTCTTTTCAGTAAAACTGCTTTGGCATATTTTCATCGTCCTTTTTTGCACAGCACTGCTGTATTTTCTTGTTTATGAGTGTCGTCTACTACTAGCGACGGGCCAACTGGAAACAAATCTCCTGAATGTCCCAAACTTTGGAGCATAAAAAAAATATAGTTTTCTGGAAAAAATGTCTGTCCCAAATCATAGAGTGTCCCAATACATACATATGTAGAGTAAATACGGTAATGTAATTCCTGGGTTTGTTCATTCACCTCTCTCATTTGAAAACCAAAGTTACAACAAATCTTGTTTTTCTGAAGATTATACAGAAGGGCAATTTACATATTTAAAGTAAACTGTCAGGATTTTTTAATTTTGGAATTGATTAATGATCACAAATAATCAATAATCGATTAATCATACCTACATGACCCCCCCACTCCTTCTCTTTTTGAAATTGTTAAAAAATATGAAGTTCAAGTCTGTTGACATACCTCAAGTACATTGTAAACAACGAAGACGGTCCTCATTTCATTTGCAAAAAATGTGATCGTCTGCTGGACTCCTGGCATCGTTTCTGGCATAGTTCTTGTTGCACATTTTATGTACTAGCCTAGGTGATTAACCTTTTAGGTGTGTCATTGGTGGCATGTAAAACATAGCGTAAAACAATACACAAAAGACTAACAAATAACAACGTTCTGGGTGAAGGAAATAAAAATGCGTTTTAAAGATACTGGTACAGTACGCAAAACCAGAAAAAAACCTAAACTCCCAGCTGGTTTCCTCTGCGACAAACAATGCCTCACAGATAATATATATTGGGATATATTGTTGGTCAAGGAGAAAACAAACTCCAAGAAGTTTTGTAACTCCAAAGTTGGCTATGTTGTTATAACTCAAATTACTCAATTCGATGTAATTACCTTGTTGCTGTTGAGGTCATAATTGTTTGGCAGACAAATATTGCACTGGGTTTGCGACACTGATTCTTTAGTTGGAACAGACAAGGCAATATCCCAAAAAGAGAAATCGATTAAATCACTTGTGATTAACTTCTGATGTCATACAAATGGTGATTGACAAGATTGACAAATACATACGGTTGTCATTTGTGTAGCAGATCAAATCCAATCAAACATGGAAACAAGTGTTAATCTGTGTGTGTGTGTGTGTTGAGGGGGTGGGGGTGGGAGGGGGGTAGGATAGGAGTTATGCCTCTGTTAAATGATTGAGTTCAGATATTTTAGTTATACAATTGAAAGAACCTTATTGGTATTTCAAAGGTGAGTGTTCTAACTTTCGATGGAAGAACATGATGAATATCACAGACACACTGTCGCAACTTTGTAAGTTTGCAACTTCTGACCAGTCTTGATTATTACACTGACGGTTCAAAAGTTCAGAACATCAAAGCTTTGAATGTACTTAGAAGACAAATACTTCTTATGGTTTCTTGGGGTTGATTGTTGATGTTCTTAACCATTTACCTTTAGAAACAATAGTTTTTTCATATAACATTTTATTTTAATTATTACATATCAAAAACAGGGTACAATTTACAATTAAAACTAGAAGTCCTGTCATGAATAGTGCGCTTATCTAGGCTTAATTGCACATTGGAATTGCACGCAATTGCTACATCGAATGGTATCCAAAGCATGGCAGGTTCTCCTGGTTACTCATAGCAAACACATGCAATGTTTCTGCCAATGGACCTCCGGGTTATCCGGAGGTCCATTGGCTGAAACATTGCTTGTCCATAGGCCATACAGTTAAAACTAGAAGTCCTGTCATGAAATGCGCACAAATAGCACGTTGATATGCACGTTAATGTACGCGTTATGGCCCAAGTAAAACTATCAAATTCTGTACATATGGCCTGTGCACAAGCAATGTTTCAGCCAATGGACCTCCGGGTAACCCGGACGTCCATTGGCAAAAACATTGCATGTGTTTGCTATGAGTGACCAGGAGAACCTGCCGTGCTTTGGATGCCATTCAATGTGGAAATTGCACGCAATTCCAACGTGCAGTTAAGGCTAGATAAGCGCACTATTTGTGACAGGACTTCTAATTTTAACTGTACATACATACCTCTTCATTGAAGATTTTCAACACTAATTTATTTTTATAATTTTTATAACAGTCCATTTCAATTTGTTACAAAAAGATTTTCAAAGATAAGCGCACTATTTGTGACAGGACTTCTAATTTTAACTGTACATACATACCTCTTCATTGAAGATTTTCAACACTAGTTTATTTTTATAATTTTTATAACAGTCCATTTCAATTTGTTACAAAAAGATTTTCAACACAAATTTATTTTTATTCCAATCTGTCACATTTCAGGTATGTATGAAATTGTTTATTCAGCAATAATCCTAATCTTTTCACAGGGGTCTTATAAAAACATCTCAATCTTTAATGAGTTAGCAATTGAAACCCAATTAAGAGCTTTTAATACTTTTAATTATGTCACTATAACCACAATGATTTTCCAATTCCAGAACAGGTAAAAAGTTTTTGTCATGGTTTCAGTCTTCAAAGAGGCGATCTCTCAAGACAGGTCCATTATAGCATAAAAATACAAGTCGGTACCAGGTCACAGTGGTCTCTCCAGACAGGTGGTCTCTCAAGACAGGTGGTCTCCCATAGCAGGTCCATTATAGAGTAAAACCAATCGATGCCTGGCAGATGTGGTCTCTCAAGACAGGTGGTCTCTCAAGACAGGTGGTCTCCCATAGCAGGTCCATTATAGAGTAAAACCAATCGGTGCTTGGCAGATGTGGTCTCTCAAGACAGGTGGTCTCTCAAGACAGTGGTCTCTCAAGACAGGTTTTACTGTATTGTATATTTAACGCTCACTATTAAAAATCTCTGATATCTAGCCATTTCAATGAAGATTGCTCATTAAAAGCGTATTCAGTGTATAGAGGAATATTTAAGAATCAGCAGAGTAGAGATATTACGGAATTTACTGTCAGCAATTGATACGAGATCACCACCATTTCCCGGCTGATCGAAGTCACTGGCCCTCAATCATGATGCTGTACAACCTTTCATTGAGTACATAACGTTAATGAATAAATACAGTGTGTTCAGCTGGCAGTCTGCAGTATTTCAGGATGCAGGCATCACGACACAATAAGAGAATAAAATTGGAGAAAAAACTCAAAAGCACTCTTTTTTTTCAATGAAAGATGATTGTTATGCAACATGTATGTCGCATGACCGTCACAACCACATTTTCAGTTTGTAAAGTTCATTTTTTAATTCAGTTATCTTCCTTGATGTTTCTCTCCAATGTTGACTGCAGAGTACATGTAAACATTCAAGAAACACATCAAGGGAAGTAAGCTGTTGAACATGAACATTAAATTCTGACATGTCACATTCCTTTCAAATTGTAAACCATGCATGGACACAAGTTCATTGCACACATTAACATCAAAGTTATTATTCAATGAAGGCACAAATTATGTGTGCTCAGTATATTTCTGGTTGATACAGCCAAGTGTATTGTATTCTAACACTGAACCATATTAACACTATTTACTGGAATAAAACAATCTTCACAAGAGAACAATACCGTATGATTACATGTATATTGTTAATTACGACCCCTCCCCCCCACCCACCCCCAATAAAAAAGGTAAATGTTATTTTGGCTAATATTGCCCAGTACCAAATATGCATATTCTGAAAACTTATATGCTATTAAGCTTTTGTAATTGGTAATTTATCAACGGAATTCAGTAGTATAACAGTCACCAACAGATTTTTTATGTGTCCTATTCCAAACATCGGAATCGGCAGAGAAGTAATCAGTTCATAGCAAGTTTTGATAATCAGTTTATCACTAACATGAACACACTTTCAGTGTTTCGAATTTCCTAGGAGCCTTTTGCCGGAAACCGCTTCTCTAATGACAAAAGTGGCACTACAGGAACCAAATAAAAAATCCCAAACCTTTATGCACATCTAGAGACCATACCGGAACATATGAATGCTCTTCCAGCATTTCAAATTAAAACCCCTAGAAACCTTTTGCCGGAAACTGATTCTCTGACGACAAAAGTGGCACTATAGGCACCACATGACATGGGATCGAATCAAAAATCTGAAACCTTTATGCTCATCTAGAGACCCTACTGGAGCATATGAACACACTTCCAGCATTTCAAATTAAAACCCATAGAAACCTTTTGCTGGAAACTGATTCTCTGACGACAAAAGCATAGGCACCACATGACATGGGGCCGAATCAAAAATCTGAAACCTTTATGCTCATCTAGAGACCCTACTGGAGCATATGAACACACTTTCAGCATTTCAAATTAAAATCCCTAGGAACCTTTCGCCAGAAACCAATTCTCTAACAACAAAAGTGACACTACAGGCACCACCTGGAGCTGAATAAATAAAAAATCAGAAACTTTTATGCACATCTAGAGACCCTAGCGGAAGATATGTGAACACACTTTCAACATTTCGAATTAAAACCCCTAGGAGCCTTTCGCCGAAAACCGATTCTCTAATGACAAATGTGGCGCTACAGGCACCACATGAGACCAAATCAAAAATCCAAAACCTTTATGCACATCTAGAGGCCCTAGGAACCTTTTGCCGGAAACCAATTCTCTGATGACAAAAGTGGTGCTATGGGTGCCACATGGAGGCCAAATAAAAGATCAGAAACCTTTATCCACATTTAGAGACCCTACCGCAGGATATGAACTCACTTTCAGCATTTCGAATTAAAACCCCTAGGAGCCTTTTGCCGGAAGCCGCTTTTCTAAAGACAAAAGTGACGCTACTGCAGGGTTTCCGCTTGACCGGCTGCGGGTCAGTCGACTGGACCCATTCCCCCCACCGATCATACTATGATCAATCAGAAAAGCTGGTGGTTAAAATGTCGAGTACAATGCTGTATCGTAATGACACTCAGGATTCTTTGTTTCCACATAATATAGACATAATTATGTTGTATACTATGCCTACTATTACTGGCGACAAACTGATACTTTATAACTCCCAGACGAGAGGGGGAAACAAAGTTCAAATCCTAAACGTCGCCTATAAAATTTTGGACTCAAATTATCGTGTTTGGTCTGAAATCTCTGGCTTTTATTTCGAGCGATAATTGATGTAATTGCACGACACATCCACATCATGGTTCTGCATTTCCAATTATTTACGATGGCTCGTATCGGGTTGTATAAAAAAATTGAGGTCAAGCGTCGCAGTCACTGTCAGGATTCGTGGATTTTGTGTTGTTTTGGGTTTGTATTTTTATGAAACTTCTGACCAGATGTAGTATTGTGTGTTCTGTTGGAATTTAGAGAATTGTAGGAGGAAAAAATACATATTTTCCTCTTCAATTATTCAGCATTTTAGTGACCAGAATGCCACCAGAGAGTGCCTAAAAATCAAAATTTTGCCTTCGGCACATGTGGCAGATGCCTCCGGCGTCTGAGTTTCACTTTCTTCAAACTACCAGGCCCACAAATTTTTTCCCCGAGCGGAAACCCTAGCTACTGGCACCAGCCGTGGCTGAATAAAAAATCAGAAACTTTTATGCACATCTAGAGACCCTGTTGGAACATATGAACAGACTTTCAGCATTTCGAATTAAAACCCCTAGGAGCCTTTTGCCAGAAACCGATTCGCTAATGACAAAATAGGCGCTACAGATGCCACCTATGGCTGAATCAAAAATCTGAATCCTTTATGCACATCTAAAGACCCTACCAGAGCATATAAATACACTTTCAGCTTTTCGAATTAAAACCTCTAGTAGCCTTTTACTGGAAATCGATTCTCTGTAGACAAAAGTGGCGCTACAGGTGCCATATGGGGCCGAATCAAAAATCTGAAACATTTATGCACATCTAGAGAGGCTACCGGAACATATGAACACACTTTCAGTGTTTCGAATTAAAACCCCCTAGGAGCCTTTCGGCAGAAGCCAATTCCCTAAAGACAAAAGTGGTGCTACAGATGCCACGTGGTGAATCAAAAATCTGAAACCTTTATGCACATCTAGAGACCCTACCTGAACATATAAACACACTTTCAACATTTCGAATTTAAACCCCAAGAGCATTTTGCTGTGCCGAAAACTGATTCTCTTGGCGAAATTGATTCTCTAACGACAAAAGTGGCCGCTACAGGTGCCACATAGGGTCGAATCTAAAATCTAAAGCCTTTATGCACATCTAGAGACTCTACCTGATCAGTTAAACACACTTTAAGCATTTCGAATTAAAACCCCTGGGAGCCTTTTGCCGGAAACCGATTCTACAACAACAAAAGTGGCACTACGGATGCCACATGGAGGCTGAATGAAAAGTCTGAAACCTTTATGCATATCTAGAGACCCTACCTGAACATATGAACACACTTTAAACAACCCAAATTACATATCCTAGAAGCCTATCATCAGAAAGCAGTATTTTAGCTCTGTCTTTAAGTGGCACCACCTGGTGACAAAAATTCACACTAAACCTATTTTTGTCCTCTCTACACCATACATGTACTTCAGAAGTATGGTAAGTTTCAAAATTATAGCTAAATAAACCCCAGATGTATAGAGAGACGTACATATGGATAGAGATTATATCACTATATCACCTCATTTTTAGGTCACCTTGATGAAGTCAAGCAGAGCTTATCTAATCACTTTACATGTATGTGGTCCGTCAGCAACCTTTTTATGGGCTTCTCCTCCAAAATCACTGGGCCAATTCAAGTGAATTTTTTTGAAAGTGATGGTGCTGAAGGAGCATTGAATTTTTGTTCAACTCAACGTGCCCACCCCCGGAAGGGGGTGGGGGAAAATGCTCCAAAATTTTTATTATATCTTCTTCTAATGAACTAGTGGGTACAATGACTAGATATTTAGTTGGAGCTTCCTTTTGAGGTGTAGATTCAAGTTTTTTCAAAGTAGTTTGTGAAGTAATATTTGCCTTTGTAATGGGAGGCGAAAGATTTTTGGCCTCGCCCAAAATTTCTATTTTCTGAAATGATGGTCCGATTTGAACCTAATTTGATTTTTGATATTATTGGGTCACAAATACTTGATTCATGCAAAAAAAAATGTTTTTCCTGTGTCGAGAACCCCAGGAGCTAAAAATAGAAATATTTTCAAACTCCAGTATTTTCCAAATCCCTGGTGGTACAGGGAACTGTTATTTGGTATGAAGCATCCTTAGGACCCATAGAACTGAGTGGTAAAAGAAAATTGCCATCGGTTATAACAAGGTGTTCTGTAGAGGGGTATCGAAAAAATGCTGAGTCAGCATATTGCAAAAATCTAAAAAAAAAATAAATTTCAGAACTAATGATCAGAATGTTTTGATATTTGGTATACAGCATGCATGGGGGGTGGGGGGGGGGGGGTGGTCAGATCAGATATAAGTTTGTTAAAATGAAGCCCCCGGTTCAAATTTGAGCTCCATACAGGAGCCTAAATTTTTAACTTAAGGCAATACAGGGATTATAATCTTTAAAAATGTTCTTCTTCAGACCCACCAGTCAGAATGCTTTGATACTTGGTATATAACATCTCTAAGGGGGTCAGATTCAGGTTGGTTCAAATCATGTCTCTGGGTTCATATTTGAGCTCTCTTTTGTAGCTCAAAATTTCAACTATGGCAATATGATGAAATTTCTTTTAAAATTTTCTTTTTCAGATCCACCAGTCAGAAATCTTTCATATTTGGTATACAACATCTCTAGGGCGATCAGATGTAGGTTTGTACAAAGTGGGTTCCTGATTGATATTTGGGCTTCCTGTGAGCCCCCCCCCCCCCCCACCCCCACCCCCAAGCTTTAATTTAGTGCAATATGAGGAAATTTCTTAAAAGGTCTTCTCCTCCAGATCCACCAATCTGAATGGTTTCATATTTGGTATACAACATCTCTAGGGGGATCAGATTCCAGTTTGTTCAATTTTAGTGCATGGGTTTATATTTGGGCTCAATACAGGAGCACGAATTTTAACTTCGTGCAATATGAGAAAATTTCTTTAAAAAATCTTCGTTTTCAGATTCACCAGTCAGAATCCTTTCATATTTGGTATACAATATCTCAGGGAGAGGGGGGGGGGGGGGGGGGGGGCAGATTCAAGTTTGTTCAAATCGGGGCCCTGTACTTATATTTGGGCTCCCTATGGTATCCTTAAATTTAACTTAGGGCGATATATGGAAATTTCTTTAAAAATCTTCTTCTCCAGATCCACCATTTCAAATGGTTTCATATTTGGTATACAACATCTCTAGGGGGTCAGATTCAAATTTGTTCAAATCGAGAGCCAGGGTTAATATTTGGGTTCCCTATAGGAGTTTTTTAAGATGGAATAATCTGTTGGCTATAAATCAAATGGAAAGATCACTGACTACCCCTGCTCCACCAGACACGTTAAACCTACTGGTTACTTTAAAAGCTCCCACGTTTACTCTCAGCCAAACAGACTGCAACATCATCGACATCAAACGCCATATCGCGAAGACAAAATTACACTGCTTCGCGACAAATTAATTCTACTCATAGGGTTTTGTGAAAATGGTGTATTCAAAATTTAACTTGGTGCAATATGAGGAAATTTCTTTAAAAATCATCTTCAGATTCACCAGGCAGAATCCTTTCATATTTGGTATACAACATCTCTAGGAGGGGGGGGTATCAGATTCAAGTTTCTTCAACTCAAGTGCATGAGTTAAGATTTGGGATTTATTTTAACTTAGTGCAATCCTGGGGATAATCTTCACAAAATATTCTTCACATCCATCAGTCAGAATGCTTTCATATTTGGTATATAACATCTTTAGGGGTCAGATTCAAGTTTGTTTAAATTGGGTCCCTGAGTTCATATTTGGGCTCTGTATGGTAGCCCAAATTTTAACTTCGTGTAATATAAGGAAATTTCTTAAAAAATCTTCTTCTTCAGATCCACCAGTCAGAAATTCAGAATCCTTTCGTATTTGGTATACAACATCTCGAGTTCACTGCTCAGAACTCTTAGTCCGATTTTAACAAAAGCATACACCACTGTGCAAGTGACCATTACATGAATATCCCAGGTCCATGATATCTTCACTCAAGATCTAAGAGAAGTCGCCGACTAATATTGGCGATTGTTTCTCGAGTCAATGTCCGATATTAAAATCGCTGTGATTCTCGGTCAAACAGATTACAGCAGTAATTAATTTCTAGGGTACCTGAGCGAAAAGGATGTACTTATTGTCATATTTTACATGACTCTCACAGTTTTGTAGTCAAAATACAGATATAACTCAACAATCTCAACTTGACAAAATGACGTTGGCCTTACCATTACCAACACTCATAAAATATTTACGTTTTTAATCAGTTAGAATATTCTTTTAAAATTTTGACAAATTGCAACATTCCGACACAAACGTACATAAATTTGATTCAGAAAATTATTGATGACTGGTTATCATTCTGACATTCTGTGACATCAACATGTAGTAGTTTATTTGGTCTAATCTATTTCACAATTAACCCTATACCCAATGCAAACGATATCAAATTTTTTTAATTTAAATATCTTTTTTAATTTTTTTCAAAAAATTTCAACAAAACCATATCATGTGACCCCTCATTGGAACGAGCTCAACGAGCTCGTTCCAAAGAGGGTTCACATGATATGGTTTTGTTAAAACTTTCCGAAAAATAATATTTTTTCAGCTACTGAATCTGCAGATTAGGTGGGCAATTCGTTGGGTAAAGGGTTAATGCCACGATTATGCTCTCTGGAGACAATCATTTTTACTCCAAATGTCTTGTCCAATTTAATTACTGCTTTCATTGTCCGCGTAATCATGGGTGGGTTTAATACTTTTGTCTCACCTCAGACCTAGGATATTCATGTAACAGTCGCTTGCGTAGTAGTGTAGGTTGTATATCAAGGGGCTCTGTAGGGGAGCTCCACTTTGTACATTGTGATTAACTGAAGAAAAGGCATGATGCGTGGAGTATTTTAATCACTACTGAGGGGCACAAGGATTGAGAATGGATCCAGTGGAGATTGATTGCTTAACCCTTAGCACTCTGGTAGTACAATAGAATGCTCGGCAATCACTCTGTTTTTCTCTTGTTTAACTATGAATATAACCAATTATATCTTGTTTGACAGGGCTCAGTGAGCTCTGTCGAACAAGGGATATTTAGTTAAATATTAAACTGCATTATGGGAAATCTACCTTAAGCAGGTCATCAAAGTACACACACTGTCGAGGAATCTCAGATCAGCTTCTGAGAGTCTCCTTGTTGAACCGCAAATTCGATCAACGGCAGGGAAGCAATCGTTCACTTTCGCAGCTCCCTCACTCTGGAACGCCCTCCCTCAGAACCTTAGAAAAACCCGAAATACAGATCACTTCAGGCCACTGATTATACCATTGCTACCATCACCTGTGTTTTCAGCACTTTTGAGCAGCGTTTCGCTGGGAAAGGCGCTATATAAATAAATTATTATTAATTATTATTATAAATATTTGCTGCTGAAAAGTTCGCCATTTTGACATCAGAGTTCAGAGTGTCAATGTAGATTCATTCATGGCCTCGGTTTATATCAGGTTCTGTTCAAGATGAGCGATTCAGGCCCTGTGGGGCCTCTTGTTGAAAATTGCGGGCCAATGCTGGGATAAATATGAAATTGCAATTGCAATTTTTGTGAATAGCACATGAATTTTAATCTCTGATTTCCCCGTGGGAACCCTGGGAAGCAATGCTGAGGGTAGAAGTCATCAGAAATGGACAACTTGGGTATAAAGGATTGCCTAAACCTGGCTTTAAATATGTGACCTTAAACATCAATAAATAAATCACTGATTTAAGAGTGTATTTGTATGTCCTCCAAATTATTTAAATACATTTTTGTTGAAGGACAGTAGAGTTGGTCGGTATTAAAATTTCAAGTTCGGTTTTGGTATATTTTTAGAATGATTTACATCAGTACAGTATTTGGTATCAGCGTATGTATACCCACACCAATACTAGTATCGAATGGTATTTCTCATATACTGCTCAGCTGCAGATCCCCGTTTTACAGCAGACAAATCAGCCAAATTGTCAAAATGCTGAAAGTAACACAAGCAACTGCCATCGGTTATTTGATGCAACAAAAATGCCCCCTGGTATTTTCTCACAGGTTTTTTTTTACATCAAATGAACCATGCTGACTGCCTTTAGAAATACAAAGTCTTATCATAGATTTTGCATAATGTTCTGTTGTTTGCAATTTTTATTTTTTATACGCCCGTTTTGAAAAAAACAGTCATATTATGGTATACCGCTGTCCATCCGTCCACACGTCATACAATAACTCGAAAACGCTTTGAGCAATTTTTGTGTTTTTATGGTGGAAAGTATATGTTGATGGAAGGAAGCTCCCTTTCAATTTGTGTCACTGTCCGATGTGTCATTCCAGAGTTATGGGACTTTATTCATCAAAATCTAGGCAATTTTCCACATGTCAGACTTTGAGCAATTTTCATGATTTTTTGGTGGCAACTGGCAAGTATATGTAACCTGGCAAGTGCACATGTATACTCATATTGTGTGCTTCCCTCTTGTAATTAATAACGGGCGTATCATACGTTCATGGCACAGATGTTTATTAAGAAGTGTCGTGAATATTTTTTAATACCAAAATTATGGTATTTTGAGATTAGTAACATTAAAACTGCATTGACTCAATACCGATACCGAACAGTATTTTATGGTATACTGCCCGTCTCTAAGAGACACTAGATTTCTGTCTGTACAGTTAAAACTAGAAGTCCTGTCATGAATTGCACGCTTATCTTGACACAATTTCGCACAGGAATTGCGTGCAATTTTCCTATTGAAAATACCCAAATTACCACAGAGTCTTGCCATTACTCACAGCAAACACAAGCAATGTTTCAGCCAATGGACCTCCGGGTTATACCCGGAGGTCCATTGGCTGAACCATTGCTTGTGCATAGGCTGCATAGAGAATTTGATAGCTTTTCCATATGACCTAATGCGCCGATAAATGCACTAAATGGCGAGGTGTTTGCACGCAATTGATGACAGGACTTTTAGTTTTAACTATATATTACATGCATATCTGGATCATTGTAGGTTTACAATCTTTACTTATTTCTTTGTAGTATGACAATACACTCTTGCATGAAGCTGTTGCCGCTGGTCAGTGTGATATAACAAAGCTTTTGTGTCAAGGCAAAACAGATGTGAATATCTCAAACAAGGTCAGTATTATCAGATATATAGACATAACGCGATGTGTGTTTGAATCGGTGGATGTTTTACATAAGGAGTTCGAATGGCATAGTTATATTTTGCAAGAGCTGTAGGCTCGAGGGAAATATATTTTGCAAGAGGTGTAGGCTCGAGGGAAATATGACTTCGCCATTCTAAAGAGTTATGTAAAACATCCACCGATTCAAACACACCTCACGTTCTGTGTTTATTACATATCCCATGCATTAAAATTCATTTAAATAAACAAAGTTTAATTCCGATGTTTAAACCCAAAGGTGAAGGGTCTGTTTGTTTTGTTTGAAGCTGTATTGATCAAATGGATCGATAAAAAATCAAAACAGCCTTTTGGGAATCAGTCTAAATTACATTCGTTATCTTTTCTATTTGGCATGTTTGTTGAAATTCGTATCGCTATTTCTCTCCGGCTTGTGTCTGTTCACTCCTAACCATTTAGTGGCTATTACTGTTTGTAAAAATATAAGTACAAATTTGGGCAGATTTGCAAAACAGCTGGGCTTTTCTTTTTTTTTTAAAAGAAGTTCAAAGCATGTCAAGATGTCTGAAGATTTACTGAAATAAAGTTGACCAATTTAGATATAACGGGATTCACAGACCAGACGTCCACTAGACTGGGTTAATGTTGTGGTTGGAAATGATTGGGTTTTTTTAATATTATCTCATTTTTGGTTAACTAATTTTTCTGTGAACTGACTTTATTTTGCTTTGGATCTTTTCATATGTTCACACGCGGCGACAGGTGATCGATAATTGTATAACAAAATTTGGAAGCTTTTCGAAGCATAACTAATGACTCGACAGGAAAGTAACTACATGTAGTCTAAACGGTGGTGAGGAAAAAGTTCCGGCTTGTATGTCACCAGTTAAATTCAGAAACGTTTATGTCATAATGACAATTCCGTTAAATACAAGGGTTTAAAGTTTAATGGATGTGTAATATATGTACAATACTGTGATCACGGAAAGGGTCTTCTTCATGACCAGGTCGTGATTTGAACATAAGGAGTTGCTGGGGCAAAACTCTGGGAGTATGTAGGGAGGTGTTACACTACACAGCAGGCCTGGCATTCTCAAGGAGGACTGGAGGGCTGCCCTCCTAGAGCCCTCGCAGATGTTTTTTAGGAGGTCTGTTTTTAGCCCATCTGCATCTAGCCAATTAAACACATCACAAATTGTTTTGCAGTACTGCTTCTATTTTATGTGCACAATTTCTATGGCTCATTTTATCCATGTGACAAAAAGGAATATATAATTTACTCATAAAACTCAACTGCACCATTGGCTTCATGTTCAAACATTCTGTCACATTCATGGTACTGGTGGTATATGACTCTCTGCAGTCTCTGGTAATGCTGCCAGTTAGATGTAGAATAATATTTGAATATTGTTGGGGAAAGTAGAATTCTACCTTGAGATGCTGTTCACATCTCCCTAGAAATAGTTCTAGGGATAGATGTGGCCAATCTTGTTATTTTTACACTTACTGTATGAAGCAAGAAGACTTCCTTATTATTTATTATTGGGGTTTAAGATCACATTCTTATGCACATTGGCTAATCGTGACCGTGACAGTTTTACGCGTAGAGGAAGCCGGAGTGCCCAGAGAGAACCACCGAGCAACAACGAGGAATTGTCAGCTCCTCAACATTCTAACTCTGTTCAAGCACTGCTCAAGCAGGGTTATAGCGGTTGAAGACATGTGCACCATCGATGTGCAGTAGTACACGGCGTCATCGTGTCCCCAAGTAGGCAACCAGGATAAAGTGCCTTGCCCAAGGACACAACGCTTGTCGTCCCAGACGGGAATCGAACTCGGAACCTCTAGCATACAAGTCCAACAGTCTACCACTGAGTCACCACGTGAAGACTTCCGTAAAACATGTTGTCACTTGAGTTTCATTCTGTTCTATCTCCCCACTGGGAATGTCACCTCCCCACTGGGAATGTCACCTCCCCACTGGGAATGTCACCTCCCCACTGGGAGATAGAACAGAATGGAACTCAAGTGACAATGTTTATCCTGGAAAGATCATTAGCCCTCGTGGGAGGATTTAGGAGGGAAATTTTAGCCATCCTGTATTTTTCATAATGCCAGGCCTGCCACAGCCCACTCCCCCCCACCCCCACCATCATATTGGTATCTAATATATCAAATCTCTCTTGTTAGTCATTGTGTACCAGTACTTTCTTAAAGCACTAGATGTGATGATTGAACTTGTGTCACACACACAGTTGGTAATACAAATTTGGTAATAAAATATTTACGTTTTTAATCAGGTAGAATATTATTTTTTTTAAATTTTGACAAATTGCAACATTCCGACACAAACGTACATAAATTTGATTCAGAAAATTATTGATGACTGGTTATCATTCTGACATTCTGTGACATCAACATGCAGTAGTTTATTTGGTCTAATCTATTTCACAATTAACCCTTTACCCAACACAGACGATATCACATTTTTTTAATTTAAATATCTTTTTTAATTTTTTGCGAAAAATTTCAACAAAACCATATCATGTGACCCCTCATTGGAACGAGCTCAACGAGCTCGTTCCAAAGAGGGGTCACATGATATGGTTTTGTTAAAATTTTCCGAAAAATAATATTTTTTCAGCTGCTGAATCTGCAGATTATGTGGCCGGATGCGGGCGATTCTTTGGGTAAAGGGTTAATGCTGCGATTATGCTCTCTGGAGTCAATCCCTTTCACTCCAAATGTCTTGTCCAGTTTAATTACTGCTTTCATTGTCCATGTAATCTTGGGTGGGTTTAAAACTTTTGTCTCACCTCGAACCTAGGATATTCATGTAACAGTCGCTTGCGCAGTAGTGTATGTGAACAAATTTTGATGATGAAAAATAATTCAGCACTCTACCAGTTAACTGAACAATTTCCATTGAAATAGCAACTATTCAATTGACAGGATTCAACTGTACTAAGACAATAAATTTTTCTTCATCTGTTGTATTTTTAACTTGTAGGATGGGAGAACTGCTCTCCATACTGCAGTGAGAATTGGAAGATTTGATATTGTTGATGTTTTGTTAAAGAGTGGAGCTAAAGTTGATAAACAGACAAAAGTAAGATGTTCGATTCTTGGGATTCATTTCAACCATCTTTCTGCCATATTTGGTCATAACACTTGCAGAATTTTTAGCTCACCTGACTGAAAGTCTGGGGGAGCTTAAGTGATCTCTTGCTGTACATCGTCCATCCATCCATCCGTCCATCCGGCGTGAACTTTACATTATCGACTTCTCTTCATAAACCATGGGACCAAATTGAACCAAATATGATATGCATGTTCCATGTCATATGTCAATTCAGTTTTTTTTTAATAAAGTTGCCACGTCCACAGGGGGCACTGCAAGGGGCATTACTCTGATAGTACCCATAAAATATTTTCTAAAATTAAAAAAATCTTCTTCACCAGAACCATCATTTAGAATCTACTGACATTTGGTATATAACATTTCTCGGGAGGTCAGATTCAAGTTTGTTCAAATCAGATCCCTAGGTTGATATTTGGGCTTCCTATGGCTTCCTATTCCTATAGTGCAATATGAAGAAATTTCTTTAAAAATCTTCTTCTTCAGATCCACCAGTCAGAATCCTTTCATATTTGGAACATGACCTCTATAGGGTAGTCAGATTCAAGTTTGTTCAAATCGAGCCCCTGGGTTATTAAATTGGGCTACCTACAGGAGCCTGAATTTTAACTTGGTGCAATTTCTTTAAAAATCTTCTTCAGATCCACCAGTCAGAATCCTTTCATATTTGGTTTACAACATCTCTAGGTGGATCGGATTCAAGTTTGTTCAAATCAGGTCCCTGGGTTAATATTTTGGCTCTCCATTTTTGCAATGTGAGGACATTTCTTTAAAAACCTGCTTCTTCTTCAGATCCACAACTCAGAATTCTTTCATATTTGGTATATAACATCTCTAGGGGATCAGATTCAAGTTTGTTCAATTTGAGTCCCTGGGTTAATATTTGGGCTCTCCATGGGAGCCCAAATTTTAACTTAGTGCAAAATGAGGGAATTTCTTTAAAAATCTTCTTTGGATCCACCAGTCAGAATCCTTTCATATTTGGTATACAACATCTCAATGTCGGTCAGTTTCAGGCTTGTTCAAGTCGGTTACCTGGGTAAATAATTGGACTCCCTATGGGAGCCTGAATATCAACTTAGTGCAATATAAGGAATTTTTTTTTCAAATCTTCTTCTCTAGACTCTGCAGTCAGAATGATTTTCTATTCGGTATACAACATCTCTAGGAGGGTCAGATTCAAGTTTGTTCAAACCTGGTCCCTGGGTTGATAATTAGGGTCTCTATTGGAGTCTGAATTTTAACTTAGTGCAATATGAAAGAATTTGTTGAAAAATCTTGTTCTCTAGAACCATCAATTAGAATCTTCTGATATTTGGTATTCAACATCACTAGATGGGTCAGATTCAAGTTTGTTCAAATCGGATCCTTGAGTTCATATTTGGGATCCCTGTGGGAGCCCAAATTCTAACTTAGTGCAGTATGCAACATTATCAACTTCTCCCCATAAACCATGGGCCCAAATTGAACCAAATATGATGTGCATGTTCCTTATCATATGTCAGTTCAAGTGTGTTCAAATAAAGTTGCCACGCCCAGAGGGGGCACCACAGAGGACATTAATCTGATAGCACCCATAAATTGTTTTACAAAATTAAAGAATTCTTCTTCTCCAGAACCTTCAATTAGAATCTTCCATTTGGTATATAACATCTCTAGGGGGGTCAGATTCAAGTTTGATCAAATCGAATCCCTAGGTTGTTATTTGGGCTTTGTTTGGGAGCCGAAATTTTAACTTGGTGCAATATGAGGACATTTCTTAAAAAATCTTCTTCAGATCCACCAGTCAGAATTCTCTCATATTTGGAATATAACAGGATTCAAGTTTGTTCAGTTTGAGCCTCAGGCTTAATATTTGGGCTCTCTCTGGGGGGAGGGGTAGAGGGGGCAGGGTGGGGGAAGCACGTTGGGTTCAAGTTTGTTCAAATCCATTTTTTAGTGTTTTCAATAAAATTTGCCTTTCATGACTTCATTTCATTCAATGGAATGAAGTCATGAAAGGCAAATTTTATTGAAATTGTATTGTAATTGATGAACCATGTCTAACTGTATGTGACCCCAAATACTTCTTTGAACCACTTTGTCAGGTGAGCCATTAAGGCCCCTTGGGGCCTCTTGTTTTGAGATGGGATTTTTACTTTTTGAATCTAAATCACAGCTATAAGAGGGTTCTGTGTGGTCTAGGATTTCTTCTACCCTCTTTTGAAAAGGGTCCGGGGCCCATGCAATTTAAAAAATTTGCATCATGGAGGCTCCAATTGGGAATGTGTTTTGGGAGAAGAAACACACAACAATAAGAAAGAATAAGAACTGAGAACATTGCCACAAAAGCTACTACATGTATAGTACATGTCATTAGTTTTATAACAAACCATAGTTACTTGTAATATCCAAAGACCTTTGTTTTCCACTTGAATGTGCAACAAAGTAATTTGAAATTTCAGTACTTAATAAACGAGTACCGGTTTTGTATAACCAGCACTCTGTTAACCCTTTACCCAACGAATTGCCCATATCTGACCACGTAATATGCAAATTCAGCAGCTGAAAAAATATTATATTTTTATACTGTACCAATGACCCAGACATAGCTGGTGCTAACTCTTAAAATATAGGGCCAAACACAAATTTTGCCCCCCAATCCCCAAAATTTGCATCTAAAACTAAAGAAAACATGTCCTGAAAGGCCCTCCACACTTCGCCCCTACTGCGCATGCGCAGTGTCAAGGACGTTCCGAAATTGGCGCCATTTATCATTCTAAGTTTGGCCCTTCATCAGTTAACATCTGACTGATCTTTGTGCTTTTAAATCTCAGTTTAAATGATGCCAGACACATAAATATTAGTGAAATGGTGATTCTAAGGAGGATAGAAAAGGAGGAGAGGAAAAGAATGTGTGACAGAATATTATCAGGGCTGTAACTTAAAATTTTTTAATGAAATTATGTTAAGTTACCTATTTTCAAGGCAGCAGCCATTTTGTTGTCATTCTGATTATTTAGTTACACTGTTTTTTCAAGTGTTTTTCCTCTCTCCCTGTCCTTTAAGTTCCCCCTTGCTATTCTCCCATGCTTTTGGCATAATTTCTGTAATTATTATTACTAAAATTTCTTGGGAGTTTTAGCTGAATAACAGAATGAATTCTGTTCTTTCCCCATGTTTACGTCTTCACCTACGGGTGGTTAGGCGTTGTGTTCTGCATCTACCATCTGATGTTCTGCAGTTTCTTCCCTGGAAGTCTCTGTTTTGCATCAGATGGTGTATTTTTGGTAACTGATTTCGGGCCTGGGTGCCTGGAGTCTTATTTTAGTGTTTTTACACTCATTGTTTACATTTACAACAGCCCTCTGTGTGAGGGGGGGATTTCTAAATAATAATATCTTTATGTTATTTTAATCATAACTAGATACATTATTATTGTTCGTAAGTGTTGAATAAATTGTTTAAAATATTTTTAAAATTTTTGTCCACACTTAGGCTTGGGATCCATTGGGGCTCAACGTTACTTTTCAGAAACTTGGGCTGTTCTGAAAAAATATTTTTTCAAAATATTTTGATTTCAATTATTTTTTCTATATTAATGGATCATATTATTATTATGTATTTTGATTGCCAGGGGTTAGTGCGAGTACCAGGACTTGTTTTCTTTTCACATTGAAAGGATATTGATCAATTGTTTTAAGAGGAAGTCTTCCTCTGACCTTATTATCATTCTATATGTGGTCAGTGTACTCGCATTAACTCCTGTTCTGTATCGTATGATTTCGATGACAATATGGGAAGCGTATGTCACGGTATGTTGTTGGGGATTTGGACACTCCGGTCCTTTCCCCGCAGGGTCACTCTACTTTATCAATTTCTATTTCAGACGATCAAGATTAGGGTGATGTATCTGTGATGTCTTCCAACAGTGTGCCTCCGTCGTCTCAATTAATGAAGGGCTAGCGGAAAAGTGCTCATGTAATACGCCAATTGCCTAAGAGGACCCTAGTAGGTTCGACGGCCTTTGACGTCCGCTAGCTCGCCCGGTGTAGCGTCCATTCACCGAATGGTTCGGCAGCCGGGTTCGTCCGTTGCGGTCTAGAAGGAATTTTGGGGTGATGCGAGCACTATAAAATTAACTTAATGCACACCCAGTGACGGCGGATCGGAGGGAGAACGGAGGAAGCCTTTTAGTCCGGTTCATAGCTCGTTCCGGTCCATCCGGACGGCAAGCCCCTCTCTCGTTCAACAACATCTGGCCCCAGATGTTGTGGTACAAATGTGTCGTTAGCGGAGCATACGTCCGTCGCTCGGGACGCTCCGTTGTATAGGCAGTCCGCTGAGACTGCTAAGGCTTCCTCTTCTCGTCAGCGCACACAACCGCACCTTGGCTGCGTGACCGCCGATATATTACCAGCTTCGCCGATCAAGGATTCTTCGGCGACCAGATCACACCATCCGGCAGCCAGGGATTCGAGACCGATGGACTCCGGACGTTCGCATAGGAAAAGTATGCGGGAGCCATCTGATGCGGAGCTGCCCTCGGCGAAGCAGCGATAGACTGCGCCTCCGCAGGTCTCGACGCCGGACATTCTTGTGCACATAGCACAGCTTATCGCAGCATCCCAGCAGCCGATAGAAACGGTGTTGGATCGAGAATTATCCGACAGCGCTGGGTCGGTAGCCGGGGCCTCGAGGCCTGCAGACTCCGGACGTTCGCATAGGAAGTGTGCGGGAGTCAACGTACACGGAGCTTCCAGCGGCAATGCATCGTAAGTCCGCTACTGCACATGCCTCGGGAACGGACGTGCTTTCCTTAATAGCACAGTTTATCGCAGCATCCCAGCATCAACTGAATCTGTCGCATATATTTTATCCGACGATGCTGGGTCGGGACGCTCCGCGGAAGCGGGTACGGACGTCCGAAAGTTTCATCCGGTCCGACGGGATACCGAAAGGGATTCGGTGGATTTCAAGCTTTCCCTTTCGGAACAACATATGCTGCGATGCCGGATAAGAAACTGATAGCGTCGGTGGACTTAGAAATTTTTGGTTCGGTTCAGGGACATCGTCCCTCAGTTCCGACATAGTCCAATAATGTCACACAAACTTTCGAATTATTGAACGACGCTATATATATTATTATTTTATGCTTGCTATCCAAGCATTTCTGGTTTCTTGTTCGAAGAGTTATGGAGATGTCTTTCAAAAGTGTGCCTCTGTCGTCATAGTTAATGAAGAGTTAGCGGCAATAAGTGCTCATGGAATATGTCTATCGCTTACGGAGTGACATTCGCTAGCTCACCCGGTGTAGCGTACATTCATCGAATGGTTTGGCTGCCGGGTTCGTCCGTTGCGGTCTAGGAAGGAGATTTGGGTGATGCGAGCACTTTAATTACTTTAGTACTCACCCAGTGACGGCAGATTGAGGACAGATCGGAGGAAGCCAACAACATAGGGGACCGCATGTTGTGGTTCAGATATTTTACATTCGGAGCATATGTCCGTTGCTCGGGACGCTCCGTTATATTGACAGTCCGAGAGACTGTCTTTAATGCTTCCTCATCCTCACAGCAGGGCACACGACCGCACATTGGCTACGTGACCTCGAGTATCCGATCAGTTTCGGCATTCAGTGATTCCACAGCGAATAGGTCGCGCCATCCGGTAGCCAAGGGACACGAGGCCTATACACTCCGTTCGCTCGCATATTGGAAGTATGCACGGGGTAACGATCTCGGAGCTTCCTGCGGCAATGCATCGTAAGACCGCTGCTCCTCAGGCCTCAGTGACGGACGTGCTATCCGAGTTAGCACAGTTGTTTCGCAGCATCCCAGCAATTGACGGTTTCTCGGTCGAATCAGGAATTATCCGACGGCGCTGGGTCGGTGCGGTCCGCGGTTGCATCAAGCTACGGACGACCGAACGCTTTATAGGGTCCGACAGGATGGCGAAAGGGATTCGAAAGATTTCGAGTTTTCCCTTTAGTAGTATCGGAAGATGCCTTTCATATCTTATGGCATTTCTTCCAGTGATTATTTTTCGGACTTCATTGCTGCGATCTTGGATAAGAGACTTATAGCGTCATTGGACTCGGATTTTTCGATCGGTACAGGGACTTTGTCCCTGACTTACCGACGCAGTCCAATATTGTCATTACAACATGTGTTTTATTTTTCGACGCTATATATTTATATATATATACAAGCCTGCTACTAAGCATGATAGTTTAGTTTCTTGTCCGCGTGGCTCATTTCTGCCATTTTATCTTTTTTACATATAGTTTATTTTGGCAGAGCAGGGCATACCGAGAGTTCATATGCGTCTAGACGGTGTGATTAAAGACTGCATATATTCTTTTTCGCCGTTTATGTCTTTTCCAATTTCAATGTTGGGAACGACATTATGTATAGTAGACTTAACTTAGACGCTTTATTATACGTAATCCGCCTTACTGAGGCGTTATCATTACGTCTTCAAGAAAAGATTTACGGGATATTATTCTCAATGTAATTTCTTTTGAGGGCAGTAGTTTGTTCACGTATAACTCCGCCCTTCAGTGGCTGATTGGAGTTGGTTAGACGTGATGCAGCCCTAGCTACATCCACGCGTGGATAGTAGGTTAAGAACTCTCTCAGAGTCGCTTCGTTCTCGGAGGAGCTTCTCTTCGACGGCAACTTTCCGGCAATCCATGAATTGCTTGATTTATACATTCTCTTGTCTATCTAGTGTTACAAGAGATTCAGACTGGGGCAAACATTCGGTGGTTGACTCAGAGAGTGCCGCTGCAGTTGCCGGACCCGAGTGTGGCTGTTATGACGGTTGCCAGTCAAACAGATTGGGATATATACTGATCCCTACGGATTCGAAGTGCCAGGGTCTTTGGGTTCCGCAGTCTTTTAGCTATCAGTTTAACTTCCGCGGAATAATGTTTTTTAGGCTTGCTTTATGTCATTGCATGAACATTATTCAGAAACGCATGCCCAAATTCCTGTCCTTTAATTCGACAGTAGTGGCGTATCTCCGGAACCAGGGAGGCACTCTTTCGTTTCCGTTATTCAATTTAATGGAAAGAATCCGTCTGTTGGTTATAGTACACCAAGTTCAGTTTTGGTCCGTCATATTCTGGGTCGTCTGATTGTTTTATCGCACTCCCGTTCTCTTACGGGTCGCTTGTTGCTGTCAGAATGGACTCTCAACAAACAAGTATTCAATCAGATTTGCTATCTATGGGAGCGCCCAATGATGTTTTATTTATGACACAGCTTGCTAATCAATTGCAGACGTATGTGTTGGCTTGTCCAGATCTCTGAGCTAATACTGTTAACGCTCTATTGATCTATAGGACGGAATGATAGGATACGCGTATCCTCCGGCGCTGTTGTTTTAGCAGGTATTGCTAAGATAAACAACCACAATACATTTCTGTTGATAGCATCTCTATCTTCACAGAGATCATGAGTAATTTACTCTCTTGTCTACTGTGGATCTTAACGTGAAATCTTCCTCTATGTGAGGATCTTTTTTCACTGGGTAAATCGTGTCATCTTTATCACAACCAGCAAGGTCGCAACCTTCATGTATTCCGTTGTGTGGTCCGTATTGCATTGTAAGCACTGTACTGGACGAGCTTTGGCGCGATTTCTTACTATAGGAGATCCTCTTCTTCGCTATTCTATGCGACTAAAGTGGAGGCTCTTCCGTCGTGGTGTAGGGATCATTATGTTCATATGGTTGATCCCTCCATACTACTCATTGCTATTTTTTAGTATACTTGTTTCACAAGATCTACTGCAGCCTGTTGTTATTTAGGTTATAGGTTTATGTTACCTCATACCTATGCACTCTACGATAGTTTACAATTGAGTCTTTTGTCTCTTTATCTAAGTCAGTTAGTAACTTTTTGATAAATAGACTTAGAATCTTTAGATTAAATTCCTATACGGATTTTAACTTCGGTTCTTATTTAGCTAAGTAATCATTTGAGCCTCTGGAAACAGTAGTTTTCAAATTCTGACCTTTTAGACAGTAATTCTGTTGTTTTCTCTTTTACTGTAGAGTCAGTGAGTTTCATGCACTATCGATGGATGATTTTCACTTTCATAGTTTCGGAATCAATACTTCCGTTACTATTTACCGTATTTCATCTAAATTTTCGGATGCCAAAAAATAATTAAATTTTCCAGCGTCCGAAAACTTCGAAAATGGCCAAAATACATGTGGACAGCAAATGTGGGTGGAAATTTTGAAAAAACACACTGCACCGGTTAATAAATTTATTGTGCACGAACTACCGGGGGTACCTCGGAAATGGGAAAGATAAAATAGCTGTTCAATACAGCGACTTGAATCATTAGCATAAATGAATAAAATGAACATACCAAATGAATTAAAAATTCCGATTGTCTGTTGTGTTTTTATTTACTTTCCCAATAAATCCCTGAGAAGAAATCACGTTTGATCTAGCCTACCGGTACTTGAAAAGTTTTGATGTTTCCACGAATTATGTTGAACAGTAATTAAGCCATGTGCTTGTGTTGTTACTGTTGGATAAAAAACCTGAGCGGGCTTCAGTGTTTTCAAAACGGACCAATGTAGCCATTCAAAGGGAATGAAGTGCGAACAATTTTTGAGTGGTGTGTATATTGGCTTAATTGTTTGTTCAGTTGAAACTGTTCACTATTGATGGAAAAGTGTGCCGGTAAACTTGAAAGAAATGGCATTATCTTCGTGTGGTGCTGCTAATACATAAATACAGGGCGAATACTGAAGTCAGCATTCAATCACCAGCATTTGATATCACAAGAACTCGAGATGGAAAAATTCCTAGTGAAATACCAAACAGCAGAAGAAGCCAGACCAACAGTACAACTGACACCCTACAAGCCTTCAGAAAAGAGACCAGTCGGACGTCCAGCTAAAAGAAAGAGAACAGATTCTGATGAAACAGCTGTAAAACCGCAGCCAGCAAAGAAACACCACAAAGAGATTTCAACGGTTGAAACTGATGCCATTAAAGATAGCAATCACCATCCAACTGTCGCAAGGGGGCACTATAAAAATTATAATATGAAGGAGAAGAAGGAAGCAGTTGAAGTAGTTAAGTTGATTGGCCTACGGCAAGCCGCCCTGAAACTGAAAATACCGAAATCGACACTCAGTGACTGGAAAAAGATAAATTTTGATGAAGAAGGAAGAGACAGATCAACAGGTCATTTATCTAAGAGTGGGAGACCTGTTACATATGGAGACGACCTAGATGACAAAATCTCTGAATGGGTATTAATCCAACGAGATTTGCAGCTACCCGTATCAGTGGAATCATTATGCGCCTATGCCAGAGAAATGGTCAAGAATGAGAATAAAGAAAGCGATTTCAAAGCCAGTACAGGCTGGGCTGAGAAATTCATGGCTCGTCACAACTTTTCACTCCGTACCAAGACATCTTTAGCCCAAAGATTACCAAAAGATTTAGAGCAGAAAATCGACAGCTTTAGAGAATTTGTCAAAGATAGAAGAACAGAAGATGAGTTTGAAAACCAGTTTATAATTAATATGGATGAAACCCCAGTCTACTTTGACCTTATCCCCAACAAAACTGTCAACTTGATTGGAGAGAAATCAGTCAGGATCAGAAGTACAGGATCTGAAAAACGACATCTGACACTGGTTCTGGCTGTATCTGCGAGTGGCGATGTCTTACCACCAATGGTAATTTTCAAGGGTAAAAGAGAACTCAAGTTAAAAGCACCAAAAAACTGGATAATTAAGGTTCAAGAAAAAGGTTGGATGGACGAGCATTTGATGAAAGAGTGGGTGAAGGAAATTTATTGTAAACACACCAAAAAGGAGAGATCACTATTAATAATGGACAGCTTTAGGGGCCATCTGACTGATAACGTTAAGAAAGAATTAAGAAAGAGCAATGCCGTTCCCGCAGTAATACCAGGGGGCTGCACATCTAAATTACAGCCACTCGATGTCAGCATCAACAAGCCTGTGAAGGGGGATCTTAGAAGAAAATGGACCGAATTTATCCAGTCTGGGACCAAAAAAATTATCAACAAGGAAGAAGAACGTATAAAGCCTGCCTCCAAACAAGATATTGTTGATTGGATTTTATTTGCCATCAGCAATCTAGAAAAGCAAAAAGAGATGATCAGAAAATCCTTCAAGGTCTGCGGTTTAAACAACCACCTGAATGGGGCAGAGGATAAATTCATCAACCAGTCTGAATACATAGGAGAGATGCCATTTGACAACCAGGAGGAGCTGGACATTGCTTGTCAACTCTTTATTGACCCCAAGAAAATCATGTCTGTAGAGACTGCCATGTCTGAAATTTTTAATTCAGACGATGAAGATGACCTGACTGAGGCAGGTATTTTAAATGAGCGTAACTGATGTACCGGTAATATGAAATGTAACTTATTTGTTCTTGTATTGAAAATTATTGTATTCTTGTATGATCTTGTTATGTATTCTTGTATATTTTTGTATGTACGTGTATATTGTAGAATTTTGTATTTCATTTTATCAGTTGTATTAGAATATATTTGTGAATTTTATTCAGTCGTTAGTTATTTTTGCCACCCAACTCGGACCCTGTGCCCGTCCCCTCATACTAATTAATGACATACAAGTTTAGATTATTGACCTGGTGCCCACCCCCACAATGCTGTCCATGTTAACCACAAAAGTACTGCCCCCCCCCCCCCCCCCCCCCCCCCCAAATGTGGAATGCAAAATGCAAAAGAAAGACCAATACGAATTATGAGTTTTATTCAGTCCCCTCCCCCCCCCCCCTCCACTGTGTGGAAACCAGTTACTATTGTTTAGAAGGACGACTTAATGACATACAAGTCTTTTGATTATTGATTTAGAAATAACCCCCCCCCCCCCCCCCCCCCCCTCCAATGTGCAACGCAGATGCTACAATTTATAAAAGCGAATACAAAATAATAATTTTAATGACTGGTATTTGCACCACAGTTCCCGTATTTCCTATTTTTTATTTTTGGAAGCGTGCCCTCCCCACGAGCACTGCTGATGTCGGAGAAAAATAATATCGAAACCCGATACTGTCTGATAGTGTTCAGGTCCATGTTTTAATTTTTTGTGAAACCCTGCAACAGCACGTGTTGACCTCATTGTCGTTTGTTCTATTTTTAATGTTGGAAAATTTTGTTGTTGTTCAGTGCACTGAATATGTTTATTCGAAGCAATAATTATCCTGTTCTGTTGCTTGTGCATGGTTTATACTGCATTATATGGATTTATTTATGGGACCCTTTCATCATTGTCATCATTTAAGGTCAGTTCACCATAACATTTGTGGGGTTTTCTTTTTCCAAATCTCGAAGGAGTCGAATGAAAGCACACTTTTTGAAAACAAAAATTTGATTGGTCAGTTCGTCAGACATGTCAGTTTGATAAGGAAAACAATACTTACCTGTCAATAAATAAAGAACAAGTTTGCAAATAGTATTGTTTTAATAATTCTATTTCGATTGTACAATATAGTGTACATACAATACATACAATACATGTTTTTAACATAAAACAAACAAAGAAAGATGAAATATTCAACTGAAAAGAAAATCATTGTCATTTTGGATTTATGATTACTGGGATTTTCCCACCACATCAGTCCGGGACGATCTTTGAGTGGGTGTCCGAAAATTTCGAGGCTTAAAAAAAATTATTTTTCGATGAAAAAATGGTGTCCGAAAACAAAAAGTGTCCGAAAATTTAGATGAAATACGGTAGGTTGGATTGTTGCATAAGAGTTAGGCTCCTATTATCCGGAACCTATTATTTTAAGGTCCTTCCGTCTTCGTATGGGCATAGGCCTTTACTCTTTCCGGGTACAGTTTATGTATTTATAAACAGATATCTGTTTATTACAAGGGCGTAAGCTTCTTCTGTCTTTGATGTCTAGTAGAAGGACGTTACGCTCCATTTTATTGTTAATGGATTCTATTAACTAGCGTACTGCTTATGGTATATCATTGGCTTAGCAGTTGTGCTTAAGATTTCGGCTCATGAAGTAAGAGTTCTTCTACTTCTTGGGCTTACATTAATAGTGTTGCTATTATAGATTTTTGAAGGCTGCTCATTGCGCTCAGCCATCCATTCATGAATTTTATCTCAGAAATATCGAGTCCATTTCTGGAGGCCTCTATTGTTAGGTCTATTATCTACTGCTCAGAATGTCATTCACTTAACAGTTGCTACTATAGCTAGGTAGGCTGTCTGTTTCGGCAGTGTCTCCGTTCGGCTGCCCTCTTCGCTCTGGGCTATTTGACCCAGGGCAAGAAAAAGGGGGGGGGGGGAGGGTGTTCCCTTGGGTCACCTGTTTTTACTATGAAAACAAGGGGATACCTCCTCCGGAGTTAGTAATTCTGAGCTGTTATTGGGATGGTTGTTCAGTGAGAAGTTTAAGTTTATAAAATTCATTCAAGTCTTAGTTTTTAAAGTATAGCTTTTGAATATTGCATATGTCAACGGACATGATTATGCAATTCTCACACACTTTTAGGAGTATAAGAGTCTCTATTCTCTAGACTTACTTTATTATTGGCTTACTTTAAAAATTATTAGTATAAGGATTATTGGATATTAATAGAGTACATGGATGTATGAAGCTCAACTTTTGGAAGGTGTTGTATCTTTCTAATTTATCATAAATAAGAAAGATACATGTAAGGCCTATTACTTCTTTTCCCTACAGGGGATGACTCTATTTTATTTTATTGAGCGTATTCCATTTTGCTCTATGTCCTTGGCCCTCCAGCCTTTTTACTATTCAGCTATGTCTGGGTCATTGGTACAGTATAAAAATGTTAAAAAATTTATAGTAATTTATATATTTTTTATACTTACCAATGACCCAGACGGGGATGGCCCTCCCAGGAGTTGGGAACTCTTGCCTCCCCGCTGAGTACATAGCGCTTACCAGGCACTGGTTATTAGAATGATAAATGGCGCCAATTTCGGAACGTCCTTGACACTGCGCATGCGCAGTAGGGGCGAAGTGTGGAGGGCCTTTCAGGACATGTTTTCTTTAGTTTTAGATGCAAATTTTGGGGATTGGGGGGCAAAATTTGTGTTTGGCCCAATATTTTAAGAGTTAGCACCAGCTATGTCTGGGTCATTGGTAAGTATAAAAAATATATAAATTACTATAAATTTTTTAACTTTTGGGAAAATTTCAACAAAACCATATCATGTGACCCCTCTTTGGAATGAGCTCGTTCCAAAGAGGGGTCACATGATATGGTTTTGTTGAAATTTTTTGAAAAAATTTAAAAAATGATATTTAAAATAATAAATTTTGAAATTGTCTGCATTGGGTAAGGGGTTAATCAGTACTAAAGAGTATCATTCATACGTTATACTATTTGAATAATTTGCATTTTTGCATTATTGCAGACTGCAAATTAAATAGAATCGTCAGTATGGTATTCTCCAACAACCCCATTGTAACAATTCAAACTGCAAAAGTGAGAAAGTTCTCACAATCACCAGTTCACTGGTAGTACTAAGTTATAACTTATGTCGGAATGGAGGGAAGTTTATGTTCAAAATTTATGGAAATTAGTTATAGAAATGAATCATTTGCACAAATTTCTTTCTTAAATTCTTAAGATTAATTGGAGATATTTTGGTGTCTCCATGTTATCTCAACACAGAAGTTTACACATTCATGCATCGTCAGTTTTAAATTTGTAAATATATTAGAGATTAGGGGGGTGCGGAGGCATTGGGATAACCGGTTCTCGTCAGATCACTGAAGTTAAGCAACATCGAGCTCGGATAGTCCTTGGATGGGTGACCATCTGAGCGATCAATTCGGACTCCTGCGTTGTGTCCTTGGGTAAGGCACTTAACCCCGATTGTCCACATGGGGGCATTATGGTGCTGTGTACTAGGGCATACTGCTCGTCGATGGTGCACATGTCTTCAACCAATCTAACCTTGTCTGCGTTGCAGTGCAGAGTTACAATGTTGGGGAGCTGGCAGCTGCTCGTTGCTGCTCGGTGGTTCTCGGGTACTCCGGCTTCCTCTTCCTGTAAAACTGTCACCGATACGATATGACCTTGGCTGTTAAAGTGTTGTTAAACCTTCAAGTTAATAAATAAATATTAGAGATTGTTTGTTGAATCTCTGACACAAGGTGACCCTGACTGTCAAAAAGTGTCATTAAACCCCAATAAATAAATTTGTTGAATTTATGAGCTACAAAAATTGATAGTCACGACAGCCCTAGCTGCAATATAAAACACTTTTGGAAAGGGCTGAGACAGCCCTTTCCAACAGTGCGTTACATCACAGCATTTCATCATCATGCCAACATAACAGTAGATTTTAGCATCATTACAGAGTACATTATGATTCTGAAAGCATTAACAAATAAAATGGAAATTCAAGTAATAATACATGTATTTGTCAATGTTCTAGTAATGGAGGTGAACGAAAAAATTGGTTACCTTATTTCTTTTCAGGCAAATGGATTGATTGTTCACCCTATTTGTTCAGCCCTCATAGTCCATGAAACTCATTGTCAAATTCCTTGAAAAATGCTAAATAGTGCTTGAATTTTCTTCTCTGATATGATCAGTGAGAACTTGGTAAAAGATTCAGTCCTTGAATTGCAAAATGTGTTTTAAGGTCTTGATTTTAATTTTTTCAACTGCTCAATTTGCATATTGCACGGGCGGATACAGGCAATTCGTTAGGTAAAGGGTTAAAGATCCTTCCAGCACTTTTCAGTAGAGCCATGATAGTGGCTTCTAACACTTAACCAGTGAAGAAATTGTGAAGTACAGTGAAGCCCACTTTACTGGATATCTCTTAATTGTATATCCCTGTTAATTGAATATAATTTCCTAACACAAAACCATTTACCATACCTCCAGTACAAATTTGACCTGTTAATTGAATATATGTTATAGAGAAAACTCCTGTTAATTGAAGAAAAAATCTTGTAACATGTCGAGAAATTACCCTGACTCTCCCCAGTTTTCTTTTGTTTATAGACCTATTTGGCCTCAGTACATCCAGTATAGGCATTTAATCTATTATATCTTGTTTGACAGAGCTCACAGAGCTCTGTCAAACAAGATATAATAGAATAAATGTGAAGTTTATCTCTAGAATACAGGAAAGTGACACAATCCCTGTTAATTGAATACTTCTGTTAATTGAATAATTTTTCATTGACAGAGTGGCCATTCAATTAACAGGGTTCCACTGTATAAGGAAAGTGAGCACAGGCTTAAAAGGCCCTATTTTTAATGATTCTTCAAGGGTTTTACTCTGTTAAACTACATTTCCTAAACATATTTATAATATTCATATGTTGGCTCCTGCACTTCTCTCTCCATCTGTTACATAAGCAAACTGTATAAATGTGTCAAGTCCACATCTATCTGGCCAAGGTGTATTAACCCTAAAATCAATTGACCCAAGCAAGAAAAATTGCAGGTATGTATTTATCCCCTTACCTAACATAACTAACAAACAAGTTGAAACAACAAACAAGTTCTGTACACAAAATTCATGAATAACTGAAATTTTGTTTTCTTATTTCTGTTTCAAAATCATAGTTGAAACTCTCCCAATTAGGACAAGTTCTGTTCATTCCACTGATCTTGTTTTGGGGCAAAAATTGAAAAAGGTAGCACATTTTGATTAGTGGTTCTTGTGAATATGGCCTTGGTAGGTAAAAGGTTAAATATAAAATGAGACTTTGATTCTTTTTTTGTATACTTTAATTTGATTTTAACAACTTGACCCAATGATTTGGCCACACCCACCCTCGTAATATGCAAATGCAGCAGCTGAAAAAATAGTATTTTTCAAAAACTTTCAACAAAATCATATCATGTGACCCCTCTTTGGAGCAAGCTTGTCGAGCTCGTTCCAGTGAGGGGTCACATGATGTGGTTTTGTGGAAATGTCTTGATTAATTTAAAAAAAATGATACTTAAAATAATAAATTTTGATATTTTCTGCGTCGGGTAAAGGGTTAGCTGGTAGAGACCTGTATTCTCATATTTGGGCTCTGTCTTCACACTGTTGGGTGCCAGTGGTGTCAATTGCAGTATTCAGGGTTAAATTTCGCACCCAAAGAACAGCAGTTAAGGTTAAATTTGCACCAAAAGTACAGCATTTAGGGTTAAATTTGGCACTAAAAATATACTGTTGGTGGGTGTCAAAGGCTTTGTGGTTTATTATTTCAGTGTCTTGTTTTCGATGCAATCGCTGTCTGATGACACAGGCGAGACAGAATTCACACCTGTCAGATAATCTATAGGTAACAGCTATAATTATGGCTCCTTGTTGTGAGTCAATCAAATTAACAGTTTATCCATTTAATCTGATTCTTCTTATCAAAACATTTCTTTATTACTTAATCTTTTTTATCTTGCATATTCCATTTTATGATCCTTCTGGAAAATAATAAATTATTTCCTATTAGTTTATTTGTAGTAAATACAGAGTGAGTAAATAATAATCGTGAAATTATTTTATAAACATTAAATAATAGCCTTTCACGTCTTTATTATCTGCATTTTTATCATTTGCATTTTTTTGGCAAATAAAATACCTAAAAGAGCCAGGTACTTCTAAATTAAAATATCGTATTTTGAGAGCAAGAATGTGCCGTCTGCAATGCTTTAGCACTCAAAGGATGATTTGTTCTCATTTACAAGCACATTCCATTTGACACTAAAAATCTTTCACTTAAGACCAAAAAAATTCATTTGGCACCAAATAAAATTTCCTCTTGGCATCAAAAGTTACTAGGCCATTGTGAACACTGTTTGGACATTTTTCTGAATTGCAGGTACAGCAACTGAAGGGTTTATATTCTCTTGATGTTCTTTATATTATCTTTGAACTGGAATTATTTAGTCTATATAGATTTGCCTTGTTAAATTTTTTGGAAGTGTGCCTGTACTGAAACCATAAGTCTTTACATTCTGCGGATGTGCTTCATATTATCTTTGAAGTGAAATTATTTAGTCTGTATAGTTTTGCCTATAAAAATACTTGGGAGAGTTATTGTAATATGGCAAAGGCATCTAGGCTTGAAATAAGTGGTTGACAAGGACAATGGCCGACACCAAACTTATTTTGACAGACACACTTCGAAATCCATCGTACATTTTGACTGACACAAAATTCTGCTAAATTTTTTAGAATCCCAGGTTACAAAACACTGGTATAAGCTTAAATTCCATTGCGAATTAACTACAAAATGGCCACTTACCCTTTTGCAAAGAAAAAAAATGAAAAATAATTCCGATAAACTCAGAAAAGTGGACATGACTAATCATCGGTTTTCCCCTGACAGAAACATGTTACTAAAAATATTACAATCAGTTAAAAAGTGTATTTTGTAACTTTTTAACATACAGACGTATTCTGTTTTTGAAGCAATCCGTCTTGAAAAACATACAGGCGATCTAGTCAAGCAAAATGGCAAGACTCGTATTGTTTATGGGATCACAATGATAAAGAACACATTTCATCTACTAGAATAAAATTAGTAACTTGTTAGCTGTTCAGTGTCATGTGCTTAATGCCCACAATCAGAGACATTGGTTGTCTTCACAATGTTGCTGTCAGACCACGGGCAGAAACACCATATACTTGTACACTTTGCAGGGAAATTTGTTATCTGCTATCCCAGTTGGCGTAACATTATCTCAATTTGTAGAATATGTAGGAAAATAAAACATTTTATTTAACATACACCCATGTTTCGTTTTGTTTATTCTTGACTCTAGTCTAATTCTCAGTTTGCTTTGTGAACAGACAGAAGTTTACCTCAAAATTTACAAGCCATAAAGCAATATGTTGAAAATGACCCGCACCAAATTAAGATGACCTGCACCAACTACTTGGGGCAGGGCATTTTGACCTGCACGAAAAAAAAAAATTATTTCAAGCCTTGAAAGGTATGTGAACAAATTTTATTGACCAAAAATAATTTAGCATTTGACCAGTTACCAAAGGTTTGTCTATTTACTGCAAGCTGTAATATTTCCCAAACTGTCACTTACTCAAATGGTACACCATTATAACGATAGCCTTTAGTACTGATTGACAAAGTACTACTTATAAAAAGCAATACTCAGTTATTCAGTACTAAATGGTGAGTGTTTTCAACAGCAAAGTAAGCAAACTATTTAACCCTTTACCCAACGCAGACGATATCAAAATTTATTATTTTAAATATCATTTTTTGGGGGCGTGGTGGCTCAGTTGGTAGAGATGCAGGCTGCAAGCCGAGAGGTCCTCGGTTCGAATCCCACCTGCGGCAACCGCGTTGTGTCCTTGGGCAAGACACTTCACCCCGATTGCCTTCATGGGGGCACGATGACGCTGTGTACTGAGGCGTACTGCACGTCGATAGTGCGCATGTCTTCAACCAATCTAACCCTGCCTGTGCTGCGGTGCAGAGTTCAGAGTTACGATGTTGGGGAGCTGACAGCTGCTCGTCGTTGCTCGGTGGTTCTCTCCGGGTACTCCGGCTTCCTCCACCCGTAAAACTGTCACGGTCACGATTAGCCATTGTGCATAAGTATGTGACCTTAAACACCAATAAATAAATAAATAAATATCATTTTTTTAAATTTTTCAAAACATTTCAACAAAACCATATCATGTGACCCCCTAGTTGGAATGAGCTCGTTCCAACAAGGGGTCACATGATATGGTTTTGTGTAAATTTTTTCAAAAATAATATTTTTCCAACTGCTGAATTTGCATATTCCGCGGGTGGATGCGGGCGATTCGTTAGGTAAAGGGTTAAACACAGTATTAGCTGTTAACTTTAAGTTCCAAAATCTAAAATTAAGATTATGTGTGAACAGGGTGTGCACGTCCTTGAAAAGTCCTTCAGTTTTGAAAATTCAGAAAATGTACTTGAAAAATGCTTGAAAATCCCTCAGACTTCTTCAAAGTCCTTGAATTTTGCCCTGTTTCATTTTTACCAGTGTAATAGTGGGCAATTGAAACATCTCTTCTGCACTGTTTTTCGTTAAAAAATGAACATAAATAATGGATAATCGAAAATGAGGAATTGAAGTTTAACTGGGTGTCATTCTGTAAGCACCATAATTCTGTTACAGAGCATTTTGGAATTACCGTTTTCTGGAATTTAGAAGAATGAGGTAGGACACATTTTTAACCCTTGACCCAATGTAACGGCCAAATCCAGCCAGTGCTATTCTCAGAAATGGCCAATTAATTTCAATTATTTTTTTTCATTTTTGTCTCAATAACATAGGTTATGACCCCTCATTGGAACGAGCTCATCTTGCTCGTTCCAATGAGGGGTCATCACCTATGTTTTTGAGACAAAAATTTAAGGCTTCTAAAAATGGTTACATTCCAAATGTACATTTTAAAAAAACATCCTTGAAAAATGCTGATATGTCCTTGAAAAGTCCTTGAATTTTATTGGTCCATGACTGTAAGAACCATGGTGAATAAACTTCAGTTTACTATTTTTGTAACATATGATGAATGTTGGATTCTGGCCATTTCTGGGTGTAATTGTGTGTGTGTGTGTTGTGGGGGGGGGGGGGGGGGGTTCTAAACTTCAGTAACAAGTCAGCAAACTATCATCCAACGCAGAGATCAGTTCTGTTATTGGAAGTTGCACGTGATACTTGGCACATGCACACACACCCACCTACTTTCTTGGGACTCAATTTTCTTTTTCCAAGCGCCGAAACCAGGGGACAGCTCAGGACATGCTGTTTTCGATGATAGCACATGGACCATTGACCATTTGCTCCTGCGAAAAATACTGTATCTCCACACACCACTGGTTCGTTGCTTGTGAACAAAATTTGAGTTATAAAAAATGTGTGGGGATGCTTGTGCCGTGCAGGGAGTTATGTGCATGTGCTGGTACACGCTCCCACTTGGATCTGTCAAGTGTATCTTCCAAAATAGAACATGTACTTTATTTAACCCTTTGCACCCCAGAGGCCATTTTTTTCTGGCCGGGTCACAAGCTACGTCATAATGTCATTAAGTGGGATGGCTACAAGGTAAATGTGCGGTGTAGACCAATCAATATTTTCAACGTGCAGCCCCAAGGCTGCACATTGAAAATATTAATTGGTCTACCCCCAAATAATGAATATGGACTCTTCCAACTACTCTCATTGAACTGACATGGAAGATACCACCAGGTCCAAAGGGTTAAGCAACAAAATAACAGAAATGGAAGCTCGCTGTTGATTAAAGTATATGTATTATCGAAATGAACTGAACAACAACAAAAAATATAACACTTGTCGATTTCAAAGTGGGGGAAAAAATGCCTTTCTGTGCATTTAATGCAAGGGTTAAGAAAAATGAGATCTGCCATGTCTGGACAAAGGAATGCTCGGTTAGGTGAAAAAATGTTACCTGAACAAGAAAACACACGTTCAGAAGCCGTGGATGTGACCACAATTCCCAAATAAATTTTTGCAAAACGTAATAAATTTGGGTATCAATGCAAATTAGATTCCCACCAAAAGAGTGCTTTGTCCTCAAAACTCAGATGTACAGTGCAGGTACTTCCTTAAAAAACATAAGAATTTCCTGTGAAATATTCTGGGTACCAGAGTCACTGGTAGTTTTGTGTGGCTTCTTGCCTACAAAAATCAACTCATTGCTGAAAGTTTAGTTTTGCTTTGCTGGACGTGCTATTTCCGTATTTAATAATATTAAATGAATTCGCTGGGTTTTGTTACACTGCCAGGGACTCAGTTGTAGTGGGTGTATCACTAATTTCTGTCCTTTGGGTATTGCTTGACTTTTGGGTGTAACGTCCTTCAACCTCATTGATCAGAACCTTTTTTTTGACATTATTTTTGTCTAGTGTTTAAAAACTCAAGTTCCTGAAAAGCAAGAACATAGGCTAAAGCTATACTGCAAGATTTGCAAGCAAGTTATGTGCTTCACTCTTGATGAAAAATTGCCAAACATCAGATACTGTTCGCTGGGATGAGATTTTAAAATATTATAAACAAATAAATATGAAATGAATGAAGAGACTCGCTCATTTCATATTTGCATGTGTTTACCAGGTAATAAAAATCAGCAGCAGCAAAATTTTAATTAATGAAGCACCGGGTTGTACCCGGGTTGAACCCGGTGCTTCATCAATTCAATTTTTAGCTCAACTTTGACGAAGTCAAATTTGAGCTATTGTCATGGCCCGCCGCCCGTCGTCTGTCTGTCCGTCCGTCCGTCCGTCTGTCCGTATGTCCGTCCGTCCATCTGTCCGTACGTCAACAATTGGCTATGGCTCGGGCTAGAGGTCGTATTTATGAACCGATCTTTACGAAACTTCTTGTGTACCTTTGTTATGACCTTGGGACGGGAACGAGTGTTCTTGGGTGCGGTCCGAAATCTGTTTTTTGTACAGAACTTCCATATGAAAGCTCTGATTTGAATAATTTTTTGTATGAATGTTTAGTACCATGGGATACATCATATATAATACAGGTTTTTTTCTCGTGCGTAAATTATGCAAATTAGACTAACTTTGATGTTTTTTGGTGTTACTTTCAGCACTGTAAGTGCAAATGCCAATACGGCTCGGGCTAGAGGCCGTATTTATGAACCGATCTTTACGAAACTTCTTGGGTACCTTTGTTATCACCGTGGGACGAGAACGAGTGTTTTGGGGTCCGGTCCAAAATTCAAGATGGCCGATGGCAGCCATTTTGTATGAAATTTGGTGCAATCAGATTTTTGCACAGAACTTCCATATGAAAGCGCTGATTTGAATAATTTTTTGTGTGAATCTTTAGTACCATGGGATACATCACATATAATACGGGTTTTTTTCTCGTGCAGAAATTATGCAAATTAGATGAACTTTGATTTTTTCAGTGCTGCTTACACACAGTAAGTACACATGTCAATACGGCTTGGGCTAGAGTCTGTATTTATGAACCGATCTTCACGAAACGCCTTGGGTACCTTTGTTATCACCTTGGGACGAGAACGAGTGTTTCTGGGTGCGGTCCAAAATTCAAGATGGCTGCCAGTGGCCATTTTGTATCGAAATTAGGTCTAATCAGTTTTTTGTACACAACTTCTATACGGCGCAGGCTAGATGCCGTATTTATGAACCGATCTTTACGAAACTTCTTGGGTACCTTTGTTATTACCATGGGATGAGACCGAGTGTTTTTGGGTGTGGTCCGAATTTCAAGATGGCCACCAGCAGCCATTTTGTACCAAAATTACTGCAATCAGTCTTTTGTACAGAACTTCTGTATGAAAGTTCTGATTTGAATAAATTTTTGTATGAATGTTTAGTAACATGGAATACATCACATATAGTACGGGTTTTTTTCTCGTGCAGAAATTATGCAAATTAGATGAACTTTGATTTATTCAGTGCTACTTATACTCTGTAAGTGCACATGTCAATACGGCTCGGGCTGGAGGCTGTATTTATGAACCGATCTTCACAAAACTTCTTGGGTACCTTTGTTATCACCTTGGGACGAGAATGAGTGTTTCTGGGCGCGGTCCAAAATTCAAGATGGCTGCCAGTGGCCAATTTGTACCGAAATTAGGTCCAATCAGTTTTTTGTCACAACTTCTGCGCAGCTCATATTTGTGAACTGATCTTCACGAAACTTCTTGGGTACCTTTGTTTTCACTTTGGGACAGGAATGAGTGTGTTTTGGGGTGCCTTTGTTATCACTGTGCTATGAGAACAAATATTTTGGGGTTCAGTCAGACCCACTGTGGGACTCAATGATTTTTTCTAGTTTAGCATCTGACTGTCACCCACCTTTACAATACTTTACCTATACATTTGTTACAGGCAACGCTCAGTATTTATGTACAGACCGTTACAATACTTTATATGTACCTTTGTTATCAGGTCATTACCTAGATGTTTGTCATTGCTGTGTCACATACTATACATGTACATGTCTTTGTCTTGACAAGTTGAGCTACAGTGTCATTGACACTTTCATTTATGATTATTCCTGTAATTAGTGTTTGAAATTGAAGATTATTACATCTGCGGAAATATTGCCTGCCTGTCATTCAACATGTTTATTATGGAGTGAAAACAACAAGCAATCATCAAACAAAAATGTTGTCATTAGATCTCTCATTGGAATTGACAGTACTGGGAGCTTTTTTAGTAAACAGTACAGTATACAGAGATTGATGAAATTGCAAGGCTCGGTATTTTTAAATTACATTGTACAATCGTGCTGGAAAACAAAGGCTGTTTAATATTACAAGTATTTATTTATTTATTTATTGGTGTTTAAGGTCACATATTTCTGCACAATGGCTAATCATGACCACGATAGTTTTACGGGTGGAGGAAGCCGGAGTGCCCGGAGAGAACCACCGAGCAACTGTCAGCTCCCCAACATACGAACTCCACACAAGCAGGGTTAGCATTGGTTGAAGACTGGTGCACCATCGACGTGCGCTACGCCTTAGTACACAGCGTGACTGTGCCCCCACATGGGCAAGGGGGTGAAGTGTCTTGCCCAAGGACACAATGCGGTTGCCACAGGTGGGATTCGAACCGAGGACCTCTCGGCTTGCAGCCTGCACCTCTACCAACTGAGCCACCACGCCCCCAATATTACAAGTAACTATGGTTAGACAGTTCAATGTTTAATAATAAACTAACTGTTCATTTCCTTCATTATACAGTGCAATTTAAACCTGACTTGTATTACTTTGAAAATGAATGATGATCAAGCAAAATAAAAACCGTTGACTACATCATTAGTCGATGTTTCGTCGACTAATCAAATAATAGCAACAGCCCTAATATCGATACCAACCTGTGCCAGTGGTGATTTCAGTGACAAGATAATTATGTCAGTCATTTGGACTGAATATAAAATTTTCCGACAAAACTTTGCAGTTCTTTGAAAACATGATTGAGTTGCTGCTCACTCATGAGGCAATGACAACAATTCATTGCGTGTCTGTGTATGAGCAGAACTTCAAAGAGCAGAGAGCCACTGTGACTCCAGAATCTAGTTATCTTCTCTGCCTGCAGGAATTATGATTGAATAATTCCTTGCGGGAACCCCAGGAAGTGAAGCAGTGCCTGTTCACTGCGGTAAACAGGCTCTGTTTTACTGTTAAAATAGGATCCAGTGATCAATGCTTGGGAGGGGCAACCCCTCTCTAAAATGGGCAGTGTGGCTTATTAACGCTCACCCCTGGTCTTGAGTTGATACTCATGTTGTTTAGCCATTGTGCAAAAATATGTGACCTTAAACACCAATACATAAATAAATAGATTGAATAATGCTTGCGTCCAGTAACTACACGACTTTCACATATGGGAGGTGATATGTTGTGGTTGGTAAAAGGGGGTGACTAGTCAGTTGGTGATTTTGCTATTGATTAATAATGTAAATCTAGTCGATAGTGATTAGTCAATTCATCTTTTCATCACTAGCATTATTGTATTGAAGCTCTTGCAACATAACTACAGTTAAAACTAGAAGTCCTGTCATGAAATGTGCGCTTATCTCGGCTTAATTGTGTGTAGGAATGGCACGCAATTGCCATAAAGAATGGCATCCAAAGCATGGCAGATTCTTCTGGTTACTCATAGCAAACACAGGCAATGTTTCTGCCAATGGACCTCCGGATTACCCGGAGATCCATTGGCTGAAACATTGCTTGTGCACAGGCCATATGTGCAGAATTTGATAGCCTTACTATGGTCATAACGCGTAGATTAACGCGCAGATCGACGTGCTATTTGTGCGCATTTCATGACAGGACTTCTAATTTTAATTGTAACTCTGCTGAGGCCTGTAACAAGTAATCATGATACATTCAATATAATAAAAGTGTGAATACAGACTCTCTTCACTGTCCAAACTGTACTGCATTCTGCAAAATGTCGCAATATTTCTTTCAACCACGCTCATCGTCTCATTAAATATATAATGGCATTCTTTATTCCCATACTGGACATATAATTCCTCCATATTAGTAATCCATGTTAACTGTGAGAGGTTTGGGTACAATAAGTTTAATATCGGGTCATTTGGGTGGGATTTATCAACACAAAGCCACTGAATTTTTCTCATGTTGAAATGTGTGGAGCACGTGATAAAAATAGATAATGCAGTGCAACGTCATGACTCGTGTGACACAATCCCATATATAGGTTTTCCGAAAAGAAACTCCCACTTTAAAACATGTGGTTCCAAAGATGGCTTTTGATTTTCACAAAACATTTTCTTCCAAATATATTTGTATACATTCGAGGGTGAAAAAACGCTATCATGTAAATATCAATTTTCCGTCTGCCTATTTTTCAATTTTAAGCACACAGGAAATGTGGTACTGGTAATTCAGAAAAAACAAAAACCCGCTCATGTTCTTTGTTCTCTGATTTTTTTCAGCTGCATTTTGAATGCCTTTAATAGTCAACTTCAAAGACTGTCTGTAATAGTCGACTGCAAAGCCTGTGTAGGGGGTGATTCAGCAAACTCCCGACTTTGAAATGATTTGTTGCCACTGTTGATGTGCACCGCATCAAAAGTTAAGAATGCAATTTACTGTGACGATGCACATGATGAGTTCTCGATTCAGTTGTTAGCTGTTTATTTTAAAGCAAAAATATACTGCACTGATGCTTCACTGACATAAAATTAACCCTTTGATGTCTGTTTACTCTGTTATTTAATTTATTTAAGTGAGTATTAAAAGTGTGTTATCTTCTGGTTTGATGGGGATTAATGGCACGTAAATTAAATTTTGATTACTGTAAATCAGCCAGCTTCTGCAGAAAGCTTGAATAATAAAGAAACCATCGATATCGGCATTTGGTATCGGCCGATTGTTGTCTAAAATAATCGGCATTCGTCTGATGGGGCATTTTACTAATCGGCTCACCTCTAGATCTATGTGCCAGTAGGCACATAGAACACATTGGGACTCAGAGGGACGTGTACCCCTCGCAAATGTGGTTGGCGATAAAATGTGTTCTTTTTGTTGATAGTTATCAAATGAATTGTGGAGTGTCCTTCTGATAATTGTTTTTATAGAGATGAAAGCATGTAATAAGAATGACACACGTGAATGGGTTAATAGATATTGCACTTGTGCCATCGCAGAAGAATAAAACTTGAGGACTGCAGCCTCTTGTTCTATCCTTCCATGCTGGCACTCATGCCAAACCAATTAACCTCTTCCCACGTGTGTCGTTCTGTGTATTTCATGACCAGACTGCTGCTCTATCTTGCACTTGAATTTGTAATAGATAGTTTTTATGCCGATTTGATTACCATAACAGTGGGTATTTATAACAATGAATTCTATTTATTTTCAGGATGGTAAAACTGCTTTACATGTTGCTATTTGGAGACAAAATGACAAGATTATGAACACATTACTAGATATGGGAGCTCATATAGACATTGCTGATTCAGTAAGTGAGCTTTTATCTTTTGTTTAACTCAGGATTTGTTTGAGTTATGTTGTCATGGACACACCAAAGTTTTTCATTATGTGTACAGTACATTCCATTTAAAACATTTTAACCAGATAAGTATTTTCAAGAAGTTTTTCATCAAATCTAGTCATGTCTGCTGTGGACAGGGGAATCGATATTTTCCAGTGGAAATTATATTTTTTGCACATCTATTTTACAAAAATGCTACATGTTAGATAAGGATATGCTCCCTCTTAATATGGGGTGGGGGCATGTTGGCATTGCGGTAACCAGTTCTTGTCAGATCACCAAAGTTAAGCAATGTCAAGCCCAGTTAGTCCTCGGATGGGTGACAGTCTGAGTGATCGATTTGGATTCCCACGTTGTGTCCTTGGGCAAGGCACTTAACCCTGATTGTCCACGTGATGGCATGGTGACGCTGTGTACTAAAGTGTACTGCACGTCGATAGTTCACGTGTTCAACCAATCTAACCCTGCCTGTGCTGCGGTGCGGAGTTACGATGTTGGGGAGGTGGCAGCTACTCGTTACTCAGTGGTTTTCTCTGGTACTCTGGCTTCTGCCACCTGTAAAACTCACCGACACGATATGGCCTTGGCTGTTCAAGTGTCATTAAACCCTAATGAATAAATAATATGGGGGAAACTGGGGGCCATTTGTTGTACTCACTGATATAGTTCCAGTATAATTATAATGGGGCTATATAGGAATCGCCCTGTATGTCCGTACGTCTTTCCATCCGGACAAATTCTTGTGTGCGCAACTCCTCCTACATTAATGAACCGATTTTGATGAAACCTTCATCTCTACTAAGTGAACATGTGCATATTCCAAACTTTTTAATCTGCGACAATTTTAACCAGGTTATCTCTCTTGAACTTTGATTTAATATGGGTTTCTACATGAAATTCTTGTGTGCGCAACTCCTCCTACATTTATCAATCAATTTGGACAAAACTTTTCAGACATCATCACTACTAAGTGAACATGCGCATATTCCAAGATTTTTGATCTGCGACAATTTTAACCAGGTTATCTCCCTTTGACTTAGATTTATTATGTCTTTCCGTTGGAACAAATTCTTGTGTGCGCAACTCCTCCTACATTAATGAACCGATTTTGATGAAACCTTTCAAACATCATCTCTACTAAGTGAACATGTGCATATTCCAAACTTTTTGATCTGCGACAATTTTAACCAGGTTATCTCTCTTGAACTTTGATTTAATATGGGTTTCTGCATGAAATTCTTGTGTGCGCAACTCCTCCTACATTTATCAATCAATTTGGATGAAAGTTTACAGACATCATCACTACTAAGTGAACATGCTCATATTCCAAAATTTTTGAGCTGTGGCAATTCTAACTAGGTTATCTCCCTTTAACTTAGATTTATTATGGGTTTCTACATGAAATTCTTGTGCGTGCAACTCCTCCTACATTTATCAATGAATTTGGACAAAACTTTTCAGACATCCTCACTACTAAGTGAACATGCACATATTCCAAGATTTTTGATCTGCGACAGTTTTAACCAGGTTATCTCCCTTTGACTTAGATTTATTATGTCTTTCCGTTCGAACAAATTTTTGTGTGCGCAACTCCTCCTACATTAATGAACCGATTTTGATGAAACCTTTCAAACATCATCTCTACTAAGTGAACATGTGCATATTCCAAACTTTTTGATCTGCGTCAATTTTAACCAGGTTATCTCTCTTGAACTTTGATTTAATATGGGTTTCTGCATGAAATTCTTGTGTGCGCAACTCCTCCTACATTTATCAATCAATTTGGACGAAAGTTTACAGACATCATCACTACTAAGTGAACATGCGCATATTCCAAAATTTTTGAGCTGTGGCAATTTTAACTAGGTTATCTCCCTTTAACTTAGATTTATTATGGGTTTCTACATGAAATTCTTGTGCGTGCAACTCCTCCTAATTTATCAATCAATTTTGACGAAACCTTTCAAACATTATCACAACTAAGTGAACATACGCATATTCCCAAATTTTTGATCTGCGACAATTTTAACCAGGTTATCTCCCTTTAACTTGGATTTATTATGGGTTTTCAAATGGGATTCTTGTGTGTGCAACTCCTCCTACATTAATGAACCGATTTTGAATACATGTTGCACATTGTAAATGTGTTTTTCCAAATGTAAACCATATATGTGTGGGCTCTTTAAGTATTCAGTGCTGTTCTGTGGAAGGCCACATGCAAATACAAATTTCAACAACAAAAAATGATCTTTATGTATACATTTCCTTATGGCCTTCGCCTACATGATCAGAAGTGCATTCCTCTAAAAACCCAAAGCGGGGGTATTAATCACCTTCAGTGATAGTTCTAGTTTATGCCAGATATTTTATTATGGCCATGCGGATCTTCAAGATTTGATTCGATTTCAAATCTTAGGTTGATATTCGGTTCTATTCAAAATCGGCTGCCCAGTTTGTTTTCTCTTGAATCTATTTCACTGGAACTTAGCTTGGTATCAGTCAGCTTCATCATCTCACAAGTTGAAAACGTATTTTCGAATGGGAGTCGTACATAAATAATGTTGAAATAAGGCCTAAAAAGTTAAAAGTCTGTTGTCAGGCCCTCTCACATGGTGCTTTTGATTACCGCATGCTCACTTTTTAAAACCAATGCAAACTTAAAAAAAAATAAAAAAAAGAGTTTATGTCTGATATTTTACCCAAGTTAATAAAATTGATAAATTTGCCCCTTGAGTGCAACGAGGCTTTGCAATGCTTTATTAGAACTCAAGGGATGAAATACACCACCACCCGTGCTGTTCTGGACTGTAGGTTATGAAGCCGAAGACATAACACAACCAAGAACATGAACTTTTTGTTGGCAAAGAATTAATTACAAAAAATAAAAAATAAAATAAAAAAACACCTACCCACTTGCAATTTTACAATAAATGACCTGAGAAACAGAAAATCTACTTTATGAGACCTAAAAGACTAAGTGTAACTTCAGCTACATTAACATCAATAACGTCTTTACTCACCACCAGCCTTACTAATTTCATCATTAGTCCCTACCACTGTTAAATGCACATTTAAAGTTTGCAAACAATGTCGACGATGAACTGTAATCCTTACAGGGTACTTTCCCACTACATCGAGGCATGCCTTCTACAAAGGCATGCTTTGATACTGCAGTTGGATTATTTTATCAGTCAGGACTTGAACCATCCCCAGTCAGAACAAATCAAGTTTACAGTGCCCCAATCCCCATTGGTCATCTTCAAGATACCACTGATTAGAGCTGTAGGTTAACCGAAACCGAACCGAGGCTTTTAGTTTTTTATAAAAACCGAACCCGAAACCGTCAACATTCCATAATCTAAGGTTTTTCGTTTTTTATTAAATACTCTCTTGCTGCAGAAATTCACAGAATGTAGCCAGCCATCCCAGAGTAGTGAGAGTACCCAGACACTGCCAATCTGTGATTTTCCAACATTTCAGTTTAGTTGTGTTTGGAGCTTTCCTCAAATTGCGTGTAGGTGTCAGACCTCGAAAATGGCCAAGCACAATAAAAGTTCTGTATATTTTGGTAAATTAGGTAATTATTATATTAGCCTTCCTGATTCTTCATGTATTATAGCTTATTTTGGGCATTCATTGAGTTTCACTCAATTTCACTGCCATTCAGTTATGACTCAGGACATAATGAGTTTTATTGAATTTTATTTGGCCTCATGAACAAACTGAAAACCGAACCGAACCGAGGTTTTACTCCACCTGAAAAACCAAAACCAAACAAGAAATTTAAAAACCTACAGCTCTAGCACTGATTTGATTCAAGGTTCCATTTGATTTTGAATAATAAAAGTGACTCAGTTTGAGATTTGATTCAAATCAAAAATGTTCGACTCGCAGGGCCCTACATTTTATGGCTTCATCCTGTGACTTGGAAAAAAAGGCTGCTTACTGTATCTGCATATTTCACGATATTAAATTCAAATAACACATTCTCATTCTGCATTCAGGCATTGTGTCAAGGAAAGCTCTTTTAGAGAATTATGGTATAAAAGTATAAAAACTGGTGTTGAAATACTGTCAAGTTTATCTTTCGATTAATTTTTGTACAAATGTTATATGTAATTAATTAGCCTATTTAAATTGGGGTTTTTTAAACACATTTACTTGACACTGGCAAAAATCTTTTCTGCATAATTAAAGTAATTATTACACCCTTTCAGATAATGCACTGTGACTGGTGTACAGAAAAGTGCCCTTCAGGAAAATTTCCCATCTGGAAAGTTGCCCTTCGGAAATGTGCCCTTCTGAAAGACTGCCTTTCAATTAAAATGTGGGTGAGGAAAAGTGCTGAAGGACACTTTTCAGGGATTCTGACTGGTGTATGGAAATGTGCCTGTTTGTACTGTGTGTTAATTTTATGAACTGATCTGAAATGTTCTCACAAAGAGTCTGTGGTTGTTTTTTTTTAGGATGGTTGGACACCACTGTTTTGGGCTGTAAGGCGTAACAACACTAAGTTAGTGGACAGATTAATAAAGGAAGGAGCAAATCTGAATAGTAAAGCCAAGGTATAAAATAATTTTAGTGTTGATTTTTAAACATCTGAAGAGGATTTGAAAAATGATGAATTTATATTCCACTGAACAGGGTGTGAATGGGCCTTTTCCTATTCTTTTGCTGTGAACATAAATATTTTTTAAAAAAAAACACCAACAGAAAACATTTTATCAAAAGTTGTCCTATTTTATTTGGATGAGTGAAAGTGCAAAGTTAGACCACACAAAGTAGATCATCTGTTTCTCAGATAAAAATGCATGTGGATGATTGGCAGGCATTTTTTTCATTTTATTTTTATACACCTGTTTCAAAAATGGTCTAATTATGTAATCAGTCTGTCCATCCATGTGTCTGATTGTTCATCTGTCTGTCCTTCCATTAACATTTTTGGTTTCCAATCGATAACTCCAGTGTGGATTATTTAGTCTCAACCAAAATTGGTATGTGTTTTACCCAGCTAGTAACACAGGCCAGGTTCAAATATGGGTTCTGTCCAATTATTTTTAGATGAGTTACAGCCCTTTTTCGACATAGAATTCGAACATCTATTAACATTTTTGGTTACCGGCCGGTAACTCCAGTTTGGATCATTTAGTTTAAACAGTATTTATTACAAAAAAAAACCAAACCATAACAGATACATTTCAAACATTTGTGTGAATTCGGCAGTAAGCTGAAAGCTTATACAAGGCCGTTTCCACCAACACAAGATCACAAAGATACGTCGATGACAATAGCAGGTATGAGTATCAAGTACAAACAGTGTTTATCTGCATTATACAAGCGTTTGAAAAGCGGCAGCAACTAATCTTATATGGAAACAGTCAGGGATGGGTTGAGCTGCAAGAAGAGTTGGAAAGTGCGGGATGGATGTATCATTTGATCTCAACCAAAGTTGGCATGACCATTTCAAAGCTAATAATAAAGATGAAGTTTGAATATGGGTCGGGTCCAATAATTTTTGCATGAGGTACTGCTAACGGACATATTTAGCCACTCCTGGCGGTGTTCTTATTTATTTTTGTGATTATTATTACCTCACCCTCAGAGGTTCCTATACTTGGTTTGTTTTATATTTACTAATGTCGAAATAAATCAAAATTTCAAGCAGCAATTCTTTCCCTTAACCTTTTACCCAACGCAGATGATATCAAAATTTATTATTTTAAATATCATTTTTTCAAATTTTAAAAAAAATTTCAACAAAACCATATCATGTGACCCCTCGATGGAACGAGCTCATCGAGCTGAATTTACATATTACGCAGACGGATATGGCCGATTCATTGGGTAATGGGTTAATGCAATGAATTTACCTAATTCTCTGTATTTTATTATTTATTTCAAAGAGATTTGTTGTTTGTATCAGCATGCTGATGTCATGATCGCACTTAACCCTGGATCCAACTAAATACTGAGAAATAACAAACAATACCAAGTAGTAAGGGAATAATGTAAAAAATAAATAATAGAAGACATAATTTGTAATCTAGAGAGTGGAATGCCATATTAAATGAAAATATTTGAAGTTTTTATGTCTACGTGATAATTTATCAACATTTAGCCAGTTGTGGTGCACATTGCCAGATATATACTGCTGCTCGATATTTAGTATGTTGACCTATATTTCCTTTGGGAACCCCAGGAAGTGAAGCAGTGCTTGTTTACTGTGGTAAACACTTTCTCTTTTGTTTGTTAAAATAGGATCCGATTACCAATGCTTGGGGTGGAAGTTATCAAGCAGTGCTTGTTCACTGTGGTAAACAATCTTAGTTTTTCTGGTAAAATAGGGCCTAGTCACCAATGCCTGGGTGGAGGTCCTCAAAAATGAGCAACATGGGTACAAACTATATTATGGACTTGACTTTGTATCCTTGTTATATCCCCGTGAGAACCCCAGGAAGTGAGGTAGATGTTGTTTACTGTGGTAAATAAGTTCTATTGTACTCTTGTACTGGTAAGCACAACCAAACTTGGTATTTTTTGTCATTGCCTGGTGCAGTGCTAGCTAATTTCAAAGAAAATTATAAACTACAGTTAAAGCTGGAAGTCCTGCTATGAACTGTGCGCTTATCTAGGCTTAATTGCGCATAGGAATTGCACGCAATTGCCGTATCGTATGGCATCCATAGCACGGCAGATCCTCCTGGTTACTCATAGCAAATTCAGGCAATGTTTCTGCCAATGGACCTCCGGGTTACCCGGAGGTCCATTGGCTGAAACTTTGCTTGTGCACAGGTTATATGTACAGAATTTGATAGCCTTACTATGGTCACAACGCATAGATTAAGGCGCAGATCGACATGCTATTTGTGTGAATTTCATGTCAGTTTTAACTGTAGGACCCCAGTAATCAATGCATGGTGTGGAAATTCTTTAAAATGGGCAACATTAGTATAAATGATTGGCAAAATTTGCCTGGGGTAAAGGGTTTATGTTCTATATTTTAAATCTCAGCAGTTGTATTCAATCAGCTTGTCTGTATTTTACTTTAAATGAACATTTTTTAGTTACGATTGTTTGAATTACTTTTACAGAATGGCAGGACACCTCTGCATGAGGCCTTGACAAATGGGCATCTTGAGTTAGCCAGACATTTGGTGAGAGAAGGTGCAGATACATGTACTGAATCTCAGGTATATAATAGTATTATCTTCTTTCCTCTCTCTCTTTCTCCTATTTGTGTTGTACAAATCTCACAACACTCAGCACTTAAAAACCTGTAATTAGTCTAACCCTTTACACAATGCAGACGATATCAAAATTTATTATTTTAAATATCATTTTTTTAAATTTTTCAAAAAATTTCAACAAAACCATATCATGTGACCCCTCATTGGAATGAGTTCAATGAGCTTGTTCCAATGAGGGTGACATGATATGGTTTTGTTGAAATATTCTGAAAAATTTAATTTTTTTTAACTGCTCAGTTTGCATATTACGGGGGTGAATGCGGGCAATCCGTTGGGTAAAGTGTTAAACAATATTTATTTGTAGAATCTCTGTTACATGCATGCAGTTCACTGTTAACAAAAAATACATCTATAATACAAAGTACTGATATACACAGTGTAACAACTTACAGGTTGGGTATTTTGAGTTAGCCAGTTCATTGTTAACAAAAAATACATCTATAATACAAAGTACTGATATACACAGTGTAACAACTTACAGGTTGGGTGTCTTGAGTTAGCCAGTTCATTGTTAACAAAAAATACATCTATAATACAAAGTACTGATATACACAGTGTAACAACTTACATGTTGGGTATCTTGAGTTAGCCAGTTCATTGTTAACAAAAAATACATCTATAATACAAAGTACTGATATACACAGTGTAACAACTTACAGGTTGGGTGTCTTGAGTTAGCCTGTTCATTGTTAAAGGGTTAAACAATATTTATTTGTAGAATCTCTGTTACATGCATGCAGTTCACTGTTAACAAAAAATACATCTATAATACAAAGTACTGATATACACAGTATAACAAATTACAGGTTGGGTATCTTGAGTTAGCCAGTTCATTGTTAACAAAAATTACATCTATAATACAAAGTACTGATATACACAGTGTTACAACTTACAGGTTGGGTATCTTGAGTTAGCCAGTTCATTGTTAACAAAAAATACATCTATAATACAAAGTACTGATATACACAGTGTTACAACTTACAGGTTGGGTATCTTGAGTTAGCCAGTTCATTGTTAACAAAAATTACATATATAATACAAAGTACTGATATACACAGTGTTACAACTTACAGGTTGGGTATCTTGAGTTAGCCAGTTCATTGTTAACAAAAAATACATCTATAATACAAAGTACTGATATACACAGTGTTACAACTTACAGGTTGGGTATCTTGAGTTAGCCAGTTCATTGTTAACAAAAATTACATCTATAATACAAAGTACTGATATACACAGTGTTACAACTTACAGGTTGGGTATCTTGAGTTAGCCAGTTCATTGTTAACAAAAAATACATCTATAATACAAAGTACTGATATACACAGTGTTACAACTTACAGGTTGGGTATCTTGAGTTAGCCAGTTCATTGTTAACAAAAATTACATCTATAATACAAAGTACTGATATACACAGTGTTACAACTTACAGGTTGGGTATCTTGAGTTAGCCAGTTCATTGTTAACAAAAAGTACATCTATAATACAAAGTACTGATATACACAGTGTAACAACTTACAGGTTGGGTATCTTGAGTTAGCCAGTTCATTGTTAACAAAAAATACATCTATAATACAAAGTACTGATATACACAGTGTAACAACGTACAGGTTGGGTGTCTTGAGTTAGCCAGTTCATTGTTAACAAAAATACATCTATAATTCAAAGTACTGATATACACAGTGTTACAACTTACAGGTTGGGTATCTTGAGTTAGCCAGTTCATTGTTAACAAAAAATACATCTATAATACAAAGTACTGATATACACAGTGTTACAACTTACAGGTTACTGTAAATATGAGGGATTTGACACGAAGCGGCAAACTTGTAATTAGTCTCTAGGGCTGCAACGCTATGTTTTCTCATGATACTATGCACATCACGATACAATCTCTACAGTTCGATACATATCACGATATGCTCCTCAATCATTATAAAGTGAGGACACAAGAAGCAAACCTGCAGTTATAATCCATTGGGTCACCTGGTGGTCCATGACTGCAAATTTGCTTCTTGAGTCCTCACATTCTATTGGGCTGGTGAGTAGAGGGAAAAGTCTAATATCTACTCATCCAATGGTCAAATAACAAATCATCATACAGTTTTGGGTCAAGCAGCTTCATTTCATTGAAATTAGATTTTTCAAACTTCTTGACAACAAAACATTGTGACACACACTTCTGTTTCCTTGGAATTTGTGAATTGCTGGATCATAGTATATGAAGGCTCAACAGTGAGGTTAATGGTTTGTGCTATTCATTGCTAACAAATACCCAAGAACAATGTAAATTCAGACTTCTACAATCCCGATTTCAAAAGAAAACTACATATAATGGATCCGAATAGTCAACAATAAGGACATTTGAAGTGTGATTAACGAAATATTCATGAAATTTTGGATCCATGTCTATCGCGATGCACCGCAAGCAAATTGTGATACATATCATCAGAGAATGAATCGCGATACATCTGTAACACAACAAGTAGAGTGCTGGAAGCCCATATTTGGGCTTTATTCTGAATTGCAGGTGCTGCAACTTAATGGCTTCATATTCTGTGGATGTGCGTCATATGATTTTTGTGTCGCCGCCCCACGAAGTAGGGAGCGACATATAGGGATTACTTTTGTCGTCTTGCGTCGTCCGCGTCACACTTTCTCTTATCCGCCACTCCTCTTTAACCTATGAATGGATTTTGATGAAACTTTCAGTGATTCTTTATCACATAATGGCATTGTGCACCTCCTATTTTATTTTTTGATCCGCTGTATTTTTCCCAGAGTTATGCCCCTTTTCCACTTAGAATTCTGTCTGAAATGCCAGGCGGCACACGTCTTCCATGGAAGACTCACATCTAAGTTGAATTGAAATTGTTTAGTCTGTGAGGATATGCTTTGTTACAATTTACGGCACTCTCCCATAAATTTTAACAAGGAAAAGAGACGTGGACATATCTGAATGACCAAAAATAATTTAGCACTCTACCAGTTAATCACTGCAACCCTATTAGGTTCTAGTATGATATTCTGAAATCTAATATTTGGGACAGACACAAAACAGTCATGTTAATCCTTCACCCAATGCAGATGATATCAGAATCGTACAGTGGAACCCTATTAATTGAATCGCCACTTTGCCAATAAAATATATTTAATTAACAGGAGTATTCAATTAACAGGGATTGTGTCACTTTCCTGTATTCTAGAGATAAACTTAGCATCTATTCTATTATATCTTGTTTGACAGAGCTCATGGAGCTCTGTCAAACAAGTTAAAATAGATTATATGCCTGTATTGGATGTACTTAGGCCAAATAGGGATATAAGCGAATGAAAACTGAGGAGAGTCGGTAATTTCTTGACAGGTTACAAGATTTTTTATTCAATTAACAGGAGTTCACTCTATAACCTATATTCAATTAACAGGTCAAATTTGTACTTACATATATTTCATCGGTCAAGCACTGCATGCTCTCATATACCTTGGATGTTGGGTGCGCCCTTTGTCATGGCTATTTGTCCTAGGCATTCTGACCAATCAGAAGACAGATCAGGAGACAGAATTTATGAGGATATAGGGACAATCTCTTTTATCTGTTATGACTAGAGATTAGAGCTGGGAGGTTTTGATTTTTACCTGCGTCGCCAGCGGCAGAGCAGGTCTAGTAACCGCTCGACTCCGTCCATCAGTCCATCCATCCGTCTGTCCCTCAGTCCGTCCGAAACACTTTTTCCGTCAAAGTTTTCTTGGCTTCTATGAAAGGGAATGATTTTATATTTGGTCTACTGCTTCATAATGATGAGTTGTATCGTGTAAGCAATTTTCAGATCTGCCGTGCAGCCACTTCCTGTTTGCCGATACTTTGAAATTTTACTGTCCCCACTGAACATTGAAATTTTCCGTCAAGGTTTTCTCAGCTTCTATGCAAAGGATTGATTTTATATTTGGTCTGCTGCTTCATAATGATGTGTTGTATCGTGTAAGCAATTTTCAGATCTGCCGTGCAGCCACTTACTGTTTGCCGATACTTTGAAATTTTACTGTACCCACTGAACATTGAAATTTTCTGTCAAGGTTTTCTCGGCTTCTATGCAAGGGATTGATTTTATATTTGGTGTGCTGCTTCATAATGATGAGCTGTATTGTGTATGCAATTTTCAGATCTGCCGTGCAACCACTTCCTGTTTGCCGATACTTTGAAATTTTACTGTACCCACTGAACATTGAAATTTTTCGTCAAACTTTTCTTGGCTTCTATGCAAGGGATTGATTTTATATTTCATCTGGAGCCTGATAATGATCAGTTGTATCGTGTATACAATTTTCAGATCTGCCGTGCAGCCACTTCCTGTTTGCTGATTCAATTGCATGCAGCGACGCAGGTCCAGACCCGGTATTGGTCTTGGCTTGTTTAGATTTGGTTTTGGTTCACTTTTAGGAAATAATACACATCACATCATCTTAACTTGGAAAAAAAATCTTAAATAGTTTGTACAACACTGCTGACCACAAAAAAACCTGTATGTAAGTACAGTGGAACTCTGTTAATTGAATAGCCACTTTGCCAATAAAAATTATTCAGTTAACAGGAGTATTCAATTAACAGGGATTGTGTCACTTCCCTGTATTCTAGAGATAAACTTAACATTTATTCTATTATATCTTGTTTGACAGAGCTCCATGAGCTCTGTCAAACAAGATATAATAGATTAAATGCCTGTATTGGATGTACTGAGGCCAAATAGGTCTACAAACAAAGGAAAACTGGGGAGAGTCAGGGTAATTTCTCGACAGGTTACAAGATTTTTTATTCAATTAACAGGAGTTTACTCTATAACCCATATTCAGTTAACAGGTCAAATTTGTACTGGAGGTATGGTAAATGGTTTTGTGTTGGAAAATTATATTCAATTAACAGGGATATACAATTAAGTGGGCTTCACTGTACCTCCATCAGGTTCAATCTAACTTTCCTTTCATCATTCTTAGTGCTTGTAAGGGATATCATACGATTGTCAATCTGCTGTGACCAAGTAGTTCTTTGCGAGCTATTGCCCCTGTTGTTGGACTTGGTGGGGGGGGGGGGGGGGGGGGGGGGGGTGCATCTGATTCTGTTTTCGTTTCCCAATATTTTAGTTTGGAATCAGAATGTCATGATGAAGATGTGTCTTTCTGGTAAAGAAATTGTATTTGCAATTACATAACTGTTTTTTTTTTTTTTTTGTGGGGGGGGGGGGGGGGGGGGGGGCTGGATGCCAAGGATGATTTAAGTGTAACACAGAATGTAACAAGAGTACTATGCTTTATTGTGAATATTAATTGGGAATAGTTAACCCAGTTAATTGGAGAGACAGTTTACTGGTGAAAAATATTCAGTGAACAGAAGAATTCAATCAACAGGATTTGAGTCATTTACTTTTATTCTAGCTTTATTCTCTGTCAAATAAGATACAATGGAAATAAATTTTCATATTGGATGTACAGAGAGCAGATAGGTCTATAAACATGTGGGGAATTCAGTGGTTAACAGGGTAATGTATTTATATATGGCTAAAAAAGTTAAAAATCTGTTTCTCAGGTCCTCTCGCATGGTCCTTTTGGCTGCCGCATACTCACTTTTTATAAACAAAAAAATAAAAATTAAATGTTTTATGTCTGATATTTACCCAAGTTAAAAAATCTTTTTAACTTTGTCCCTTTTGTACAACAAGGCTTTGCAGTGCTTTAGTGTTGCAAAGCATTCTTGCACTGAAGGGACGAAATACACCACCAGCCATGGTATTCTGTAGATCATTCAGCCTTGATGGGTGCCCGAGCCTAAAAACCTTTATAGCATAGGCAAAAGGTCATATTTATGGAAGGATTTCATTGTAACCTGTTAGGTTGACTCCATATAATGCCAAGATGATGATATCCCCTTTTGGTCGTGATTGGTCAACTGTGATGGCTACAGGGGCCCGAAAACCTTTAGAACAGTCTACAGGTCATATTTATGAAGGGATTTCATTGTAGCTTGGTAGGATGACTCCAAATAATGTTTAGATGAGAACATCCCCTTTTCATCGCGATCATTCAGCCTTTTGGCTGCCCGAGCCCAAAGACCTTTAGCATAGTCTATAGGTCGTATTTATGAAAGGATTTCAGTGCAACTTGTTAGACTGACTCCATATAATGCCTAAATAATGACGTCCCCTTTTGGTTGTGATTGGTCAACTATGATGGCTACAGATGCCCGAAGCCCGAAAATCTTGAGCACAGTCTACATGTCATATTTATGAAGGGATTTCAATGTAACTTCATAGGATCACTCCAGATGATGCCCAAAAGAGAATTCCCCTTTTGGTTGCGATCATTCAACCATTATGGCTGCCTGAGCCCGAACACCTTTAGCACAGTCTACAGGTCATATTTATGAAGGGATTTCATTGTAACTTGGTAGGTTTGACTTATATAATGTCTAGATGAGAACGCCCCCTTTTGGACACGATTGGGCAACTGTGACAGCTACAGGGGCCCGAAGCCCGAAAACCTTTAGAACAGTCTACAGGTCATAATTATGAAGGGATTTCATTGTAGCTTGGTAGGATGACTCCAAATAATGTCTAGATGAGAACGTTCCCTTTCGGTCGCGATCATTCAGCCTTGATGGCTGCCCGAGCCCAGAAACCTTTAGCATAGTCTATAGGTTCTATTTGTGGAAGGATTTCATTGTAACTTGTTAGGTTGACTCCACATAATGCCTAGGTGATGACATCCCCTTTTGGTCGTGATTGGTCAACTGTGATGGCTACAGGTTCCTGAAGCACGAAAATCTTGAGCACAGTCTACAGGTCATATTTATGATGGGATTTCATTGTAACTTCGTAGGATCACTCCAGATGATGTCCAGATGAGAATGTCCCCTTTTGGTTGCGATCATTCAACCATGATGGCTGCCCGAGCCCAAAGCCCAAAAACCTTTAGCACAGTCTTCAGGTCATATTTATGAAGGGATTTCATTGTAACTTGGTAGGTTGACTTCATATAATGTCTAGGTGAGAACAGCCCCTTTTGGACACCATTAGGCAACTGTGACGGCTACAGGGGCCTGAAGCCCGAAAACCTTTAGCACAATCTACAGGTGATATTTATGAAGGGATTTCATTGTACCTTGGTAGGATGATTCCAAATAATGTCTAGATGAGAACGTCCCCTTTTGGTCACGATCATTCAGCCTTGATGGATGCCCGAGCCCAAAACCCCAAAACCTTTAGCATAGTCTATAGGTCATATTTATGGAAGGATTTCATTGTAACCTGTAAGTTTGACTCCATATAATGCCTAAATGATGACATCCCCTTTTGGTCGTGATTGATCAGCTGTGACAGCTTCGGGGGCCCGAAGCCCGAAAACCTTGAGCATAGTCTAAAGGTCATATTTATGAAGGGATTTCATTGTAACTTCGTAGGATCACTCCAGATGATGCCCAGATGAGAATGTCCCCTTTTGATTGCGATCATTCAACCATGATGAATGCCTGAGCCAAAAGCCCAAAAACCTTTAGCACAGTCTTTAGGTCATATTTATGAAGGGATTTCATTGTAACTTGGTAGATTGATTTCATATAATGTCTAGATGAGGATTTCCTCTTTGGACGCAATTGGGAAACAGACAGCTACAGAGGCCCGAAGCCTGAAAACCTTTAGCACAGTCTACAGGCCATATTTATGAAGGGATTTCAGTGTAACTTGATAGGATGTCTCGTTTTGGAATAATTTCACTGTAACTTGGTAACTTTCGTTGATATACGTTAACTGTGAGGGCCACATACATTGTCTGTTTTTCATCATAGGTAAAGGGTTAATAGTATCAATCTGTCCAGAAATTTTTTTGTGGGGGGGGGGGGGGGGGGGGCAACTAGGGGGGCAGACTCCCATGAAGGGGGGCAAATACGTAAAGGATCATATCATTACTTTGTTATGAGGTAGTCCAAACTTGGACCCAAAGTCCGTAATATACCTTTTTGGTTTGGTACGTCCTGTATAATTATATTACGGACTTTGGGTCCAAGTTTCGACTAAATGTAATGGTAAATACCGGTCCTCCTTTCAAAAAATCCTGGATCCGCGTCTGGTGGGTCTGTGCGAGAGAGAGAGAGAGAGACAGACAGACTCATAATGCCCGTCTGTCATAATGCGAAATCCATGAATTTTTTTAGACAAGGGATATGAATAGACATGCCTTTGTTGGCTCATAACTTAATTATAACTTATAAGTATCTGCATCCGAGTCTTTAAATCTCTACTGCCTGGATGTGTTCATCAGCTAGCCTGAGGCTTTGGGCTAAGTATGTATGGGAAATTATTGGGAATAAAATAAGAGAGGGGTGTGTGTGTGTGTGTGAGAGAGAGTGACTGAATGTGTTTGTGTGTGAGGGTGGATGGAGATGCATGCGAGATGGTTGGGGGGGTGTGTGTTCGTTTGGGGGGGCAAATGCCCCCCCCCCCCCCTCCCATTGTGCAGAAGTATGTGACCTTAAACACCAATAAATAAATTCAATTGTTTTACTTTTCAGGGAGAAAATGCAACATCTATCCTAGTGAAAACTTTCAAGAAAGAAGAACCACCTGATTTCCAGTGCACACTCACACTTTTATTAAAGACTGGAAGCTTCTACCACAAGTCAACAACTAAAAAAATTGGAACATACAGAAATACTGTTGTAGAATCCATATCCTTCAATTCCAACCTTAGTAATTTATGTCGCAATAAAATTAGACGTTGTTTAAATCGGATTTATGGAGGCCGATCAATATCAAAATATGTTCATGAATTACCTTTGCCTACCCCACTGCTAGACTTCTTGTCATTTCAACAGGAATTTTCAGATGTGACTTGAAGATTTTTAATCAAAGAATTGGTTGCAAGGTTCCATATCGGGACAGTTCAACCTGGACAGTTTTCCAGAGACATCACAGTGGAGCACAAAATTTCATGAGAATACTCGCTCCATTCTCGTGTAGGTTACATGAACAAATCAATGCTTTCAACAGGTTAAAGAAAAGCTTCCAGTACTCAAATTACTAGATAGTAAATCAACCCAAGTGTCTTTGTGCTAAAAAGTCGTGAAAATGGGATAATGCCAACTCCCATCAGAATAGCATCTGAAAAAGACTGACCCAGTACAACCTGGGGGTGTGTTTTATTTCTTTCTCCAGAAGTTCTTCAAGTAGAGGGAGCATCGAATGCACTGAGAGAATTTTTTCAGGTTATGTCCCCTGGTTCAGTTGATTCATAGAGTGACTTCTTCTCCTTTCCAGCCTCTACCTACATCTGAAATTGGAAATGGGAGATCACCAGGTCCAGATCAACATCCACCAAAAAATGCAAATGGAGATCTCCAACCTGGTTTCCAGAGAGCAAAAAAATTTTCCCCAGGTTATGTCTGGAGATTCACCCATTCAAGTTAGGAATTATTATTATGTAACACACTGTTGAAAAGGGCTCTCTGAGCACTTCCCAACAACATTGCGCAAGTGATATAGAGAATAATCAATTTGTTTTGAGCGTTACGGTAAATAATTCATCGAGAGATGGGACGTGAGTAAATCACGAGGGCGTAGCCCGAGTGATTTACGAAACAGACCCGTCTCGAGATGAATTATTTACCGTAACACTCAAAACAAATTGATTACTCTGTTTATTACATGACATTTGGAATAAAGAGGTCTTTTACTATAATAATTCAACCCAAACTATTGTCATGCCCGAGTGATTTATGAAACAGTCCCATCTCGAGATGAATTATTTACCGTAACGCTCAAAACAAATTGATTACTCTGTTTATTACATGCTATTTGGAATAAAGAGGTCTTTTACTATAATAATTCAGCCCAAACTATTGTCAAATATAATCCAATTTAGTGTAAACACGGAAACATTTCTAAAATTAGCAGGAAGGAAATACGAAATAATCCTGTCTCGAGGCAAATTATATACCATAACTTGCCGTAAGAATGGGTCACTCTCTTTAGTAAATGACATTTTAGACCAAAATGTCTTTCATTAAAAATAATTCAACACAAAATATTCGCAAATGCAACTCTGAAATACTTCTGAAATTAGGACGTATGAATACATCACTTTCTGTGTCAAATCTTCGATTGGAAATGGCCCAGTTTTATTTTTGTGACTTTCGTTCGATATTTTACTATTTTATGTGGCGTTCCAGTCGCATTTGGGGAATGGCATTCAGCCATAAGATAAAACATTTCTATTTGGATTTTGTCAACTGTGCTAACGAACCTGTTCATAGAGGAAAGAAAGGATTTTTAAAAATATTCAGAAGGAAAATTCATTTTAATTAACTGATGTGGAACTGGAAAACAAAACATCAACAAATCGGTGGGGGCGTGGCTTATATACGTCAGTCGTTCCAAAGTTACTATTGAAGTGACATAATTCACTCGTGACATTACCACTTTTTAATCAACATTAAATTCAATGCAAACGAACTGAGAAATGTAATAAAGTATTTTATCAAATACCCCATTTTATCAAAATTTACAAATCACAAATGTGAGAGACTCCCTCCAGTGGAACTCCAATTGTGTGCAGAGGTGTGTTTGCACCAGTCATACATCCCTGGAAATGGGCCTGGCTTTTCTCTGATTATCGATCAGTCAGAAAGGATGCTTTTCCTGCAGTTATCTCTGTCTGCGGCAATGTTGGCACAACTGGTCTATTTGGGTGAAATTGAAGGAAGTTTTTGCACCAATTATATTTCTTTAGTATTACCCGGGTACAGGACTGGTTATCTTCTGTTTGGGACAAATTGAAGGACATTTTTGCACCAACTATATTTCTACATTATTACCAGGGTACAGGATTGATTATCTTCTATTTGGTATAAAGGGAAGGACGTCTGTATTTTATACTAGTTAACTTTCTATGGTGTTACAACCGTGTATATCCAATTTGGAACTGAAAAATATGAATTTAACGGAAATTAGGTCCTTCTCCTGTATTGCAGTATTGGCAATTTCTATTTTGGAGAAATGCATTATATTTCTTCAGTATTACCAGGTTACAGGGTCGATTATCTTCTGTTTGGGACAAATGAAAAGACATTTTTGCATGAAGTATATTTCTACATTATTACCAGGGTACATGACCGATTACAGTTAAATCTCGAAGTCCTGTCATGAAATGCGCACAATTAGCACGTCGATCTGCTTGTTAATCTACGCGTTATGACCACAGTAAAGCAATCAAATTCTGTACATATGGCCTGTGCACAAGCAATGTTTCAGCAAATGGACCTCCGGGTAACCCGGAGGTCCATTGGCAGAACCATTGCCTGTGTTTACTATGACTAACCAGAAGGACATGTCGTGCTTTGGATGCCTTTCCATATGGCAGTTGCGCACAATCCCTACATGTAATTAAGCCTAGACAAGCACACAGTTTGTAACAGGACTAATAGTTTTAACTGTGTCTTCTGTTTTTGATAAATGGATGGATGTTTGTTTTTCTGCCAATTAACTTTCTATGGTGTTACAAAAGTATATAGCCACTTTGCCACTGAAAAATATGAATTTAAGATCCTAAAAGAGTTAAAAATCTGTTTCTCAGGCCCTCCCACATGGCCATTTTGGCTGCTGCATGCTCTCTTTTTATAACAAAGGCAAACTTGAAAAAAGAAAAATTAAATGGTTTATGTCTGATATTTTACTAGTGATGAGCCGTTAAGAGATTTGCCTATTCATCTGAAACCAAATAGTTTTGATTTTCTATCTGCCGATACCGATGCCGATACCAAATAGTTTTGTTTACCCATATTATCTCTGTAAAAATGGTCGAAAAAAGTGCGGTGACAATATTGAATATACTTTCAGAATTTAGCCACAGTTAAGTGACTGGCACAGGGGACGTTTTAAGGCTGGAACCCCAAACCAGCAATCCACCAGAGAGACTGCAATACTGACATCTTAAACTTCGCTTGGGGTGAAATTGAAAAGGTTTGTTCTGTTGTTGTGACTTGTCAGCTTAACGACACTGCAATGGTGAACAGCGTGACCTTAAAGGCTTTAATGACCAAAACTCAATAAAAAATTGAGACGGTTCATGATTGTGATGCACTTTAATTAGATGTAAATATGACTGGACTGGTTACGTGAAATAATTCATGAGAGGTGAGGGACGTTGTACAAACACAATTGTGCACGAGTGTTTTACAATATAGTCCCTCGCCTCGAATGAATTATTTCACATAACCAGTCCAGTCAACCGATTACTCTGTTTATTACTTTTCATTACTAACGATAATTATATTTAACCCTTTACCTATCGTAACAGTTAGCGCTATTCTCAAAACTCGCCAATTAATTTTCATTATTTCTCTAAAACATAGGTTATGACTCCTCATTGGAATGAGCTTGTCGAGCTCATTCCAATGAGGGGTCATAACCTATCTTTTTGAGACAAAAAATGAAAATAATAGTAATTCAAGAATTTTTTTTGCAAGTGTCGTCTGCATTTCATGTTAGGTAAAGGGTTATTTATTTATTTATTGGTGTTTAAGGTCACATATTTCTGCACAATGGCTAATCATGACCATGACAGTTTTACGGGTGGAGGAAGCCGGAGTACCTGGAGAGAACCACCAAGCAATGGCGAGCAACTGTCAGCTCCCCAACATACCAACTCCACACAAGCAGGGTTAGGATTGGTTGAAGACAGGTGCACCATCGACGTGCAGTACGCCTTAGTACACAGCGCCACCGTGCCCCCACGTGGGCAATGGGGGTGAAGTGTCTTGCCCAAGGACACAACGCGGTTGCCGCAGGTGGGATTCGAACCGAGGACCTCTCGGCTTGCAGCCTGCACCTCTACCTACTGAGCCACCGCGCCCCCGAGGTAAAGGGTTAAAAAAAAACCCCCAAAAACCAATGAAGTCCCCATTACACCCACGGCAAAGCGTCTTCGTTTGCGCACACGGATATGTTAATCCAATTGTTCATTGCATAATTCTCTTTTGAAGTTATCGTTTATAATTAAATCCAGAAGTCCCAGTAAATCACACTTTGGAAAGTAATCAATAAGATAAATATTTGTTCAAATGGGTGTGTACCAAGATGTATGATGCATCTGGGTGAAGAGAAGAGGGTCCATTGGGCAAATGTTTTTTTGGTAGGGGGGTGGGGGGCTCGAAAACAAGATTTGGATAATTTTGAGTGATTTTATGCCAAAAAATAAACTTTCATCCTGCTGGGGAGTGGGAGAGGGTCCACTGAGTGATTTTTTTTCTCTTTGCTTGAAAATGAGTTTTGAAGGGGTTTGGGTGATTTTATGCCAAAAAAGCTTATTCATAATATAGACCCTTCTACTTCCATCTCTAATCCCCTATCTAAATTAATTAACAGTATTTATAACCCCCCCCCCCTCGAAGCAAATATGTGTTATACTGGATTATATGTGTTTGTGCATCCATCTGTGTGTCCCTCCATCCATGCAACCGTCTGCAGTGATATCTCAGCAGTTAGTGGATGGATTTCAGTGGAATTTGGTATGATCAATCCTTATGACAAACCGCTCTTGTACCTGTTATAAAAAGTTGCCCACATTTTTTTCACCACAGTTACGGTCCTTACTTTGACAATTTTTATGTGTACCCATACTATGTATGGTACACATAATGCCGGCATCCGGGGTGACCATCCATCATTCGTCCATCCTTTGTCCATCCGTCTGTCCATTCGGCATCCGTATCCATTTCTTTGTCATTCGATAACTTGAAAAATATTGCTTGGATTGTCAAGTTACTTTATATTTGTGTTCAGGTTACTGATGTGCCGAGCTGTATAGTTTTTGGTGTAAGTCGGATAATTTGATCCTGAGATATTAACCCTTTATCCTTCAAATTGAAAATTCCTCCAATCTCTTTCGCATTCGATAACTTGAAAAATATTGCTTGGATTCTCAAGTTACTTTATATTTGTGTTCAGGTTACTGATGTGCCAAGCTGTATAGTTTTTGGTGTAAATCTGTTATTTTGATCCTGAGATATTAACCCTTTATCCTTCAAATTGAAAATTTCTCCAATCCCTTTGGCATTCGATAACTTGAAAAATATTGCTTGGATTGTCAAGTTACTTTATATTTATGTTCGGGTTACTGATGTGCCGAGCTGTATAGTTTTTGGTGTAAATCTGATAATTTAATCCTCAGATATTAACCCTTTATCCTTCAAATTGAAAATTCCTCCAATCCCTTTGGCATTCGATATTTTGAAAAATATTGCCTGGATTGTCAAGTTACTTTATATTTGTGTTCAGGTTACTGATGTGCCGAGCTGTATAGTTTTTGGTGTAAATCGGATAATTTGATCCTGAGATATTAACCCTTTATCCTTCAAATTGAAAATTCCTCCAATCCCTTTGGCATTTGATAACTTGGAAAATATTGCTTGGATTGTCTAGTTACTTTATATTTGTGTTCAGGTTACTGATGTGCCGAGCTGTATAGTTTTTGGTGTAAATCTGATGATTTGATCCCGAGATATTAACCCTTTATCCTTCAAACTGAAAATTCCTCCAATCCCTTTGGAATTCGATAACTTGAAAAATACTACTTGCATTGTCAAGTTACTTTATATTTGTGTTCAGGTTACTGATATGCCGAGCTGTATAGTTTTTGGTGTAAATCTGTTATTTTGATCCTGAGATATTAACCCTTTATCCTTCAAATTGAAAATTCCTCCAATCCCTTTCGCATTCGATAACTTAAAAAATATTGCTTGGATTGTCAAGTTACTTTATAATTGTGTTCAGGTTACTGATGTGCTGAGCTGTATAGTTTTTGGTGTAAATCTGATAATTTGATCCGGGGATATTAACCCCCTTCATCCTTCAAATTGAAAATTCCTCCAATCCCTTTGGCATGAGATAACTCAAAAAGATCAGTCCGATTGTCATGTTACTTTATATATTTATTCAGGTTACTGATGTGCTGTGCTGTATAGTTTTTTATGTAAATCTGATAATTTGATCAGGAGATATTAACCCATTATCCATCAAATTCGACACTCCTCCAATCCATTTCTATATGTACCCATACCTTGTATGGTGTACATTAAGTCAGCATCCGTGGTGGCCCTCCGTCATACAGCTTTCTACTAATTGCGCATATGGGTACACATCTGAAGATTTCATCGGCCCATTTTTCATGATTTTTTTCCATCCACAGCAAAATCTCAGCAGTGAGTGGACGGAATTATTTAAGTTTGAATGTATTTTCTACAAACAAAAAATGGTTAATTAAAAGTAAATGAACAGAGCAAAAATGTTGGAAACCATTAAAAAGAAAATACACATGATGTGCTTATGAACACATACAGTTAAAACTAAAAGTCCTGTCCTGAAATACGCACAAATAGCACGTCGGTATGCGCGTTAATCTATGCGATATGACCATAGTAAGGCTCTCAAATTCTGTAAATATAGCCTGTGCACAAGCAATGTTTCAGCCAATGGACCTCCGGGTAACCCGGAGGTTCTTTGGCAGAAACATTGCCTGTGTTTGCTATGAGTAACCAGGAGAAACTGCCGTGCTTTGGATGCCATGCGATATGGCATTTGCGCACAATTCCTACGCACAATTAAGCCTAAATAAGCGCACAGTTTGTGGCAGGACTTCTAGTTTTAACTGTAGGAAGACCCTACCTCATTCAAACGATGTTATTAATAAGGGTTTGAAAATTTCATGTATATGTACTCGGTCACAATATTTTTGAAATGAAATAAACTATGAAGTAAGTAATTCACCTGAGCACTCAGAACCACCGTGCTTCATGACATTGAATGGCACACTATTGTTCAAATAATATTCACAATCCCAAATGACTGTCAGCATGTTTAACCACTAATAACCTGGACAATTCCCCTGAATTCTCTCCTGACCACAGCCTGTACATGTCCTATGGTATAGCAGTGATTTCTCATCAAGTCTTGGCTGCCAGTTAAGGCAGCCAACACTTGACTAGAAACCACTGCCTAGGTAATTTGTCTATTCTCAGTGGCATCTTATCATGATGGCAGGTTAAGGGCACCTGGTCAGAGGATGTAAAAGTAGGATATAGGTAGGCCTGGAAATAAGTGATCGGTCACAGACAGTGAAGGCCACGAAATGTCGATGTGACCGGCGCTAACTGTATCCAACCGGTCTTGAATGACCGGTGCATTTTTCGCCCAAGTATATTAAGGGCCTATATAAGTAATGAAATTTTGTTTATTTTGAAAATTCTCACCTCTGATATTCCTTCAATTCAAATTAAATATACACAAAATATACATCAAAATGAAGTTTGGGACGTATAGAACACGAAACACGTGTAATCAACTCATAGAGTCGACTGTAGGCACCACTGGTTCCTGGAAGTCTGCTGCCGTATTCGCACCAGAACTGATGATTGTGTAGTAATTACAATGGATTTGGTTTCAAACAAAGATTCAATTTAACAAAGAAACCACTCAACTTGGTGTACACTTTGGTATATTACTAGCTAGTATATTATTAAAAGACAAAATGGAAACAGCATTACACTGGAATGTAATACTTTTTCATTCACCCTTTTATTCTTTAACGAATTTGCCGCATCCGATTGAGCATTTGAAAAATTTTTCAAAAACCCATTTGAAGAAAAACCTTATCATGTGCACCCTCATTGGAATGAGCTTACCAAGCTCATTTCAGTGTGGGTCACATATGATTTTGTTGAAATTTATGGAAACAATTGAAAAAAGTTTTTCTTATATCATGTGCGTTGGTTAAAGGGCTAACATTACAGTTTGTTTTTGTGGGCAAATGTATATTAACCCCTCACCCATCATAATGCTTGAACCCGGCAATGCTATTTACAAAAATCATTCAAATTTTACTATTTTCAAAAATGTTTTGGCGTAAATACATAGCTCTTGACCCCCGCCTTGGAATGATCTCGTTGAGCTCATTCCAGTAATGGTTCATAAGTTATTTCTTGGCTATTCAAGAATCGTTTTTGCAATTCGTGATGGGTAAAAGGTTAAACCTTAAGGGTCTAATTTTGACTTTGATCACATTTTTTGCCCAGATGCCCCTACATGTAGTCTTTGGATTGACTCACAGGTTACATTCTAAGTACCTTGGTAGTTGTTTTTAGGCAAGTGTTGGCAGCCAAGACTTGCCCAAAAACAGGGACCGACCTGGGCATGCGCCAGTGTGTATTTGGTTCTGAAACATCAGGACTTGGCTCTTAAATCTCAGAAATAGACTTCTCAGTTGGCGCGTAACTTCTCATATCATATTTTGATATTCTTTCGATGGATAATCGAGAGAGACACTCTTACATGTATTATATATATGATTATCATTTATCATTGTTGTAGAGTGCTTAAGTTAATACTTCAAGTCTTAATTACCAAGCATTAATCTTCACTGTGGTTTCTGATCAAGTCTTGGCTGCCTAAATAGGCAGCCAAGACTTGAACAGAAACCACAGTGAAGATTAATGTTTGCTATAGTGTACTAAATGAAAATGATGAGAGCTATTACATACTTGCAGTGCGTGTTACAAACAGCAGTGTGACTCCGTAAATTGAAATCTGGCGCATGAATTGAAAAATAGGCTCCGAGGCTAGAGCGTATTTTAAATAGTCCTGATTGGTCCCTGCTAAAAACAGCAGCAATGCTACAGGATATAGACTATTAAAGTGTAACAAAAATAGGTCAAAATCTCTTGTCCATAAGGGTTAAATACCAGATTAGTGATGTGGTAAATACAGTGCTTCTCATTACAAAAGCAAACAGAGAATTTCAACTACAGTACAGTTGCCGTGGATTGGTCGTAATCCACACATGAGCAGTTATGTCCACACATCTCTTTACTAGGTAGTAAAAATTATCATTAGCAAAATTTTAATTAATGAAGCACCAGGTTGTACCCGGTGCTTCATTAATTAAATTTTTGATAATTATTCCTGTAATTAGTGTTTGGAATCTAATATTATTGCGTCCGTGGAAATATTGCCCCGCGTGGAAAGTGGCCAGTCCACAGCGGCTATACTGTAGGGTTTAACCCTTTACCCAATGAATCGGCCGCATCCGCCCGCGTAATGTGCAAATTAAGCAGTTGAAAAAATGTTATTTTTTTAAAAATTTCAACAAAACCATATCATGTGACCCCCTCGTTGGAACGAGGGGTCACATGATATGGTTTTGTTGAAAATTTTTGAAAAATTTTAAAAAATGATATTTAAAATAATAAATTTTGATATCGTCTGCGTTGGGTAAAGGGTTAATATATTCTCTGGTTTTCTAGGAACCGGGAACGGGAATGAAATTACTCTCAGAACCGGGAACTGGAAATTTCCCGGGTAATATGAAGCAAATTTACGAGGGTAACATGACACATTTATTTTAATGATAATGAGCATATTTTTTTGGCAATCTCCTATCTCCAAACGGAAAAGTTCTTTTCCAAAGATAAGTATGTAAACTCAAACCCGCGTCAATCTTGTCTTCATTTTCAGAATAACTCGCAATATCACCTCTACCTTCTCCAATATCAACACCCTCCTCTTCACTGCGAGACTGGTCACGGCAGTGAATAGGGTGTTGATGTTGGAGGAGGTAGTGAACAGTGATACTAGTAATTCTGAAAATGAAAACGAGTTTAAACTTTGAAACGGGTGAAGAAGATCTTGCTTTGAAAGGGAGGGGGTGGGGGTCCTCCAGAACTATTTGAGAGCTACAGTGATTTGTTGAAAATGATTCGTCTGGAATCGGGACTGTAAAGATTTCAGGCATAGGAGTGCTGACGAAATCCTACAAAGTATCAATTCAGAAAACTTCAATTCAATACACAAACAGTCAATGGCAGATACAGAGGGGGGGTACATACTGGTCGCCTTCATTTATAGCGTCACCGACACAGCATGATTTTGTGGTGTTACATGCCCCTAGCCTCAGGTACCCCATGGCTATGCCAATTATGGGTCAGGATCTTAATTGGCATAGTCATGGCGTACCATGACTGCTCAAAACTTTCAAACGCTGGCAGATCGCAATGTTCTCCTGAGGTTAAGTCGGTTATGACTGTAAACAATGTGTCCAAAATGCAATATTATGGTAAACGGATCTGAAGAGCATATTTCAATCAAAATTTCTAATTCTGTCTTGAACGTATGACAGAATATGAAATTCTGAAACATGCTGTTTAAAAAGTGTTAATTAGCCGTTCAAAAATTCAAGAGGATTTCCACCCCAGAAACCACCAGAATGCCCCATTTGGTCGATCATTTCCAAAAAATTTCTAGGGGGAGAACCCCCCCCCCCCCCCCCCAGATCCCCCTACAAAAGCTTGTGCCTTCGGCACTCGCGGCAGATGCCTTTGGCATCTGCACGATCTACCCCCCCCCCCCCCCCCCTTTGAGAATTCCTGTATCCGCCACTGCAAACAGTGCCACGCTTCATTCCAGGTTCCAAATAATTTTGAAAAGTCGATTTTATGGGCTAAATAAATGTTATTAACATTTTATCGCTTTTTTCTCTTTAGTTATTGCATTTTTTATGTACCCGACATTGTTTATTTCTTCTTTTTTTGACACTCGAAATCAGAATATCTTTTTTGGTTGTTAAACAGGATCTTCAACTCTTTATTCGCACACCACTGCGCATGTCAAGAATAGAATGCTAAAACCGACAACCCTTCTCTCAAGGAGGTTTGGATGGTTTAATCTAGAATGATAAACCAGAATATAAACTGCTCAAGGAAACGACCAGGTTATTATTCCGTGTGGCTGCGCATGCTCACAACAAACCAAGTAAACCGGTGTAACAGGGTATCTCCCCCCCCACCCCCGGTATCTTCCCCTCCGGGGGGGGGGGGGGGGGGGGGGAGATGCACTAGGTTATCTTCCCCCATCCTGTGTATCTCACCCCCACACCCCCATCCACACACAACACAAACCAACTTAACATTTTTTTTCTCTTCAAGTTCCTATGATATTCCATGTACAGAGTTTATTCAAATTATAAACTCTGGTGGCAACCACTGGGTTACTTTGTCAACAGACATTTTGAGAATGGAAACAGTAAAGGTAGAGTTTCCCAAGACAGTTTGACAACCCAATACAGCAGACTGTGGTGTTTATGCAATTGCTAATGCATTCCATTTATTACTTTGGGACATTAAGGACAAAAGGTTTTTACCCACAAAAATGAGAAGACATCTTGCAAATTGCTTCAATAAAGGATATCTGAGTCCCTTCCCAGACACTGCAGCTGTATCAAAGCTGGGGTCAAAATGTGTAAAAATAAAGTGACTGTTGTAATATTATCAACTTTTTCCTGTGAGGCATGGAATGTTGTTTTATCAACTTTTTTATATTCTGCTTGTCCACTGCCAATAAAGATCTGAATTGAAAAACATTTCCATTTTTGTGTATCTTCCATTGAATGCGCTTTATATCAACAGCCTGATGTTATCCATGTTGGGTATCCCCCCCCCCCCCCCCCCCCCCGAGGGGGGAAAGAAGCACTTGGGTATCTCCCCCTCTTCTGCAGGGAGGGGGGGGGGTGCACTAGGGTATCTTCCTCCTACTCTGTATCTTCCACTGAATGTCATAAAAAATAATAAATGTGGTTAGAGTAATCAAATCTAGGAATTCCCCCTCAGCGCCCTATATCAACACATGCCTGATGTTATCCATGTTGAAAAATGATTAGAGGGGGTAAGATAGCCAAGGGAGGGGGGGGGAGATACTGTTGTAACAGGGTATCCTCCCCCTGGGTATCTTCTCTCCTGGGCAGGGGGGGGGGGATGCACTAGGGTATCTTCCCCCCACTCTGTATCTTCCACTGAATGTCATAAAAAATAATAAATGTGGTTAGGGTACTCAAATCTAGGAATTCCCCCTCAGCGCCCTATATCAACACATGCCTGATGTTATCCATGTTGAAAAAAGATTAGAGGGGGGAAGATAGCCAGGGTGGGAGGGGGGGGGGAGATACCTTTGTAACAGGGTATCCCCCCTCTAGGTATCTTCTCTCCTGGGGAGTGGTGGGGAGATGCTCTAGGGTATCTTCCCCCACTCTGTATCTTCCACTGAATGTCATAAAAAATAATAAATGTGGTTAGGGTACTCAAATCTAGGAATTCCCCCTCAGCGCCCTATATCAACACATGCCTGATGTTATCCATGTTGAAAAATGATTAGAGGGGGGTAAGATAGCCAGGGTGGGAGGGGGAAGATACCATTGTAACAGGGTATTCTCCTCCCCTGGGTATCTTCTCTCCTGGGGGGGGGGGGGGGGGGGGGGAGAAGCACTAGGGTATCTCCCCCCCCCCCCCCCCCCCCCACACACACACTCTGTATCTTCCACTGGATGTCATAAAAAATAATAAATGTGGATAGGGCACTCAAATCTAGGGATTCCCCCAGCGCCCTATATCAACACTAGAGTAATTCCCCCCCCCCCCCCCCCCCCCCCCCCCCCCCCCCCCCGTGTATCTTCCACTGAGTGTCATAAAAATAATAAATGTGGTTAGGGTACTCAAATCCATGTTGAAAAAAAATTAGAGGGGGGGGGGGAAGATACCCAGGGTGAGGTGGAAATACACTAGTGTATCTTCCCCTGCGGGGGGGGGGGGGGTGCACAAGTGTATCCCCCCCGGGGGGGGCAGATACACAGGGGGAAGATACCGTGGGACACCGCAATAGCTCACTGAAATGTACCCAATAATTTAGGAGGCGCCAAGAAGCAACGGCGGCATCTAGGGGTCAAGACAAGGATGATCCCAGACCATGAATCTATCGACTATCCATGAGCTGGAAACCAAGAAGCCATGATCAAGAAGGGGCAATAGTATGGGCCATTGCGCAGAGATGAGCCGAAGACTAGTAGAAAAAGGCAAAAGCCACTCTTTCGATTCAATTACCACAGTGGAATTGTCATTGAACACATGTTCCAAATGAAACAAGGGAGGTAATGTAACATGACGCAGTCAGATGGTGATTAAAGAAATAATTATTTTTATATATTGCAAAACCACATAGGGTGCTCTAAAATTGATTAAAATACGTGAGAAAATATATTTACAAGAAAGTTGAGGTAAATAGACAGGTGTAGGTTTCGATCAATGCCCCGTGTATAGACCTCTTATAATAAAAATAACTCTTTGGCCAGCCGCTGATTTGTCGCGGTCCTCATAAGAGAAGGCCATCATTCCCCCTGCACCCCACCCCCCTCTTCTCCTCCCAGCATTCAGATATAAACTGCTTAATAGTGTCCCTCACTTCCTCTTTTTCAATTTCTTCAATAAGCATTCCTACCCTCTCCCTCGTGTCCCCCTTCAGCCATCTATCCTTTGTTTCTTCGCCCCACTTCTGCATTATTCTTCCAGTAAATTTTATTCTATGAGGTATATACTGTGGGCATTCCAAGAGAAAATGTTCCAGGGTCTCCACTACTCCAGAGTGGCACATTTGGCATCCCTTTTCTCCATCTCTCCCAATTTTTCCCCGAAGCTCCAGTGATCTTGATCTCAGTTTGAACAGCAGTGACGCTCCAAAGGTGCCATCTAGGTACTTCTCAAAAGCTGGCTTTTCTTTATATTGTAACCCCTGCAGTGATCTTTTCATCTTATAATAAGACAAAGATGGGACGAAATTATGCCTTGAACTGCTAAGTCGTTTTTTATGTTTCGCCACAGTTTCCCATGGTGTGTGGCTCTTATCGAATCTCTCTCCATACCAAGTTTCTCGAAGAAAAAGAAATTATGTGAAAAGCATTTAATTGCAATTATGGTGGAGACATTCACACCACGATACTTCGATAGTATGCCTATAGATGTGCGGTACCCCTTAGTATACAGCGACACCTTGACCACACGTAGGCAATCGGGATTAAGTGCCTTGCCCAAGGACACCACGCATTTCATTTGTTGAAAGTGTATAATTGCCTTGCCCAAGGACACCACGCATTTCATTTGTTGAAAGTGTATATACCTGAAGGTTGCGTGCTGTCCACACAGCACCCAGCAAAAGAACTGGGGGTCGGATGTCATAAGCAAAAGTAAGCAATATGTTTTTTCAATATGCATATTGCAGGTCCGGCTCATTCAGACATGTTAAATCGCGGGTACTACAGGCCCTGTAGGTAAAGCTTTCATTATGTTTCAGGTTACCTGGGCCCGAGGAACACGGTTGCGGTAGGCCTTACTGCCACCCCCGCCCCGAACCTCGCTATTGGGACTTGGTTGGGACAATCATGGCCCTAGCTCCCCACGGCGGACCCCTTAGGTCGTCTGCTGGCTTCCTTCCTCTTGCACCCCTTTCCCACTTTGTCTTCTGGGTGGGTGGGTCTTTGTGGCCAGTCTGGCTTCTCTGCTTCCGACGGGTTGGTGGCGCTCTCCCATGGCTTGTTCCACCTGGACCATGGCCTATCAATTCGGCAAATACGACTAAAGGATGGGTGTTATGAGTATCATGCCCCAATATACATGTGCTACCCAGCGCGACCGCGGCACGCTAAAACCTTTGGCTTTCCAGTCCTGCCCTCCCACTCCCCCTCTCTCCATAGGTCCATGTGGATAAAGGTTCGAACGAGATGGGCTCGACTTTTGCGAGCTCGATAATCCTGTGATTTGGAAATATGGTCTTTTGCACATCCACACTGTGCTATCAGTCTGATCAGATGCAGTTCAAGTTAATATGACTCGGGAATTTCTGTTCTCTTTTTTAAAATAAATTGTAATATAGGCTCATTTTACACATTTAATTGGGACATTTCGTTGCTTTCACCAAAATTATCTCATTTTACATCACCCAAATTAGTGCTTTATATTGCCGTTATCGAGATCGAAATGAGGAATCGCCCCACCCGATCTCTCTATGACTTTAATGATTGAGAGCTTTATGCTTATAAAAGTGTAAACATACTCTCGTGAAGCCGGGTAGGCCAAGGGAAATCCAAGATTTAATTTCTTCGACATTAACGAATACATCGACTACGTCAGTTCGTTTAAGGGGACGTCCTATGCAAATTTCGTCAAATTTCAGGTAATTTTCTTCCAAGTCTAAAAAAGGCCCAAAATGAATAACCGCAATAAATTATATGCCAAAATGTTTGGAATGAAACATAGAACATGTGGAAACTGAAATTTGCCATGGTAGATAGCACCGCCTGAAAGTCTGCTATGGCATAAGTAACCGGCCAGATTTTAGACAATAAAATACCTTAAATTTGTTGAATAGTTCAGTTCTGCAATCCTTCTAGTATAGACTAGGAGAAATCATTCTTGCAAGGAATAGACCACAATACCAATTGTAATTTTGGAAGCCTACATTTCAAAAGGGATGCCAATTTCCTTGTGTTTGTTTACCTTTTATGAAGTTCACCAAGGGTCAAATCCACACAGTTCATAAGAATAGGTATGGAATCATGAGAGAGTGCATCAATGAAAAATGAAGAATGTCTGATGTGGCTTTTGTGAGTCTGCTGTGACCATACCCCCCCCCCCCCACCTCCCCATAATCCTGTGCCATTTTGCATGAGATCAGTATCAAATTGGTAAAATACGATGACATTGATACACCAAAAAAGGGTGAACTGCCAATCTTCCTCATTTAGTATTATGTGTGTCCATTTCTGGGGTTGCATGAGTAATGACAGCTGCCAATTGTCATTTGAATGTTCAAGTGTGGCCACAACAACAAAACATTACCTGTCCTGCATGCAGAATACTTTCACCAATCGGCTACACTTAGTTAAGAATCCTGGCTTCTAATTCATTTATGTACATGATTTGGTATGCTTCATTTGTTTTGGAACTATCGGCCTTCCATAGTTGCTGTTTGGGGAAGGCTTGACTGTTGTTTTGTCATGAGATTTAAGAACATTAATAACTGATCTGCTTACCAATACTAATTTTATAGGCGAAGGGTTACCGGCCAGAACAATATCGGAATTGTGTTGGGTATTATATTCATTTATCTGAACACTTATGACACGTTGTGGTCTCATTTCGGTAATTCATGTGAATTCTAGTCCGTCTAGCGGATTTTTTTCTATTTCTGTCCACACAGTGTCAACACACACAGATTTTCGCAAACTTCTGTTAACAGCGCTCAAAAATCGACGTTGATCCGTCTTATACACGATGTGGCTGTGCAAGGGAGATGTTTATTAAATTTATGATGGTACAAAATTTCGCTATATTTGGTGAACAGGAAAACACCTTTCTGATAATTCTCCTTCACATTGGTCTTCTTTTTTCGTAGCAGACTTCATCAAGTCTTCTTTACGTCAATAATATAGTTCGGCGACAGTAAAATTATTTTGTCGTAAATATACAATTGTGATGACTGTAATGTATGTTGATGTGAATATATTTTTGTTTACAAATATAATTTTCTACTTTTATGTTTTGATCATCGTAACCAACCAAATAATAGTAGTTCGAATCGGTGGCGTAGTAATCCCTTGCTGACACTTGCGTCACATTGTACAGATTTTGATCTCCACAGCGCTGCTATGGACGACTGTATATCGCAATTATCACTTTGTCACTTGAATAGGTTCTTATGAATGTGTCGTGAGTTGTACATTACATCTCCTGCCAGTTATAAATGTGTCGTGAGTTGTACATTACATCGCCTGCCAGTTATAAATGTGTCGTGAGTTGTACATTACATCGCCTGCAAGTTATAAATGTGTCGTGAGTTGTACATTACATCGCCTGCCAGTTATAAATGTGTCGTGAGTTGTACATTACATCGCCTGCCAGTTATAAATGTGTCGTGAGTTGTACATTACATCGCCTGCCATTTATAAATGTATCGTGAGTTGTACATTACATCTCCTGCCAGTTATAAATGTGTCGTGAGTTGTACATTACATCGCCTGCCAGTTATAAATGTGTCGTGAGTTGTACATTACATCGCCTGCCAGTTATAAATGTGTCGTGAGTTGTACATTACATCGCCTGCCAGTTATAAATGTATCGTGAGTTGTACATTACATCTCCTGCCAGTTATAAATGTGTCGTGAGTTGTACATTACATCGCCTGCCAGTTATAAATGTGTCGTGAGTTGTACATTACATCTCCTGCCAGTTATAAATGTGTCGTGAGTTGTACATTACATCTCCTGCCAGTTATAAATGTGTCGTGAGTTGTACATTACATCGCCTGCCAGTTATAAATGTATCGTGAGTTGTACATTACATCTCCTGCCAGTTATAAATGTGTCGTGAGTTGTACATTACATCGCCTGCAAGTTATAAATGTGTCGTGAGTTGTACATTACATCTCCTGCCAGTTATAAATGTGTCGTGAGTTGTACATTACATCGCCTGCCAGTTATAAATGTATCGTGAGTTGTACATTACATCTCCTGCCAGTTATAAATGTGTCGTGAGTTGTACATTACATCGCCTGCCAGTTATAAATGTGTCGTGAGTTGTACATTACATCTCCTGCCAGTTATAAATGTGTCGTGAGTTGTACATTACATCGCCTGCCAGTTATAAATGTGTCGTGAGTTGTACATTACATCGCCTGCCAGTTATAAATGTGTCGTGAGTTGTACATTACATCGCCTGCCAGTTATAAATGTGTCGTGAGTTGTACATTACATCGCCTGCCAGTTATAAATGTGTCGTGAGTTGTACATTACATCGCCTGCCAGTTATAAATGTGTCGTGAGTTGTACATTACATCTCCTGCCAGTTATAAATGTGTCGTGAGTTGTACATTACATCGCCTGCCAGTTATAAATGTGTCGTGAGTTGTACATTACATCTCCTGCCAGTTATAAATGTGTCGTGAGTTGTACATTACATCGCCTGCCAGTTATAAATGTGTCGTGAGTTGTACATTACATCGCCTGCCAGTTATAAATGTGTCGTGAGTTGTACATTACATCGCCTGCCAGTTATAAATGTGTCGTGAGTTGTACATTACATCGCCTGCCAGTTATAAATGTGTCGTGAGTTGTACATTACATCGCCTGCCAGTTATAAATGTGTCGTGAGTTGTACATTACATCGCCTGCCAGTTATAAATGTGTCGTGAGTTGTACATTACATCGCCTGCCAGTTATAAATGTGTCGTGAGTTGTACATTACATCTCCTGCCAGTTATAAATGTGTCGTGAGTTGTACATTACATCGCCTGCCAGTTATAAATGTGTTGTGAGTTGTACATTACATCTCCTGCCAGTTATAAATGTGTCGTGAGTTGTACATTACATCGCCTGCCAGTTATAAATGTGTCGTGAGTTGTACATTACATCGCCTGCCAGTTATAAATGTGTCGTGAGTTGTACATTACATCGCCTGCCAGTTATAAATGTGTCGTGAGTTGTACATTACATCGCCTGCCAGTTATAAATGTGTCGTGAGTTGTACATTACATCGCCTGCCAGATTCCAAAACAGCAGTGAAATGTTTGAAGTTTTCAGATCGTGGGAAATCAAATCATTTCACAATTTTGCCCCAAAACCCACGTAATCACAACATTGACAACAAACGTGTCGCCCGAACAGAATCAAGCGTTTGTGGTCATCCATTTACCCCTGAGCATTCTCACCACGTTGGTGATGAAATGATAAATATGCTTTCTCCGAGTGTGGAGTCTTTTATTCACAACTCAGTCATTGGAATTACCGAGCTATTCCTTGTTAATCCTGACGGTTACGTATGCGGCTGGCAATTTCCTTGTCATCAAAAGCAAAAAACATTTTTTTTAATTTTGAAAAAGTGGATACATTCGGGTTTTGTATACTTTTGTCATTATTTTGGTATATAATATGCCGTAATTCACCGCTTTAATTCGTATTTAGGGCATTGTGAAAATTTTCCAAAAAATGTCCAAAGTTATCAGTGTTGGACGACCCCTAAACATAAAAAGCTTTGCATGGCTAAAATCGAACATTATTATTGTTTCCCTCCTATTCTTTTCATCCAAAAAAATTTACGACCAACAGTTATGAAAACATCGCGCCACGAGCGTGTTTTTCTTGCTTTCTTCGCCACAACACTGAAAATATCGCATTAATACTATTGGAATATCGCCTTAATAAGCTGCTAATATGACGTCATTTATAACAAAAAAGCATCGCCTAACGGTATACTTTGTTATACACATGTTATGTACTCTATGTCATTCCGCTATGATCAGGGAGTACAGTGATGTAACACGTTAACCCATCATTTGTCATTTATGACATCCAGGATTTTAAAAATGATCGCGCTTTGCGGCAATTTTGGACTCATTGCCGTAAATCCGAAATTTCTTTTGCATTTATGATAATGATACATTACGTCCTCACTATTCAGTCCATTATTGGTGTTCTGCTAATTCACACTACCGAGATTGTAGGCCAAAATGTTCGATTTCCATGCCTATTTTTGATTTTTTTTTTAAATTTTGGCAGAACAAATAATTTTGGTAAACTCTTGTTATGACTTGGTTATATATGGAAATGTGTATTTATGACAAATCTGTCCAAATTCCAGGTCATTAGCCCATTCGGAGCAGGAGATTTTGGTCAATGAAAATTTGGGCGCTTTTTTCCAAGTTTGGCAGGCTTGGCAATTTCAGGAGAGCGATTTTTTAGCTCTCCTTACTGCCCTCCTGAAAGAATTAAGGAGAGCGAAAAATTGCCCTCCTAAATATTTTGGTCTGGGATGATTGAGATTACATGTATTATGCTCACATTAAATTTTTGTTGTAAAGCAAAAATGTAATTTAACTTCGAAGTCACATAACATCACATAATTTCATTTTGAAAGTGGTTTAGTGGTAAAAGGTAATGGGTGCAACCATACCCAAACACAGTTGCAATCATTTGAAGCAAAATGGGTCACAGCAATATTTTTTTTTCTGTCAGTTTTAAGTTCAACAACTGACATCACAGTTTGAGGGGTAATTATTCAAGGAATATTGACACTATAATATACTACCATTACTACTATCCTGTCACTTGAAGCACTTGCACCAGGATGTGACTGTAGATTCAAGCAGACCTGTTGTCCAAGAAAGTCATACGCCTACCACTACCACCTTCAACCCCCTTGGGTAGGCGTATGACTTTCTTAGACAACAGGTCTGTGTACAAACACAGGTCTTGTCAAGTGTGTGTTCGGTTGTTGAGTGAGACATCTAGATGTCTAAGAGATTTCGCTTTACCTTAGTAAAGTTAATAAAATCACTGATGTAATAGTCTGTTGGTTTCAGTTTCAATGAGTTCGTTCAACTGGATACTTAAAATGCTGTGTAAAGCTAATTGCTCTCCTGAGCTGATTGAGGAGGGCGATTTTTTGCCCTCCTGCATTTTTCAGAATGCCAGGCCTGGTTTGGCGGCCATTTTGTACACATTGTGGATCAAATCGAAAGTTCTTTAGCATTTGTAATAATGATACTATTATTATCCCTGGTGGGTGAGATGGGGAAATCTCAGCCGCGGGCAAGATATTTGGGTCAGACACGAGGCTTGCCGAGTGTCTGGACCCATTACGTGTAAATCTCATTTAAAATTGACATGAAATGAAACGGTTTCGCGCGCCGAAGGCGCGCAGGCACGGCGTGGGACAACCCCCTTTCAACCCTCTTTGACTGTTTAGCGACGCCTGTGTTTTTTGCTCTTCTTTTTTGGTGATTGAGATGGTGATACTGTAGTGGTTGTTGGTGTTGTTGGGCTGTCGCTGATGGAGGACTGATCTGGGTGGCAGGGTCTAGTCCTGGCTGCCGTAGGAGTGTGCTGTATGTAGAGTTCTGTCATTAGTGCCTTCGATTTTTCTGTGCCTTCCTTTGCTGTTCTGGTTACTTCCTTGACCCCATCCCTCAAGCTTTCCAAGTATTTCATTACGTCTTGGTATCCAGGTTCCTGATCCACATGAAGGGGAGAGGCTGGAGTAGGCGACTTCGGAGAGCCATGTTCCTTTTCCGCCTCCGCCTCACTGATGACGTCGCCATCCTCTAGGTTGCCCTCCATAGATGAGACAGCTGGGGTCTTGATGGGGGTCACAGGAGTTGGAGGTGGGGAAATGGTAGTGGCTTCCTCTATCTTCCTTCTTCCTTTTCATGAACTCGTCCAGCCGCCGGGCATCACAGCGCCTTGTTGATGGGCTCTTCTTCTTCTTCGTTTCCTTTTCAGGGCCATATCCAGGCTTCTTCGGGTGAGGACCAGTGTGAGAGGGGTTCCTCTCATAAAAGTGCTATCTCTCCCCGAAGAAGGTGTGGTGGTGCTCTCCTCTCCGTCAAACTCCAGCGTCAGGTGAACGCTCTTGCCTCTCATCTGGAGAGTCCAGTTGAGAGGGCAAGAGACGCCTAGAGCTGACAAAGGTTTCTGTAGCTTTATTGGGACGTCCAAACTTGCCATAGTGATTGCTCAGATGGTGTTCACACTCTGAAGTCAGAGGTGCGAATGAATGTGATGTGAAACTGACATCCGTATTGCTGATTGCTGTTATGTAACAGTTGTGCTAAAAATTGACTAAGGTTCCGCTCCACAGTTTTCCAGGCATTTCCAAAAATGACATGCCAGACACTCTCTTCAAATGCAAATATTCTGTAGCTTAGTTATCTATGGCGTACGAACAGGATCGAAAATAATTATTGAGGTACATACTATATTATTTGAGGTTCATCCTATATTATTTCAGGTTCATCCTATATTATTTGAGGTTCATCCTATAATATTTCAGGTTCATCCTATATTATTTCAGGTTCATCCTAAAATAATATTTATGACCCTCTCGTACGCGATCAATAATTTGTCCGACCCTGGATGGACTATAATTATTGTTTCATGTTGAACCAGGTTCGACATAAATATTTCAGGTTCATCCTATATTAATTGAGGATGAACCTAAAATAATTTGTCCGACCCTGGATCGACCATAATTATTGTTTCATGTTGAACCAGGTTCGACATCAATATTTGAGGTTCATCCTATATTAATTGAGGATGAACCTGAAATAATTTGTCCGATCCTGGATGGACCATAATTATTGTTTCATGTTGAACCAGGTTCGACATAAATATTTCAGGTTCATCCTATATTAATTGAGGATGAACCTGAAATAATTTGTCCGACCCTGGATGGACCATAATTATTGTTTCATGTTGAACCAGGTTCGACATCAATATTTCAGGTTCATCCTATATTAATTGAGGATGAACCTAAAATAATTTGTCCGACCCTGGATGGACCATAATTATTGCTTCATGTTGAACCAGGTTCGACATAAATATTTGAGGTTCATCCTATATTAATTGAGGATGAACCTAAAATAATTTGTCCTACCCTGGATCGACCATAATTATTCAGGATGATGGTAAAATCCCACGATACAATACGTTCCACGAGCCAATCAGTTGAGTCGTTACAAACGGGAACAATGGGACATAACTGTGGGGAAAAAAGCAAGATAAACCTGATGCAGACACACAGCTTCAGACAAAGAATCCCGCTGAGAGATTGTTTTGTTTGCGCTTCACACGATTTTTTTTCGACCCTTTGTAATCACGCAAAATAAATAAGATTTTTTCCCATGAAAATGTCAAATGGGCAGTGTTGATTGTTTACTGTACTGTTACAAACAAGTTGTGTTTTAATATTGAAATATGACTCGCTAACCAATAGTGTTGCGGACCGGACCGCAAACAAACGGTCCGGTATACCGGTCCAGGCGTGGTCCGCGGTACGGTCCGATGAGGACCGGGCCGCCCCTGCTGTACCGGTACACAGGCACGCTGGACCGGTCCGGGGCGGTCCAAGGGACCGGTCCAGGGAGACGCAAAGGGAAGTTTTGCACTCTCCCAATTGATACACAAACTGATAATTTCATCTTGATAGACGGTAAATACATTGAAGTCGAGTAAGTTTGAAGTAACTGTCAACTATATTGAGCCAATCTGTCACCAATCAACCACCTGCATCCTGTGATTCCTGTCACGGGTGTCCGGTGAAGGTATCAGCGATGAACGGTTCTACAAAAAAGTTCCCAAAATAGCGAACGCTCAAATTCGGTGACAAGAAGCTGTCATTCAATTCCTTTGTCGGTAAAGAATTTAAACGTGTATTGTGTATCTATTTCTATAAACCCCGATCTGGATTATGTGCACATGGAAACGATTTAGTTGGTAGTAACTTGGTCCCTGTATTTCATCTGGTAGGTTTGGTGTGGTGACCCTATTAAATTAGACCATGGGCGCAGATCATGTGGGGTGGGAGACGATGAAGCCTGTGCCCCACAAAGTTTTTCGGGGGGGGGGGGGGCATTTCATGTTATGTCCCCCGCGCTCCTCCCAAGTATATAGGTCCGATACCAGCTGATATTGTTCGAGCAATGCTGCAATAGGCGAAAATCGCGTATTTTCAGCTTGCTTTTTCAAAATTTCCTCCCGCAGGGCCAAACCATGCTTGGCCCTGCGCGTTGTGTGCCCAAGCAATGCTGCAATAGGCGGAAATCGTGTATTTTCAGCTTACATTTTCAATTTTTCCGCCCGCAGGACCAAAACATGGTTGGCCCTGCGCATTGTGTAGCCCCCCCCCCCCCCCCCCCCCACACACACACACACACACACGCTAAAGAGAGAGACCTGTGCCCCTGAATTGGACCGCCTTGGACCGGTCCATCTAGAAAAAAAATGGACCGCCTGCCCGAATATCGGACCGCTATTTCTTGGACCGGACCGTACCGGAACACCATTGGCGGTCCGGTACGGTCCGCATCACTGCTAACCAACATATCGTGATAACGTCTCGTGCAGTTTAAAAATTTAATGGAGCAGTTCAAAAAGTGCCTCTGTGGGGTAGGGTGGGGAAGGGCAAAAATGATGGATTTCGTATGTATGTTTGTCTGTGTGTCTGCTATAGAAATAAATATGGGGCCATCCATAGTGCCCAAAATTGGCCTACTTTATGGCGGAGGTCATTGTCAGGTTTAAAAAAGTGCAGGGGTGGGATTGGAGAGGGGCACCAAAAGCTATGACCAATTTGTTTTTTACTGATATAGATCCTCAAAGGGGTCTACTAGTGGTGACTTCTTATCCGGAATCTTAAAGGTTTCAAAAAATTGCCGGTGGTGGTGTTGGCGAGGGGCAAAACTTGTGGATTTTGTGTGTATGTCTGTATGACCACTATAAAAAGGCATACGGAGCCACCCACAGTGCACAAGCTGATTCTGCTAGGTTTTTTTTTCTACACCCGGAGTCATGGAATGAAAAAGTCAGGATTGAAAAAGTGCCGGGGTGGGAAGAGTCACCCAATGTCATGACAATTTTTCTTTTCACCTCTATAGATCTTCAAAGGGGTCTACCTGAGGTCACTTTTTACCGGGAATATTATGGTGCGGTTAGGGCCGCTGGCCTGCCCAAGTTACTCTTTTGAAGTCAGGGCTGTGGTTTTATGAACTGTTTTTTCTTAGAAATTTACCACACAGCATCGGGTAACCCTGCTAGTATTTGTTAAAACCTGTTTTGACTCATCATTTTCACACAGGTAACAATGTTGGGAAGCGGTTTAGTATGCCAGAATGCTCGAAATGCATCCCCACCCCCTCTTCCCCCCACAGAATTTCAAATTGCTCTGCGGCTCCTGGGTCAGCGTGTTTTCGGTGTCATTGTGGGGCATGTCACGGTGTTATGTTCATGGAAGCAGGTGACTGTTTTGGACAAATCACGCGATAATGCCTCAGCTGTAGGGCCGTCGCTAGAGCCTTTTAATGGGGTGGGTGGGGGTGGGGGTGGGGGTGAGAGCCCTCGAAATTCCAACTGGGTAGTGGGCGCGTTCTTGACAAACTATTAGAACTGTAGATCTTCCTAATTCGGCAAGCACGGGACCATGGTTCGGCCCGACGTGAGAAAATTGTTAAATTTGGCATTCAAAGGAGCAATTTCCTTTCTTCTGGAGGATCAATTCCCACTTCAACATACCCCGAAAAGTTTGTTTTTTCTGATCAAATAACAAAATTCATCTTTTGAAAATTTCGATTTCTGTCCAATAACCTTTGAAAAACTATGCAGAATTATAAAATGTTCTGCAAGTTTTAGCCAGTCGTTTATACCAAAGCTGCACAATTTAGAGAATTCCATCCATTCCTAGGCATTGATTACTGGGTCCCATTTTACCATTAATATAGAACTTGTTCAGCACAGTACAGAAACACTGCTTCATTTCCCGGGGGTTGCCACGGGGGTATGGTGGTGGTGGGTGGGTGGGTGGGTGGATGGGGGTGCTTATAACACCAATTTAATTGATAACACCCTTGTAAAAAATAATAGTCAGCCTTTTCAACTTCTAATTTAAAAACAAAAACATTGCAGGAAACATTTTGCCCCATTGACAGTTTTTGTTCCAGAGTGCATCAATTTTCGGTATCCTGAAAATTGGATGAAAACAAAAATGAATAATAATTGACCTGGTAGTTGGGGTATTCCATACATCGACCCATATGCAGTAAAATATTTTTATTTTTTTTTCGTACGTCCTGGCTGACAATGGAGTGGGAGGCAGTTGTCCTGGCTGACAATTGGAGGGGGGGCAGTTGACCTGTCCACCCACTGGACTGGAGGGTAGTCGTCCTAGCTAATACACTTGGGGGAGTCATCCTAGCTTCCAAATACACTGGGGCAATTGTCCGACTGACCAATTTTGGACGGGGATGTGGGGGGGGGGGGGGGGGGTGGTGGGAGCACTTGTCCTACAACCTCAATTTTCTCCTATGTTCAATTACCACTCATCAAATATAACCTGCTATTGAACATAATTTCTTTTGTTAATTAGTTAATGTGCTCCTATTGCCATAGCTGTGTGTAATCTGTGTGTTGAATAAACATCGCAGTGATAACAATAGAGACTCACATATAGGATTACAACTAGTATAATGACAGACATGAATTAGTTGCTCGTTGGTGGAGAAAAATGGATGAAAATGATGCGAAATTAAAAAAAAACAGTGTCTGAATTTTTTGGGGGACGGCAAACATTTTTCTAGGGGCTGGGCGCCCCCCTCCACGCCCCCACCCCACCCTCCCCATCCCCACCCCGGTTGCAGGCCTACGATATCTCTTGCAACGTTTTGCTACTTTGTAGGGTATTCATCACTGACAGCTGAGCAGGGACGTCGCGACAGGAGGGGGCGGTGTGTGTGTGTGGGGTGTGTTTGTGTGTCTACCCCCCCCCCCCACCCAATATTTGCCAAAATATCAGTAGTTGGAAAATTAAAATTTTTTAGTAAATTTTGTTTCTTAACATACCTACCACAATTGTTTACAATTGGCTGTAACATTAGTGCAAGCCCTACTTCGGAACTAACTCAAGCTTTTAGAATCTTTTCCAAACGAGTTGGAAAAGTACTAGAGTGCAAAAGCACGAAAAAGATCGAAAAAAGGGTCGAGCGAGACCAGCGCTCGAAATTACAGGTACTCTCTCTCTCTGCACACCACTTGCGTTTACCGAGCGCATGCGCAACAACCGTGACGTCAATTCCGTATTTCCTACAACGAGAAGTTTGTGATTTAGCGGGGAGCCATCGATATCAAAGATATCCCCAAGGAGGGTGGGCCTCCGGTAAACAATTGTGGTAGGTATGTTAAGAAACAAAATTTACTAAAAAAATTTAATTTCTTTTCAACCTACTCACAATTGTTTACAATTGGCTGAATAAACAATAGGAGGAGGTGAATCACATAACCAATACCAACAAGAGTAGCAGAAAGAAAAGCAAGGATGGCAGAGAAACCTGTAATGAAGATAGAGAGAAGGTACCTGAAAAGAACAAGGCTGAGCGAAGCACAACCTCGATAAAAACAATTTTAACGAGGGTGCACAACAGCCTGAGCAGCAACGAGAGGGCCTAGAGAATAAAGGTCCTCAGATTGCTGCTGAAGGTGGCGGAGATAAAAGGAGGAGAAGGTAGAAGCATTCCTCCAGTAAGCCGCATTCATAACATCCCGGGGCGAAACAGAATTGGAGAACGCCCAGGATGTAGAAATGGCACAAACCTCATGAGCATTAAACCAGTTCGAAACAAGATCCGAAGCAGACAAGCGGTAATAAGCCAGCTTGATTGCAAGACAGATCCACCTGGAAATAGAATGGGAAGAGATAGACTGCCTCTTAGGAATGAGAGACAGAAAGAATCTCTTCCGACCCCTCCTAATGAACTGAGTGCGAGTAATGTAAGTCTTGATCGCACGAACAGGACAAAGAAGAGGCCTCCGACCATCTACAGCAGGGGGAGCCCGAATGCAGATGGGAGGAGGTACCGAATCAGGAAGTTGATTCTTAGCCAGAAAAGAGCAATCAGTAGTGAAGGTGACACTGTTAGCCTCATTTCGGAAGAAGGCAGAATCAACAGATAGCGCATGAAGCTCACTGACTCGACGAGCAGAAGCAAACGCTAGAAGAAAAAGCCGTCTTATAGGTGAGAAAACGCATGTCGGTCTCAGATAAAGGCTCGAATGGCGCCCCCCCCCCCCCCCCCCCCCCCACCAAACAGTGCAACAACCATGCCAAGTTCCACTTGGGTGTAAGACGCAAAACTCAAGGCCTCTTCAAAGAAAAATGCCGAAGGAGTTTGGAGAGAAAAAGATTACGACCGATGCACCGCTTTCCCACATAAGAGAAAGTATCAGACAGCATAGACCGATAGCCGTTAATCGTAATAGGCTGGAGGCCCTTGGAGTCAAAAAGATATACCAGAAAATCCGCAATTTGAGCGATTGACGGATCACGGTAATTCACATTGTTGAGACGCCCGGGAATGTGTCGAATGGACACCCGAGCGTTCACATCCCGCGCCAACAGAAGAAGATCCCGAGACAGCCGATACATGGGAATCGAATGTGTGCCTCCTTGATTCCGTATGTAGGCCACTACTGTCGAATTGTCCGAAAGAAGTAGGACAATATGGTCAGACAGATGAGGGATCCAAAGCCGAAAACTCAACAGAAGAGCAAGGAGCTCCTTCTGGTTGATATGAAGGCCCACCTGCTCGCTGTCCCACTCGCCGTGAGTAGACAGACCGATAGGATCCAACGTCGCACCCCTGCCCCGATCGCTGGCATCCGCAGTAAGGGTGCGATCGGCCAAAGGAAGATCCAACGGAACACCCTGTGTCAGCCAGGGAATATCGGCCCAAGGGCGAAGGTGACAAAGCAGAGACCGAGGAATAGTGAGCCTGAGTTCCAGGTCCAGCGGATCTACATTCGGACGCCATTGATCCAACAGGAAGTGTTGGAGAGGTCGGACAAACAAGCGACCGAGCGAGCGGAATGAGATCTGTCACCGAACCGCAAAGGCCCAGCATCCGAAGGAAAGTCCTGGACGAGACCGAGGAAGATTGAAGCAGGTTCCGAGTCAAGGCGGAAAGAATCGTCGCCCGAGCGTAGGGGACCGACACTACATTGTGAAGAGTGTCGAAATCCATCTCCAAATGACGGAATCGCTGAGAAGGAAGAAGATCCTACTTCTCGCGATTGACTCTGCAACCCAGCGACGCTAGCAGGCAAAGAAACTGCCAGACATCGAACTCCAGAACAGCAGCATCGTGGTGCCGTTGGAGGATGTCGTCTAGGTAGGCTGACGAAGTCACTGCCGACTGAGTGCGGTGGAAAGCAAGCACATGTGACATCATTCGGGTGAAGGCCCAAGGAGCCAGATTCAAACCGAACGGAAGAGCTCTGAATTGATAAACTCGATCCCGAAACGAGAACCGAAGGTTTTTCCGTGACGCCAGATGAATGGGTACATGGAAGTAGGCATCCTTCAGGCCGATACTGGCAGCAAAGTCGCCCCGATGAACTGAACGTCGGACCGACCGGAAAGTCTCCATACTGAAACGAGGAGCGATTATGTACTCGTTCAGGATACTCAGATCGATGACAGGACGATATTGGCCGTTTCTCTTCGGCACCAAGAAAAGTCTCGAGTAAAACCCCGGTGAAAGGGTGTTCCTGACCACCTCGATCGCCCCTTTGGAGAGGAGATTGTCGATCTCCTGCCCCAGAAGGTCCCGACGCAGAGAATCGGAAGGGACCTGAGTCGGAGGGGGCACCCGAGATAAACTGGGGTGCCGATGGAAGGACAGTCGCAGACCGGATTGAATGACGTCGAGGACCCAAGAGTCCGACGTTATCTCTGTCCAACGGTCGTAAAACAGCGACAGCCTTCCCCCGACTGGAGGCGAATCGAGGTGAGAACCTTCACTTGCGGCCTCGACGAGGCCCCTGAGGAGAAACCACCTCGGGAAGTGACAGAGTACTGAGACTTTCCTGCCTGAGGCTGCCAGCGAGCCTGGCCACGTCGTCGCTTCTTATGTGCAGAAGGAGCAGACGGAGCCGAAGGCGTATCCGACGAGGCAGACGCAGCAGCACGCTTGGCGGGCCTGGAACGGCCCCCATCCGCAGCAGCAGGTTGGTCAAGCTGTCGCAGCAAAAGCTGGTCCTTCGAATGACGAAGAACTTCGCCACGAACAGCTTCCACGGAACCATGGAACAACTGAGGTCCCACCAAAGAGGCAGACCTCAGAACAGCACGTTGCTCAGAAGGAAGGGATGGTAAAGTATCCAACACCGCATCCCGGCGTGCCAGCTCCAAATTAGCCGTGTTAGAGGCGTGAGCGTGTGTCAAGTTCATAAGAGCCTGTGACAAAACGCGAAAAGGCGCCTGAGCGTCATCAAACTCCCCTGGTGAAAAATATTCAGCCAGAGCAGCGACGACATGGTCCGCGAGAGATAACATACCCAGCATCTCTCGGGACAGGCCCACCATAGACTCAACTACCGACATCGGGAGAACTGCCGACTTAGGCTTAGTCAACCCGAGGGAAGAAGAATCCTCATCCACAGTAGTCATCCCTTGGAAGACTGGTGGACAGACGGAATCGTAAACACGAAACCGCGATGGAGGCAGAAAGGCGTCAGCTCTAGAAAAGAAGGAACCCTTGAGGGCCTTAGAACGCATTTTGGCGTCTAAGCCCTGGAAGGACTCAACAACCTGAGACGATTGCAGAGGACGCAAAGCCCCTGAGCTAGAAGGCTCAACAGGGTTACGACGCTCCACAGTGGACCGCGGCCGGACGGTCACAGAAGGCTGGTCAGAAGGTTGAACGTCCGGCAATAAGCCAAAGACGAAATCCAAAGCCTGCCCCAAGACTGACGAGGGGGGGGGGGGGCATCACCTTCAAGATACTCGTCATCCTCCGTAGCAGAGGAGACGTAGCCCAACTCGGGCTGACCAGCAGAAACCTCCTGTGAATACTGTGCAGTATCCAAGGGGCCAGGCGAGACATCTCGGCAACCGACCAAATGAGGTTGTGCCTCAGGAGGCACAGGGAGGCCAACTTGAGGGTTGCCAGAAAGCAACCGGGTGAGCGCCAAAACGGCCTGACGCAGGTCACCCTGAGAATCCGTCGCAGCAGCATCGCCCGACGAAGTGTCCTCCCAATGGACCCTTCTGGTAGAACCCAAATCCTCAGAAGAGACCGACGTCGATCGGCAGACAGAATAGGGATACGGTGAGAAGACACCGAAGGATAGTCCCGATTGTGACGCCCAGGGGCCATCACTGACCTCTCCGAAACAGAAGGTCCTGCCTGCAAATCCTCTAAAGAGACCGACGGCGCACGTCGATCGGTAGCTGGACCTAGGACACGGTGAGAAGACACCGGAGGATTGTCCCAAGAATGACAGGAACCTGTCATTGGTCTCTGCGCGGCAGACGGCCCCAACTGCCCATCCTCTCAGACCGACAGCAAGCATCGATCGACACCCAGACTCGGAACACAGTGAGGAATCACCGTAGGAAGGTTCCGAGAGTGACAGCTAACAGGGCTGTCACTGACCGCTGCCGAACAGCAGGCCCTGGATGCCAACGTCCCAACACCATCCCGCTAGGCGGCACACTAGCAGGGGAAGGAGGAACAATAAACGATTCACTCGAGGGACGAGGAATCGCTGCCGAAGCGACCGACCGGCTCAACCGACTAGGAGCAAACCTAGCCAGATGAGACGGAACAGACAGCAAACCCGCACAGCCCCGCCGCGAGGCTAGGGGAGGCTGAGAGCACACAGACACACCAGCAGATACAGCCTCGGTCCCCCGAGACTGCAGACCATCCCCAGAGGAGATGGAAGAGCTACAATCAGACAGAATAGGATCTGGAGTAACAACTTCCTCAGCAACAGTCGACGGTGTGGGAGGCAGATCGGAGAGGGTCACCGAGCTGACCTCAGAGAAGCTCTCTACGAAAACAGACACCTCAAGAGTGACAGCAGAAGACAAAGAGACCACGGTCTCCTCGTCAGGTATCACTGAACTAGCACCGTCAACAGTTGCAGAGGAACTCGCCACAGAAGACAGATCAGAATCCTGTGTGACAGAGTCACCACGTGCACCAGCACAAATGTCTGCGGCTACCCTTACCCCGAGAACGAGGGGTTCTAGCTCTGGACAGAACCACCTTGTTAACAGAAGCCCAGAATTTTGAGGACCAAACCCACAAATACCACATGATTGGGCCTGAGTGCAATTGTTACAAGTGACACAATGTGGAATGAGAGTCGTCCACATGCTTCACCTGCAAGCAAGAGGTACAAGGAATAGTCTTTGGCATTATATTAAAGTAATCAAGCTTCCCGCCGACGGAAAACAGCACGAAGGTCGTGTTCACACGTGGGGGAAAAACAAGATGAAGTGTGAAGAAACAAGCAATAATGATAAAAATTAACATTAATCAATAATAATTTTAATAGCTTGACAAAAGGATACAATCCACTTGCACACTAAGAATGTAGAAAACACATTTAATAAGTTGTTCACGAAGAATAAACAGCAAAGTAGCACGAGTCACAAAAATTTCCGACCATGTACAAATGGCGGAAATAAAAGGAATTGACTTCACGGTTGTTGCGCATGCGCTCGGTAAACGCAAGAGGTGTGCAGAGAGAGAGTACCTATAATTTCGAGCGCTGGTCTCGCTCGACCCTTTTTCGATCTTTTTCGTGCTTTTGCACTCTAGTACTTTTCCAACTCGTTTGGAAAAGATTCTAAAAGCTTGAGTTAGTTCCGAAGTAGGGCTTGCACTTATGTTACAGCCAATTGTAAACAATTGTGAGTAGGTTGAAAAGAAATCGGAGGGAAAAAATATCAACAGTTGGACATTTAAAACTACTGAGTGTATAATACAATTAACTAACAAACATATATTCTTGCGACAGGAGGACCACAATGAGGACAAATTCCGACTACCGAAACCTTCGGGTGAAAATCGGGTCGAAGGATTCCAACTGAACATATAACTACACATGCAGTCTCCACGTTACACGTTTTTTCAACAGCCGCTGAGAGTCTAGGGGAGATAATTTGTGCCTGTGAAATGCTAAAAAAAACTTTTCCTAAAAACGATTTTCCAAGCCTTTAAATTAAACCAAATTCAAGCCGATAAACGGGGTGCCCAAGTTACAAAAATAAAAGACGAAAAATATTCGCTAGCCTACGAAACTGTCGGGATAATAGTAAACAATTTCGACATTTTCCCGCCCTAAATCGGTCCAAATGAAACTTTTTGAGGTATTCTGAAGTGGGGATTGACACTCCAGTAGCCAGGAAATTGCTCCTTTTAATGTCAAATTTAACAATTTTCTCACGTCGAGCCGAACCATGGTCGGCCCGGCGCGACCGTGCTCACCGAATTAAGAATATCTACAGTTTTAAAAGTTTGTCAAGAACGCGCCAACTACCCAGTTGGAATTTCGAGGGCTCTCACCCCCCCCCCCCCCACCCCAACCCCCTATTAAAAGGCTCTAGCGACGGTCCTACAGCTGAGGCATTATCGCGTGATTTGTTCAAAACAGTCACCTGCTTCCATGAACATAACACCGTGACATGCCCCACAATGACACCGAAAACATGCTGACCCAGGAGCCGCAGAGCAATTTGAAATTCTGTGGGAGGAAGAGGGGGTGGGGGATGCATTTCGAGCATTCTGGCGTACTAAACTGCTTCCCAACATTGTTACCTGAGTGAAAATTATGAGTCAAAACAGGTTTTAACAAATACTAGCAGGGTTACCCGATGCTGTACGGTGAATTTCTAAGAACAAAAACAGTTCATAAAACCACAGCCCTGACTTCAAAAGAGTACTAACTTGGGCAGGCCTGTGGCCTTAACCGCACCATAATATTCCCGGTAAAAAGTTACCTCAGGTAGACCCCTTTGAAGATCTATATAGGTGAAAAGAAAAATTGTCATAACATTGGGTGAATCTCCCAACCCCGGCACTTTTTCAATCCTGACTTTTTCAATCTATGACTCCCGGAGTAGAAAAAAACCCTAGCAGAACCAGCTTGTGCACTGTGGGTGGCTCCGTATGCCTTTTTATAGTGGTCATACAGACATACACACAAAATTCACAAGTTTTGCCCCTCCCCAACACCACCACCGGCAATTTTTTGAAACCTTTAAGATTCCTGATAAGAAGTCACCACTAGTAGACCCCTTTGAGGACCTATATCAGTAAAAAACAAATTGGTCATAGCTGTTGGTGCCCATCTCCAATCCCACCCCTGTACTTTTTTAAACCTGACAATGACCTCCGCCATAAAGTAGGCCAATTTTGGGCACTATGGATGGCCCCCATATTCATTTCTATAGCAGACACACAGACAAACAAACATACATACGAAATCCATCATTTTTGCCCTTCCCCACCCTACCCCACAGAGGTACTTTTTTGAACTGCTCCATTAAATTTTTAAACTTCACGAGACGTTTTCCCGAGATGTTGGTTAGCAGTGATGCGGACCGTACCGGACCGCCAATGGTGTTCCAGTCCGGTTCGGTCCAAAAAATCGCGGTCCGATATTCGGGCAGGCACTCCATTTTTTTCTAGATGGACCGGTCCAAGGCGGTCCAATTCAGGAACACAGGTCTCTCTCTTTGCTCTTTGGAGTGTGTGTGTGTGGGAGTGTGTGTGGGGTGGGGGGGGGGGGGGCTACACAATGCGCAGGGCCAACCATGTTTTGGTCCTGCGGGAGGAAAATTTGAAAATGTAAGCTGAAAATACACGATTTCCGCCTATTGCAGCATTGCTCGGACACACAACGCGCAGGGCCAAGCATGGTTTGGCCCTGCGGGAGGAGATTTTGAAAAAGCAAGCTGAAAATACGCGATTTTCGCCTATTGCAGCATTGCTCGAACAATATCAGCTGGTATCGGACCTATATATGTGGGAGGAGCGCGGGGGACATAACATGTAATGCCCCCCCCCCCGAAAAACTTTGTGGGGCACACGCCCCCCCCCCCCCCCCCCCCATGATCTGCGCCCATGGTCCAATTCAATAGGGTCACCACACCAGACCTACCAGATGAAATACAGGGACCAAGTTACTACCAACTAAATAGTTTCCATGTGCACATAATCCAGATCGGGGTTTATAGAAATAGATACACAATACACATTGAACTTCTTTGCCGACAAAGGAATTGAATGACAGCTTCTTGTCACCGAATTTGAGCGTTCGCTATTTTGGGAACTTTTTTGTAGAACCGCTCATCGCTGATACCGACACCCGTGACAGGAATCACAGGATGCAGGTGGTTGATTGGTGACAGATTGGCTCAATATAGTTGACTGTTACTTCAAATTTACTCGGCTTCAGTGTATTTACCGTCTATCAAGATTATCAGTTTGTGTATCAATTGGGAGAGTGCAAAACTTCCCTTTGTGTCTCCCTGGACCGGTCCCTTGGACCGCCCCGGACCTGTCCAGCGTACCTGTGTACCTGTACAGCAGGGACGGCCCGGTCCTCATCGGACCGTACCGCTGACCACGCCTGGACCGGTACCGGACCGTTTGTTTGCGGTCCGGTCCGCAACACTATTGGTTAGCGTGTCATATTTCAATATTAAAACACAACTTGTTTGTAACAGTACAGTAAACAATCAACACTGCCCATTTGACATTTTCGTGGGAAAAAATCTTATTTATTTTGCGTGATTACAAAGGATCGAAAAAAGTCGCGTGAAGCGCATACAAAACAATCTCTCAGCGGGATTCTTTGTCTGAAGCTGTGTGCCTGCATCAAGTTTATCTTGCTTTTTTCTCAAGGTTATGTCCCATTGTTCGCGTTTGTAACGACTCAACTGATTGGCTCGTGGAGCGTATTGCATCGTGGGATTTTAGCATCATCCTGAATAATTATGGTCGATGCAGGGTAGGACAAATTATTTTAGGTTCATCCTCAATTAATATAGGATGAACCTCAAATATTTATGTCGAACCTGGTTCAACATGAAGCAATAATTATGGTCCATCCAGCGTCGGACAAATTATTTCAGGTTCATCCTCAATTAATATAGGATGAACCTCAAATATTGATGTCGAACCTGGTTCAACATGAAAGAATAATTATGGTCCATCCAGGGTCGGACAAATTATTTCAGGTTCATCCTCAATTATTATAGGATGAACCTGAAGTATTTATGTCGAACCTGGTTCAACATGAAACAATAATTATAGTCGATCCAGGGTCGGACAAATTATTTCAGGTTCATCCTCAATTAATATAGGATGAACCTGAAATATTTATGCCGGACCTGGTTCAACATGAAACAATAGTTATGGTCCATCCAGGGTCGGACAAATTATTTTAGGTTCATCCTCAATTAATATACGATGAACCTGAAATATTTATGTCGAACCTGGTTCAACATGAAGCAATAATTATAGTCCATCCAGGGTCGGACAAATTATTGATCGCGTACGAGAGGGTCATAAATATTATTTTAGGATGAACCTGAAATAATATAGGATGAACCTGAAATAATATAGGTTGAACCTCGAATAATATAGGATGAACCTCAAATAATATAGTATGTACCTCAATAATTATTTTCGAACCTGTTCGTACGCCATAAGTTATCTAACTCATAACATGTATTACATTTTCCAAATCCACAAAAAACATATAACACTATCTGACTAAGTAGAAATAAACAATCTGAATGTGGGTGGAATAATTTATTGTCAAAGGCCAGACTTCCAACTGAAAAATTGCAGGAAAAAATGCCAAAACCAGTCATTTTCAGCCACCTAGCAGACTCAAAAGCAGAATTTTCCCACCAACCCCACCTACCCACCCCTGGAACAGAGCATCCCCTGTTTCTAAAATGCAAAAAAATGTATATGTTTCCGTCTCATTTTTTAGTTACCTGTCTGGTAACAAACCCGTGTAAAATTACATTTTAAAAAATAGCCAATTTTTCGAAGCCACTGTTTCCCATAATTCATCTGGTAATTTACCCCTATGTATCAGAATCCAACTTTGGGACCAAAACTTCAAATTCTCTTGTCCAACAAAAAGCCTAATGTTTGTTGGTGGTTAACGTCACACATTTATGCACCATGGCTAATTGTGACACAACATGGAGATGAAGTCAAGTTCAGTCAATCGTTGATCAACATGTTGCCCATTTTAGAGGACTTTCACCCCAAGCATTGGTCACTGGGTCCTATTTTACTAGTAAAGCGGAACTGGTTTACCACAGTAAACAAGTGCTGCTTACTTCCCGGGGTTCCCACGGGGAAAAAGCCTAATGTAATCATATATCTGATACTAAAAATATATCTCTATTTTACATGGCCTTAGTTTCAACATAATAATAATAACTCTTTGGCCAGCCGCTGATTTGTCGCGGTCCTCATAAGAGAAGGCCATCATTCCCCCTGCACCCCACCCCCTCTTCCCCTCCTCTCCTCCCAGCATTCAGATATAAACTGCTTAATAGTGTCCCTCACTTCCTCTTTTTCAATTTCTTCAATAAGCATTCCTACCCTCTCCCTCGTGTCCCCCTTCAGCCATCTATCCTTTGTTTCTTCACCCCACTTCTGCATTATTCTTCCAGTAAATTTTATTCTATGAGGTATATACTGTGGGCATTCCAAGAGAAAATGTTCCAGGGTCTCCATTACTCCAGAGTGGCACATTTGGCATCCCTTTTCCCCATCTCTCCCAATTTTTCCCCGAAGCTCCAGTGATCCTGATCTCAGTTTGAACAGCAGTGACCCTCCAAAGGTGCCATCTAGGTACTTCTCAAAAGCTGGCTTTTCTTTATATTGTAACCCCTGCAGTGATCTTTTCACGCTAACCCCTGCTCGCCAGTTTCGATTGCAATCTTCCATGACTCTCTCTTTGACAAACCTTTTGCCTTCTTTCATTCCTACTTCTATGTTTGTGACCTCTATAGAGTAATTGTCCATTAGTTCCCTCACATGTTTTGACCACCCCGTTTCTATATTAGAATTCCAAATGGTATCGAGCATCAATTTGCACCACCGGTTGTCAGGCAGGTTTCTCAAGTAGTTAAAGTAACACAGTTTTCCCAAATCTACCCTGTCCTTGATTTTCATCCACCCAAGCTCCCCCCTTACTGCTTCCAAAGCTGCAGCATTACTCGACCCTGTTATCCATCTGCCGGCATCATTTTGAGTATTTTCCAACTTCTTAGTAACGGTTTGGTTTAATGGAATCACGTCCGTGCCATACGTTATACTTGGTAAACCCACCCTCTCCCACAGTGTTTTCCCCACAAAGACCTTGTTGAAACTATTTTTCCCTAAAAGTTTTAGTTGGTTCAGAATTCTTTTCCCCTTCAGAATCAGTTTGGCTGAGTAATTTCTGTACACCCCTCTTCCCGTTATATTTATGCTTACCCCTAGATACTCATACTCTCCCGTTTCTCCTACAGTGATTTGTTTGCTTTCCCCTTCGGGGATTGAGAACTCCCCCACTCTCCATCTCTTCGTCATATCTACCTTGCGTCCAACGGGTATTACCTTGCTTTTATTTTCATTTAGTTCGAGCCGCCAAGTGTTCCCATATCTACCAACAATTTCCAGCAGTTTCTCTAGCCCCTGTTCAGTTCTAGACATTAACACCATGTCGTCCGCAAAGAATAAGCCTGGTATCTTTATGTCTCCAACATTTACCCCCTCCGCACTCTGAATTAGTTCGTCCCCTAAATCTTTAACATACAATGCAAACAAAATCGGTGAAAAGATACACCCCTGCTTGAGGCCTATATCCATAGGGACTCGTTTTGTAGTGATACTCCCTAGACTGAGTTGGCTTTGCACATCTGTATACAGTGCTTTCATGATTCCCACAAAGTCACCCCCCAGTCCGATGCCCTCGAGCTTTCGCCACATACCTTCCCTCCACACTCGGTCGTACGCTTTTTTCACATCTAGAAATGCCAGAAACATCTTTTTCTTTTCAGCCTTTGTTGATTCTATCAGTTGGGTGAGTGTAAATAGGTGATCAGTGACTCTTCGTCCTTTCCTGAAACCATTTTGAATTTCTCCTAAAAAACCTTTCTCTTCTATAACTTCCTCTAGTCTACCGTATATGACCTTACAGAATACTTTTCCGATGTTACTACTAACTGATATCCCCCTATAGTTATCTAGAACTTCCTTATCCCCCTTTTTGTGTATGAACGACACCTTACTTTCCCTCCACTCTCTGGGGACCTCTTGCTTTCGCAGAGCCAGGTTGAAAAGGTTTGTCAGGACTTCAATAAGTGCCTCCCCTCCATTTTTGAGGAATTCGTTCGGAATTTCATCAGTCCCTCCCGCTTTACCATTTTTTAATTTCGAGACCACGTTCCGCACTTCTTCTGCCGTTATTTCGCTACATACACGATTGGATAGGTTCTCCTCCACCAGTGTATTTCTTTTTGGTGGGGACCCACTGCCCCATCGCCTATCGTTTATCTTTTCCCAGTGCTTGACTAACTCTGAAGCGATACGGCCTTTATCTTCTGTACTTTCCCCATCCACTTTGATACTCTGCACACTACTTTTCCCCCGTTTATTTACCCAGTTCCAAAATACGTTTGAGCTCGAACCCCCCGTTTTCTTTATTGTTCTGGCAAGACTGCAATTGCGCTCCTTCCTATTATTATCCTTTATCTCATTCACCTTTTTCCGTGCCAGTTCATATTCTCCTTTCATTAGTCTCGTGTCATTGTTATCCACCCCTTTAAGCTTCCTACTTCTTCTGTAAGCAGCGCATTTTACCTTCCTTTCTTTTATAGCCTTTTTCAGTCCCTCGTTAACCCTGTATCCAAGCTCTCTCGTTGGGACCCTCACCCTTCCTATACACTCCTTCCCTGCCTCTGTTAGGCTATTTACTATGCCATCTGAAATACTCTGGACATTTGCATCCCTAGGTATACATTCAAGATTTGGTTTTAGTTTTTCCCGAAACTGCTTCCAGTCGGCTCCTTGTTTTAGTCCCCAAACTTCCTTGAAGGTATTTCTGTCTCTATTCGTCTTTTTGCCCATAATCTTAACTGTTATCAGGTTGTGATCACTACCCAAGTCATTTTTTCCCTCGTCATCTATTTCTACATCTATAACCTCCCTCCATACGCTAATGTCAGTGAGTATATAATCAATTATTGTTTTCTTATCGTTCCTCTCCCAGGTCCATTTACCCTTACATTTCGCATCCCTGTTCAGGATCTTTAAACCAAGCTCTTTTGATAGGTCCAACATCTTCCTCCCATTCGTGTTAATTTTCCTATCACCTCCCTGTATGCCCTCCTCCTTATCCCCGATGTGCCCATTGAAGTCCCCCATTAGGACAATACTGAACCCTCTGCTCCCAAGCTCTGTGATATTCGATCTAAGAGTTGTATATATTGAATCATTCCACTCGGGCTTACTTCCCTCCACTGCTAAGTATACAACACCAACGGCAACACTCCTGCTTCCTAACTTGATTTTTGCCCAGACTATTTCGTTGGATACTGGAATCTGAGTCCTTGCTTCTGTGAGATCTGTAATCAATGAGGGCTGTAATTCCTCTTTAGCGTAGATGCCAACACCCCCACCCCGTTTCTGACCCTCAGTTCGCCCAGCTCCTATCCACACGCAACCCTTCATCTGATCAACCCGCTCATCCCGTCGTATCCACGTCTCACTTAGACCCATTATATCGAAGTCTCCTTCGTCCATCATTGTTGATATTTCGCTTACTTTCTTGTGCAGACCCTGGATGTTGCAGTACCCAAACTTAATGAATCTTTGTTTTTTTGTCATCACTGGCACATTATTATAACCCTGGTATGTCCCTGTATTGTGCATGTTTGTTGTTCTTCCTATGTTCCCAGCATTTGTGCCACTCTGGGTTACCGGCTGTGGTCCCCTACCCCCCTTTTCTCCAAAAAAGGCCCAGCCACCTGTAAGATTTTTTGGCCCAACAGGTCTGTACCCATCCTACTTAAATGCAATCTGTCTCGCCCATACAACTCTCCTTGTCCCCAGAATGAATCCCAGTGGTCAATGAAATGTACTCCCAAGTCTTTGCAGTGCTCTCCCAGCTCCTCGTTTAGTACCATAATCCGCGAGTTCCTCTCATTCCCACCACCCATAACGGGGAGCACCCCTGAAACGATGATCCGAGCATTCCTGCTAAGTAGCTTACTAATTAGGTCCTTGTATGTGTCCACCAAACGAACTGATTTCCTCTCCCTGATGTTATTGGACCCCACATGTAATACCACTACCGGATCAGGCCCCGACCCAGCTACAATACCGTCCACTCTATCCCTCAGGTCCTCCACTTTAGCCCCCGGAAAGCACAGAACTGTTCTATTTTTACTGTCCGGACCACAGACAACCTTGTCGATCCCCCGAACTATGCTACTTCCCGCAACCACCAACTTACTTTTGGACCTCGCCCTATTTATCTCCTCTAGTCTCCTATTGTTTACAGCGTCCTCTTCCTCTCCAACAGCCCCACTCGGAATCAATATCGGTATCGGTATCTTTGACCTAGGATTACTCCTATCCTTGTCCCTCCGTCTCTTTCCAGGCCCTGAGCTACCTGGACTACTCCCCTGGTCTTCCCCCGGATCCCTCCTCCTTTTTCCTGGCCTAGACCCCAAGCTACTATCTGTTGCAACTACCTCCATCTCCTCCTCTGACTCTTCCGAATCGAGCACATCAAATCTGTTTCTGGTGCTGCACTCCCCACTGCCTTTGGACTTTACACCCCTATCTACCTGCTTCTCTGGCCCCCCTTTCCTACCACTTTTGGTAGTCCACGCCAAGCGCTTTACAGCATTGCTCCGGCCTGGGCCCCCCTCATCTGTCCTACGTACTTTTCTAGCAGCCCCCACCTCATCACCTACCTCATTCACATCAAAGGTTCTACCCCCATGTTTCCTCTTGGAACCACCGACAACCTTCCATCCTTCTCGGAAAGCCACTTTCACAGGCGTAACTCCAGACAGCCCCGCCCTACCAAGTTTTCCCTTCAGCTCAGCAATCTCCCCCTCAAACTTAACAATTGTCTCAAGTAGGCGGAGGATTTCCTGACAGTTTGCACATACCTCTCCATATCCCATCGAGCGACAGTCCCCATACATCATAGAACACTGTTTACAAACTTCAAGCCCAATATCGCCATCGGTGGCCCCACCAACCCGGCTCTGACCGACACCCCCAGTGACCTCTGTCTGCACACCAATACTTACTCCGTTGGCACCGTTGACCTGGACCGCGATATTACACGTATTTACCTCCATACTTACCTCCGTCTGAACAGACTTGCTCGCCATCATCAAGACAAAATTACGCGATCGGACAGGGAAAATTGTAAACACGCGACAAAAGGCAACACGACGAACCGTTCGACAACTTAGCGCTCACAGTTTTATTTAAGGCCTCCTAACTTTGTCCCAGTTACTATACTATGCCCTATGTTTAGAATTTCACCCCTGTGCAATAGTGCGAAACTGTGGAGCGGAACCTAATCAGCCTGATTGACTGTACTGGAACTTTTTCTGGGTCACCACGGTGATAACTTAAACAAAAACAAATCAGATATACTACTTAAAGTTTGCTAAGCACCACGTATATCCAACTACCTGTTTTACGTTTTATTTGAAATATTGTTATGAAAAGTGTATCTATTTTGTATTTAATTATATCTTTAATGATTTAAGCACAGAAATTAAGATTTTGTTTGTGTTTGACATTATTTTTAGCTTTTGAATACGATAACCATGAAAAATGGATATTATTGGGAAAAGAGAAAATTTTTCAAATTTGCCAAAAAGTTGACGGAGCGAACTGATATGGGTTCAATATCGAATATGAGACCCATTATTGTTAATTACAGCTTGACAACGCCTTCTCATGCTCCCAATCAGGTTCCCGGTGGTCCTTTGTGGGATGTTGTTCCATTCTTGGACCATCATGGCACCAAGCTCCTGACACTTCTTGGCTGGACTGGACTGACTGAAATTATAAGCTGCAACTTATTCCAGACATGTTTGATTGGATTGAGGTCAGGGGATCTTGCTGGCCAGTCCATACGCTCAATCCCCTCCCTCTGTCAGTACTCCCGGACAGCATGGGCAAAATGAGGACGGGCATTATCGTCCATCAGAATGCATCTGTCATCCACTGCACTTGCATGCAATCTGACGTGGGCATCCAGGATCACATCAATATACCACGATCAAGGACACAGAGCTCTGTACGTCCATCCCAGCTGATACCACCTCAGACCATTATTGACCCTCCACCACAGCAGTCATGCTCAGCAATGTTGGCTGCGTGGAATCGCTCTCCTGGTCTTCTTCATACCCATGAACGCCTATTTGTGTTGTCTAGTCAGTACCTTGACTCACCTGTAAAAAGGACAGGTCGCCAATCTTCTCTTGTCCATCCAACGTGATCCATGGTCCATTCATATCGTGTCTGGTGGTGGTTCTGGGACAGCTGAATTCGAATGCATGGTCTTCTCGATCGGAGACCACCTTCATGCAACCTTGCCCAGATAGTCTGCGTCGAAACATTTACCCCGGATGCATTCTGAAAGTCACTGCGAAGCTGGGTTGCTGTGTCAAAGCGGTTCCTACGGGCCTGAATGATCAAAAACCGGTCTTCAGCTGCAAGTGTTGCCCTGTCTCTGCCACCACCATGTCGTCTGACTGGTGTCTCATATTGCTGAAATCTTGCCCAGGCTCCGGTGATCACCGTATGGTGCACACCAAGGGCTTCACCAACCTGACAATAGGTAGCCCTTTGTTCCCCCATCCCTACAGCCCGCCACATTTCAGCTTCAGACAAATGTCTTCTTACATTTGCATTCGCCATATTCAATCATTAAATCACAAGGGTTTGTGTTGAAATGAAGACTGAATACCCCAAACATGTCATGTACATGTAGACAGTACACGAAAACATTATGAAAATGAAGGGGTACATGATTTCCATGACTGTCAGGAAAGTCTGTCTGTCAAGAGAGCTACTGTAAACATGTAAACACTGGGGACCATCTCAATACATTCATCAATCATATCCACCAAAAATATCGCAAATGTGTTACAAGAAAATTTCACAATGAGGTGTCAAATATGTGGTGCTTAGCAAACTTTGAGTAGTATATAAACTTAATTACAATATTTTTTTTTCTCTCTCTCTCTCTCTCTCTCTCTGGTAGCAAATCATTCAACAAAATTTTTAGGTTGTAGGGCTATGCGATTAAACTGATGATTGATTGAAGGGATTAATTAAAGTACATGTAGATTGAATTAGCCACTACTTGCACAAGGTGTGATATAACATTTTGGCGGAGCGACAAAGCAACAGAAACTTTAATCCTCCAAACAAACATCTGTTTTAACACCTCTGTACTTTATGGTTGAGGAAAAACAAGAGACTGTAATCAACATTTTCAATTATTTTTATTATTATTTTAGCCTAATCATAATTTAACCACACCTAGATCACAAATTCAAAAGAAAACAATAATGTTTTTCTTATTCAATAAAGACCAACTTTGGATCAATCAGGCGATCGACACACCTCTCCCAGGCTAAAAGCGTTATTCTAACTGCAAAAATATAATGTGATTTTTCATCCCCTAAACCGACAGAAGTCTCCATTTAATAAGTGATTTCCCAATTTTCTTGAGACCCCACCCCCACCCCAAATCACCGCTCATGCCTTTGGCATCTGCATCGCGGGCGTACAGAATATGATGCGCAGCATCGTCCGAGCCGCGTAGCAGCGAGATTGGGGGGGGGGGGGGAGGGGGGGGGGGGTAGCACGAGAGGTGGTGCCCCCCTCTCGTTGGACGGACACGTTGCCTTCCCAGGGGAATAATTTTCAAATACAAGAGGCCCCAGGGGGCCTGAGGGCGCTCACCTGACATGGTAGTCTAAATATCAAACCAGGGACTTGACTTGAATAAGCTGCATACGCCCCCTCCCAAGAAAAGCATATACCAACTAGATGAAGCGATTGTGCCCACACAATACACAGGATTTTCCTGCTATTTTCAGTTCCTGCACTTTTACGTCTCAAAATTGACATAAACGCATAAAAAACAGATTTTTTTCCCAAACAAAATACTTTCAGCCTAAATTTTTTTCTTCTTCTTAAAACGCATAAAAAACGATAAAACTAAATTTCCGGATTTTGGTCCAAAATTTTCTAAGTCCCACCCGGACCCCAAATTTTCAGGGGAAAAAAAAAATTTTTTTTGTCTTAAAATTGACCGAAACGCAGAAAAAAAACAAAAAAAAAATTTTTTCGGATTTTGCTCCAAAATTTCGAAGTCCGCAACGGGACCCAAAATTTTCAGCCTAAATATGAACCCAGGGATTTGGCTTCAACAAACTTGAATCTCACCCCCCCTAAGGATGCTGCATACCAAATATCAAAAGATTCTTATTGCTAGATCTGAAGAAGATTTTTCAAAAATACTCCTCATACTGCACTAATTTAAACATTTGGGCTCCCATAGAGAGCCCAAATATCGACCCAGGCAATTGATTTCAATAAACGTGTGAAACAATCTTCCAAAAATGTTATATGTGAAATTTGAAAGCTTTTGGAGCAGTGGTTTGGGAGAAAAGAAGTCTTATGTTTTTCCCATTACCCACAGTGTTAAAAAATGCTCACTCAGCACTTTTTCAAAGTCCCCAAAAAGTACCCCATGATAAAACCTATGGCAATTTTTTTTGATCACTCCATTCTGTTGGTCCTAAGGAAGCTTCACAACAAATAAGAATTCTCAGTGCCGTGTAGTTTTGGAGATATGGGCGTTTTCATTTTTTTCTATTTTTAGCTCCTGTGGTTCCCACGGGGCTATGGGGAAAAAAATTTCTGCATAAATTAGGTACTTATGACCCAATAAGCACTCACGTAAAATTTAGTTCAAATCGGCCTCGCGGTTTGGAAAATAGAAATTTGGGGCGGGGCCAAAATTTTTGCCCCTCCTTTAACATCGTCAAATATAGCCCCTCCAACTTCTCTTGAACAAACTTGAGTCTACACCTCAAAAGGAAGCTGCATACCAAATATCAAGTCTCTGCTATTGCTGATTCTTGAGAAGCAGATTTTTTAAGAATTGGGGCATTTTTGCCCCAACCCTCTGCTCAATGTGAGCCGAAACCTAATTTGGCAAAAAATCAAAATACCCTTATATAATCCCTACTCACATGAAATTTCATTAATATGCAGCCAGTGGTTTGGGAGAAAAAGGCCCAAAACCATCTTCACGACGGACGACGGACAAAAAGTGATCAGAATAGCTCACCCTGACTTTCAATCAGGTGAGCTAACAAGAAGAACAAAATTTTAAACGCAGTTTCTTTGACTCTGTCCGTTTGTGTCCACAATTTATAAGTTCTACTGTATACCCATCTACATATTGACCCATCCATAGTGTATTTCAAACTGAGGAAAATGTCAAGTACGCGGCAATTGAAAATGCCCTAAAACTTGCGAAGTTGGCTTCACACCAAGTTCACCGCCATTTTACAGAATGAGGCTCGTGGGAAAGGTGGCACTACAGGAGATGGTCGACCCTCGTAAAATAGACTTTTATCCCTCTTCCTTACCTCACCAACCTGCTTCCTTGAGTGTCCCCATTCAAATAAAAAATAACTCTATCCACGCCCCCCCCCCCCCCTTCCTCCACCCGTCCACACACACACCTTCACTCAGGCACGCATACGTGAATTTTTAATTGTAAATCAGGAGGAGGGGTATGGCCAGCGAACATCAACTGTCAGTCAATCAACAAGGGACGAAAACAACACAGAAGAAAAGAAAACCTCTTTCGGAATAGTTGGGGCCTGAGTTTCATTGGTCGGCATAAAGTGGAAGAAATGTGTTTATCCGCTCTTTTAAATGCTAGCTTGGTGAGCCATTTCTTGAAAGAAAAATACAAATGAAGGTAATAACGTCATCGTTATGGAATAATGTTGTGTTTTCGAACATATTTTTTTGCTTATTGGTCGAGTTTGCGATCAGTGGTTTATTTACGTAACTATATTATATCGTTGCACCATTCGCTGATATCCGTTGATGCATGTCGTCGGCGTTTTCTGTTTGAAATCTGGTTTTCCCACTCATCTATAATTAGCCTAGATAGGCGGGTAGTGGACCCGCATATTACAGAGCGATCACCGGGTGTGACGAAGACGGGTTTTAAATGGAGCGTACACGAGTTTTAAATGGAGCGTACACGTAATGAAATATCTTGTCCCGAGGGTGAGATTTCCTCATCTAATACCCGCCCCCATCAGGGATAAATTTTCTCCCCCTCCCCACCAAAACAGTCTGACGTCATCAAAAGTAATTCATGGGCACGTGCAGCTATATCGAACAATTTTGTTGTCCATTTCTGAAGAAAACTGATTTGCTTATCGGAAAGAGCGTACAAAAGTTCTGTATATACCACAGGTATATATATACAACAAAATTAAAACCCAACGTCGGCAAGGCAGCGGTTAAAGATTTGTAGTGAAATGAACATTGACACATTCCGATGACGTCATATTAAGAATTCTCAACAATGAATTCGCATAACTTTTCGACGGGAATTTCGTGCAACCCTCTCCACTCATAATGGCGTTCATCCAAAAATTTAGATAAAAGAGTCAAGTGTCCTTTGATTTTGCTGTCTGTGTTTTTATTTCTGTTTTCTTCGACAAACGTTCGTCTGCTAATATTTCCGAAACGTGACACCATGTTCTTTGTTTTCAGAAGAACGTGCGATGTTTGAATAGTCCTGTGCTCATTAAATATGCAAAACAGGCATATCTCTCCCAGTTGACTCACACGACTTTAAATATATCTCAATACCTCAGTGGTGAAAGAAAATACAGTGTTACTAGTCGGACAATTACTGGTGTTCTTCTAATTCCCAGTGCCGAGTAGGTCAGAATGTCCGATTTTCAGGCCTATATTTGATGTTTTGGAAAAGTTTGGCAGAAAAATAATTTTGGTTAACTTTTGTTAACAGTTAGTTATGGAAAAGTGTATCTGTGAAAATTTTAGGTCATTACTTATTTAGACCAGGAGATATTGGTCAATGAAAATTTAGGCGTTTTAGGGCATTCAGAGCCTTTAATTGGAGGTGCCAATGCGAACAGACCTACAATTCACACCTATCTATAACTGAGCAAAATTCAGATAAAAAAACAAATAATTTTTTTCTAGAAGAATAACAAATCGTCCCCTGAGTTCCAATGTGTTCTATGTACCAGTAGGCACATAGAGCACATTGGAACTCAGGGGACGAAATGACTTTTCCTTTCAGGAAAAGCCAAAAAAAAGCTGAAGGAGATGACAACATTTCTAATGAACTTCTGAAAAGCTTAGCGCCATATATAATAGATCATTTGACAAAATTATTCAATCAAATGTTGCAATCTCATCACTACCCTGTGGATTGGAGCTAATCTGTTTTGACAACAATATACAAAAACAAAAATTGTATTTGTTCTGCCAAAATCCAGCCGTCACGATCCAGCCAATTATAGAGCTATTGCTGTTAGTGGCGCGTTAGGCAGATTATTCAATAGGGTGATAACCGAGAGGATTAATGCTTTTATGGAAGACCACTATCTTATAAGCGATAACCAATTTGAATTCAGGGCGGGACGAAGTTCATTTGACAGTGCTTTTATTTTTAAAACGGTCATCAACAAATATAAGGTGTTAAAAATACCGTTGTATGCGGTGTTTATTGATTTTAAGAAGGCATTCGATACAGTAAATAGGCCCCGTCTATTCGTAAAACTGGAACGTTTAGGTGTATGCAATAATATATTTCAAGTGTTGCAATCTAAGTACCAATCAAGTTACTACAAAGTAAAAACCATCCGGAGTGTTGGACCCGGTTATTGACCACCGCCGTAAGGCACGGCAGTGTTGTCTCGCCGAAACTTTTTAAAATTTCCATTGATGACTTGGGCTTATGCTTCCATGACGAATGCTCCCCTATCAACATTAATGGTTCACCACTAAATCATCTTTTTTTGCCGATACTTAGCCCTTCTTTCAGACACTCCGCATGGACTCTAAAACGCACTAAACAAATTAACCCGATACTGCGATGAAAATAAACTTATCGTTAATGTTGACAAAACAAAGGCCGTCATATTCAGTTCTCGAAAAAAAGACCAATCTGCCTAAATTCCAAATCGGAACACAAACAATCGACTGTACACCCGAATATACGTACCTTGGACTTGTCTTCTCACCCAGTGGTAAACTACACATCGACCAACGGTAGCGTAGGCTGAAAGGGTTAAAGGTTTTACTTAGTTTATTTAATACCTGTTAGAAGAACTGGTAGCCCTTTACCGGCATCTTGTTAAAATTGTTCGATTCCCTCATAAAACCCATCCTTATGTATGGAAGTGAACTCGGGGGATTCTGAGATAAATGAAATCAAATTTGATACCACACCATGTGAACGTGTCCAACTTCAGTTCTACAAGTCCATACTTGGTGTAAACAGTAAATCATCCAATCATGCAGTTAGAGCTGAACTTGGACAATATCCATTATATACTGACGCAAACATGCAACTTGTGTAAATTTATGTCAAAATTATTTCAATCTCCGTCATCTAAATTATTACTGCGTGCTCGGTTAGAAGCTGAAAAATATTCACAGCCAGATTCTATGTGGCTGATTTATCAGGACGTCCTTGCTAACAACAAGCCAATACTCCGAATGACGGAGAAAAGCCCGAAGGAGAAAAGCCCTGGTCATTTTTGCAACAAAGGAGAAAAGCCCTGGTCCATTTTTTCAAGGGGTGGAGAAAAGCCCTGGATGAATTTTTTTTTACCATTTTATCAATTTCCTTTGGTTAATAAACAAATTCTAGAATAACTAAAGATTTTCAATTTAGGTCTCAAAAACATAGCTTATGACCCCTCATTGGAACGAGCTCATCAAGCCCATCCCAATAAGTGGTCATAAACTGTTTATGAGACAAAAAATGAAAATCTTTAGTTATTCTAGAATTTGTTTATTGTTGTCTGAAAGGATATTTTTGTACTAAGTGGTTGCCACTAGGAGTTAACAGGGTCTAAGAAACAAAAAAAATCATAACTACATCCATTATTTATTTTTAAAGCACAGAATAACAGTTACAAAAGGACAATCAACATGAATAAAAATGAAAAATAATAACAAACAGTTCAGTATACAAGTACTGTCAATTAGCACATATCCATATATGTACAATGTAGGGACCTGCGAGCCGGGGATAAAACTTCGAGCCGAATCTCGAGCCGAATCATCCCTCTGGTATCGAGTCGAGTCGAATCTCGAACCTTGAAACCGGCGCGACGGCGATATTCGTGCTTCCATACTCAGAGTCTGCAATACCGGTACTCTGCATGCTGGATGAGTTCAGAATCAATTGGTCTGGAATCGAGTATTCTCGCAGTGCGAGAATACTCGATTCCAGACCAATTGATTCTGCCGGGGGTTTAATAATCAATAAAATTGGAGAGCTAATACGTTCAGAGAGCGATTTATTACCCTATCGTTAGCGTATGACGGCGTGTTCTTGATGCGAGCGAGTGCACATATAATTCGCCGTTTGAACAGAGGTCGGTTCGAAAAATACGAATCGGACGGTGAGGTATCGAGTCGAATCGAATCTCGGCGATGGTTTCGAGTCGAGCCGAATCTCGAACGGTTCGCAGGTCCCTAGTACAATGCTGCCTTACACTGGTGCAGTCTTCTTTGGGAACATTCCCATTATATCCTGTTCACACCAGTAGACTTTTTGGTGTACAGGTAATTGTTATAACAGACCTTAACTCCACCTTTATTGTTCTTAATTAACTCCATATTGTAGAAAAATAGGGACATGCTTAAAAGAAGGTGTTCGAAAATTAATTTTTGACATGCGCTGTAGTATGGTTCAATGAATCTGATTTCATTTCGATTTGCGCTGTAAGAGGGTGGTAAAAAAAAACCCTAGAAAAACAACAATTTGAACGCACTTAGTTTCGACCCGTACTGTATCATCGATATAGACTGAAAGCGGTTGGTGAGGACGGGGGGGGGGGGGGGGGGGGGGGAGAGAATCAAATGAAACGTTTGTTGTGATCATGGTGGGCAAAGGGTAGGTCGCACTGGCGTAGTTCGATTCATTAAACATGCTAATCGGCGTGTTACATCAGTAACTATCAAATATTTTTACTCAATTGAAAAAAAAAATTATACAGGTCTGTAAACCAGCTGCGGTTACATGAATAAATCTATGTCAGAATTTAACAGGATGTCTGCAGGAAAGCTCACCAACGTCGTAAATCCGCACTGTCACACAGGTAGGGTTAGATTGTTCGAAGATATGGGTATCATCGACGTGCATCCCCACATTTCTAAATGAACACGGAGTTATGCACAAATTCTCCAACTCGAAGTTCAGAAGTCACTGTCAATCCACTCGCTAGAATCAAATAAGATGCGCCGATTCATAACTTATTCAGGTCTTAATAGATTTAAAATCCTAATTATCATTATTTATTTATTTATTTATTGGTGTTTAAGATCATATACTTATGCGCGATGGCTAATCATAACCATGACAATTTTACGGGTAGAGGAAACCGGATTACCTGAAGAGAACCACCGCGCAACCACGAGTAACTGCCAGCTCACCAACGTCGTAAATCCGCACTGTCACACAGGTAGGGTTAGATTGTTCAAAGATATGCGTACCATCGATGTGCTGTACACCTTAGTACACGGCATCATCATGACCCCATGTGGATAATCGGGGTTAATTACCTTGCCCAAGGACACAACATGTAGTCCGAATACTGTACGTAGCTTTGGTGCAGCTCTAGGTGGGTTATATTTTCCCAAGTCAGGCAATTTTGGGTGGCTAATACAGACTTGCGTATCCTTTTATCACTTTTGATCGAATAACAGCGTTTTTCAACTATTAAAATGAGGGTGGAAAGTACTGCTGATTTTCGACCCTCCCAAAACATGTAAAACGAAGGGGGGGGGGGGGGTGGGGGGGCTTGGCCTGTTATTATAGAATTGTAGTTTTTCATTTATTTATTTAACGACAGTTGGTGCAATCCGGAAAGAACCACCGTGCAAAGGCAAACAACTGTCAAAGTGCCACACAGGGTTATCATTGGTTGAAGGTAGTGCGCCATAGTACACAACGCTACCGCCTATCCCCTCCCCCACATGGGTAATTAGATAATGGTAGCTCTTGCAAGCTTTTACTTAGATGGGTGGGTTATTCTTCAGTAAACCTTCAAAAATAAAACATACAGGCTGGTAAAACACGATAGCGTGGGTGTGATTTTTCTATGATTAAACACAGGCCGCAGTGTTAACACCCAAATTTTAGCGTTTTTTTAATTTTTAAAAGCGATTATTGTCATCAACTTTGAGAAAAATGATGGCCGGACATTACTTGAATTTCCCATTTTTAAATGCACTGGTCCACAATTAACTGTTAAACACCCAAGGGCTCTTTTGATAACCCACAGACAGTCATGAATAAATCGATACATGTATTTCTGTCAAACTGACCCGCCATTTTTTTTTCTAGAAATGTCTGGTGGAATAAAAAATGAATTATAGATTCTTTAACGAAAATTATTAATATATATATTAAATGAATATACGCTATTTATTAGGGGGACTACGTCATAGCAATTAAGGTTATTAAAGTTTAATTTTTTGAACATATGACCGCACACTTGTCTCCTTCACCCCTCCTCATAACCTCATTTGACCCCCCTTATTGGATGAGGAGCGGCTCCACGGTCAATCGACATCGAGTTATTTCAGCTCTACTACTAGTGGAGTGATGACGGTTAAGTTGAATCAGCTGTTCTCGCACGCGCAGTTAAATGTCGAGATTGGCCATTTCTCCACAAGTTTTTCTAATGTATCTTCTCCAGTATAGGATTTCAGACAAAACGTGCACTGGAACTCCTTGACATCACCGTCTGTACGATGTACACTGCCTCTCTTTTGTTGAATTTGCTACTGAAACACAAAATTGACAGTTATAACTAGTACCTTTTTGGTGGCTTTTCAGATCATGGGTGGCGCCAGGGATTTCTCGACAGGGGGGCTGACCTCTCCGACAGGGGGGGGGGGGGGAGGGGTGGCTATAACATTTGACCTCCCAAACGAAGGAAAATGAGTGAATATTGGTAAATTGGAGAACCAAAGTAGAAGCAAATTGAATATGTTTGTTGATTATTTAACCCTTTACCTAACATGAAAAGCAGACGACACTTGTAAAAATAATTCTTGAATAACTAATTTTTTTCATTTTTTGTCTCAAAAACATAGGTTATGACCCCTCGTTGGAACGAGCTCGACGAGCTCGTTCCAACGAGGGATCATAACCTATGTTTTTGAGACAAAAATGAAAAAAATAATGAAAATTAATTGGCGATCTTTGAGAATAGCGCTGGCCGGTTTTGGCCGTTACCTTAGGTAAAGGGTTAAAGTAAACATATTATAATAAGGTCGGGAAATATTTCATCTATAAAGCCAGTTTGACGAACGACATTAAGGAACTTCGTGAGACTCACTATTCTCTATCAAAGTTCCAGTGCTGCACGGGTTCGAGACTGACAAGACGAGATATCTACATTCGATTGTCGGAAATTTCTCGTGAAGTAGGGTTTACGAGACTCTCCGACGGACTGACTAAAAGTCTCCGGCGGGGGGCGGGGGGGGGGGCTGGACCTCCCCGACGGAAGGGGAAGGGGGCTGTAGCCCCCTTGACTCCCCCCCCACCCCCACCCCCCCTGGCGCCACCACTGTTTCAGATGATCCGTTAACTCATCTCTTGAAAGTCTTGGGGCATAAAGTACAGCCATGTATAGCCTCTCTCCGTGTACAGTAGCCTCATCGCGATTTTTGCGGTCGTTGGATGAGAATCCTTTCTCACAAATTTCACAGGTAAAGGTTTTGTTTTCCATTTCGATTACTTACAACGTCGTAGATACAATGCGAATAAAACTCGACTTGCCAACAACGTGTTTGCAAAACAAATGACAAATTAAGCTAGGAGTGACTGTCGTTGTTTTAAAATCGACTGATAATTCATTTTTTGAGATCCAGTGAAAAACCGAAATGGGACCGTTAAAAAATCGATGAATTTGAAAATTTGAGTCTCGAAGAAGGACGCGTTTTGCTAATTTGATGAGGTTTTTATTACACCCATAACTTTTGAACAATAGGAAGTTATTAAAATCAATAAGGTGACAGATTGGTCTCTTACAATTTCTATAGCACTTAAATTTGAAGCGTCAATCTAACGAAAACACTTTACGATGCAGTGGCAGAACTGCGTTTGGGGAAAGGCCAACACTATCGGCATTTGTTTTTTAAGAAGGACTCTGTGGACGACGAACATGTGTATGTCACGTGATTTTTCCCGAAATTTAACCACAAAATAATTACGTAAGTTTAGGATATTCAAACGGGTGTCATTATACCTTGTACGTATTAGGACTGTCACGATTAATCGACTGTTGATCGGTCACGGCGAAATCGATTAGTATTTTTCATTGTCGAATAATCGGTAAATGTATCCCGCTTTAGACGTTTAATAATTAAAAGAAAATTTGATGAAAAATCTATTGTTTCTAAAGGTAAAGAGTTAAGAACATCGATGTTAGATCCCCAAGAGGCTGTTGGAAGCAATTGTCTTTCATGTACATTCATCAAAGCTTTGATGTTCTGAACTTTTGAACCGTCAGTGTAATAATCAAGACCGGTCGGCAGTTGCGAGGTTTCGCAACTGCCGACCGGTCTTGATTATTACACTGACGGTTCAAAAGTTCAGAACATCAAAGCTTTGAATGTACCTAAAAAAGGATCGTCTTGGTTGTTTCCTTGAGGTAGGTCAACTGACTTGAACTTCATTTTTATCGACTTCAAAGAGAGGGGGGGGGGGGGGGGGGGGGGGGTCATTTAGGTACGATTAATCGATTATCATCGATTATTTGCGACGATTAATCGATTCCTAAAATAAAAAATCGTGACAGCCCTAGTACGTATACTGTGCAGTTTCCATATAATGACATTCTGTGGTGTGAAGGCGATCAGTCTTATTATTTTCTTTTAGACGGCATTGTATATCAAGGATCTTCCCCTATTTATTTTGACATTAAGGTGCTGTATAAGTAAGGGAAGTTTGTTTACTTTGAAATTCCCACCTCTGATATTCCATAAATTCAAATTAAATATACACAACTTATACAACAAAATGAAGGTTGAGATGTTTTTTGAACAGGTCGCGAATTTTGTTATCCGATCGACCTTAAAGAGCCCGTTTGAGCTATATATTTTTATACTAGAACCAATGGCCCAGACTTATCTGGTACAACCTTAATAATATCAAGTGCAAAACACAAATTTTGACCCCCCATCCCCCAAATTTGCATACAAATCTGAAATTTGATAGTCATATCTGGTCCTCCATATTTTAGTACTGCGCATGCGCAGTAACCAAGAAGAGATCGGAATTGGCGCTAAACATCATTCTTTTGTTTGGTCGTAGTCAGTAAACATCTCAACTGACATCTGTGCAATAAAATCTCATTTTTGAAGATGCCAGAAACAATTCAATGATGGTTTTCATGGAATTAACAGTGCAACAGGATGTTGGAAGTGAATAACGGTGGTTTTGGATGTTCAGGGCTGTAACTTTATAATTTTTATAAAAAAATATTCATGTTTCCCATTTCGAGATATGCGTCTGAATGAAGTCATTTTTACTATGACTCAACTGTTGTTTTGTTAGTGTTACTTCCCTTTCCTCCCCTGAACCCTCCTGTTATACTCCCAAGCTCTTTCGGTTTTTTTATTGAGAATTTTTTATTAAAATTCTTGGGAGTTTAACTTGTTCTACGGAATGGGTATTCCGTTTATCCCCCGCGTTTACGTCCTGTTCGTTTACTGTTCAGGACGTTTTGTATTCTTGCATCTTCTACCAGATGCATTGTTTTTTCTTCCTACGAAGACCTAGCTTTGCATCAGGTGGTTGTTGATCGGTTACTGACTATGGGCCTGTGTTGTGTCTGTTTGTTTAGTTAGTTTCCGGTTTTTCCACTTGACGTTGTTTTCTGTTCAACAACGTTTTGGATACGTATTAATTCAGTGCTTAGTATAGAACAGTTAATGTTTTTCTGTTAGGATACATATTATACCTTATTCGGGTATAGTTTAGCTTGAATTATGTAGTGCTTGTCCACACTCAGGCTCTATGGGGATGTCGTTGGGCTCATGGGGTTCCCTTGGGGGTACTTAGGCTTCATTCAAAATGTTTCGAAAAAAATTATTTGTTTCTTTTCGAAAATTTTTGTGATTGTGTGTGTTATGTATCCTTGCTATATTTTTTCTGTATTATTATTTTGGAGTGTAGCGGACTTTGGCTTCATAATTATTGTATCCACTATGAATAATTTGGTGCCTAGCGTAAGTCCAGAAAGTCTGTCTCGAATTTACATGCTTTTTGTCTTGCCTGTAGTCGCTGCACTCCTTCAATACTTGTACTATGGGGATGAATTTTCGCTTCCAACTGGATAGAGATAACGGAAGATAAGTGGATAGGGATGCAATCGAAAGAGATCTTGGGTTGTTATTCCGATCTAAGCCTCCCCTTACTTGAAGTCCGCGTTCGACAAATCTTCCGCCATTTTTTCCAGAGTGAGTCTCTTTTTTAGAAGTTCTCTCTCTTAGAAACGGTGGCAATAGAGGTTGTAGAGAATTCCATGTCTACGGGATTCTACAGTCATTGTTCTTGTGCCGAAGCCAGACGGCTCGTTCCGATCAGTTATAGACTTGAGCTATATAATCAAATTAATTATAGCTTCAAAGTTTTACTTGAAACTATCCGATCGGTAAGAGCGAGCCTCCGAGTGATCGATTTTGCGGCAAGCATAGACATAAGACGCGTACTTCACGTCTTGATTCACCTGGCATACACAAGTCGTCGCATGAGTGCTAGAATGTCCTATGTCCCCCTATGGGACATAGGACATTCTAGCACTCAGGCGACGAAGTATCTTCGTTTTGCCGTACATGGGAGGGTTTACCAGTCCAGAGTGATGTATTTCAGTCTGAGTCTGGACCCTTAACCGCTTACTCGAATAATGAACTCTGCCATGTTTTATTTCCAATCTCATTCGGCAGTGATAACGTCGCCTTATTTGGACGATATTCTTTTAGATACGGAGACGAAAGTATGCTTTAGAACGGTGTGCAGAGTCTGCTTCTGTTATTCCGATGTCTAGGTTTCTTTGTAAACGAAAGAAGTCTGATTTCACTCCGTTAATTGCCTTCATTCTTTTGGGAAAGAGTTCCGAGATTCATTGCAATCTTGTCCGTCTTCCGATAACTAGGGCTAAGCTGGTCAGTTATTATGCTCGTTTTCTCCTAAATTCTTTTACAGTATTATCAAAGGAGTTTATGAGATTGATGAGACTGAGCGGAGGGACTGCGGAGCTGATTTCGTTAAGTCGGTTTCGCACGAGTCCTTGCCAGCTTTTCTTTATCAGAACTGGAGTGTCAAACGCATTCGCCCTAAGTCAGATTGTTTTAATGGACCTCGTCAAACAAAGGAAATCTGAGGAATTAGTTTTGGGCAGACCTTCAGTGGTCGATTCAGTGAGTTCCGCTTCAATTACCGGATCTGGTCTTCACTTCTATGGCGGATGCCAGCCTATCGGTTGTGATGTTTCCCTGATTCCCGAAGATCCAAGTGTTAGCGTCTTTGGGACTCTTGGTTCCTGAAGTAACACATAACATTATAGAGGTGTTGTCTATTTGGCTAGTCCTTAGGGAACGTCCATGTTCAGGTTTGTCTGTCAATCCACAGTAGTGGCTTACCTCTGGAATCAAGGCGGTACTCATTCCTTTCCTTCTGACTGCAAGGGTACCTCCTCATCGTTTATCTATGCGGCTGGCTCAGTGGAGAGTCTTCTTCTGCTGTTGTGCGGACCAGTTGGTGGGATACTTATAATCCATCTATACCTCAATTGCCAATTTTTTGGTCTACAGTTCTGACGTATTAAAACTGCAGTCCGTTACAATTAAGGGTACAGGTCTATGTTATCAGACACATATTCTTGGCGCCAATTCCGGGCTCTTCCTGCCTACTGCGCATGCACAATACTAAAATTATGGAGGACCAGACAGGACTTTCAAATTTCGGATTTGTATGCAAATTTCGGGGATTGGGAGGTTCAAAATTTGTTTTTGGCCCTTGATATTATTGAGGTTGCACCAGCTTATGGGCCATTGGTAAGTATAAAAAATATACACATTATTTTAAATTTTTCATTTTTCGATTTAAAATGTGACGTTTCAGGAAAAACCTAAAGTTATGAAAAATTCGCGAAAACATCACATATGGCATAAAATTAACCATGTGCTAAATATTTTTGGATGAATTGGAGCACCGTAGAGAAACATAAATGTTTGATAATTTTTTAAGTGTTTCAATTTCAGCCAATGAAAAGAGACATGTTTTCATGTGCTGAAAGAGTAATGGCCGACCTCTGAGATGATACTTCAAAAATCGTCAACAAAGTTATACTTTAATAAAGCGAATGTGATTTTTGAAGACGTTTTTGGAATTTCATGAATTTTGCGTTGAAAAAAAACACTTTTTCACAAAAAGGTATATCATGACTTGAGAATGTAATTGTTGTAAAAACATCCTACACCGAAAAATACTTCCCCTCTGTTACGACTTTTCGCGAATTTCTCGTAACTAGAGTTTTTGCATGAAATCTCACATTTCCTAACGAAATATACAGTACGTGGAGAGTGTATTATCATTAAATCACCCGCAGAGTGGAGATTCCACCCGAGGAATAATTGCAAATTTGTTGCAAAGCATAACCAGCACCAGCAAAGTTTCAGCCAATGGACCTCCGGGTTAAACCCGGAGGTCCATTGGCTGAAATATTGCTTGTGTTTTTTGTCGATATGTACAAAATTTGAAAGTTATAGCTTGGGTGATAACCCCACTCCGCGGGTGATTTAGTTACAATCCACTCTTCACGTACTGTATAGCTCAAACGGGCTATTTGAGCTCGATCGGACTTCTGTGAAAATGTCCGACCCGTAGAACACGAAAAATGTATGATATCAACTCAAGAGTTACAATGATTCCTGTACCAGAACTGATAATAAAATAATATTTCAGGTAAACAACTCGTAGCCAAATGTGCTTCACATATCTAAGAACAAAGCTAGGACATCAAAATTCTTCAAAACGCAGCGGCAGAGCTGCGTGGAGGTAAATTCCAAAACTGTCGGCTTTGTTTACATTGTAAATTTATTTCGATTTGTTGAAATTTCTTAGAATTATGATTTTGTTTTTTTTCGATGGAAATTCGTGGTATCCAGTGATTTGCGCATGTCCGTCGAACATTGAATCCATATTCAATAAAAAAAATGCAGACAGTGTTATCCTTTTCCCAAATGCAGTCTCATCACTGCACCCTAAAGTGTTTTGATATAGTGTTAGGCACTCACCATAGGCTACGATCAGGCTCTCTTTGTAATCTGCTAGGCTTTTGGGGGAACGTCCGTCAAAGCCAGATATCTGGAAGAACTGCTCAGTTCAAATCCGTGCAATACTGCAACTCAGGCACGTTCCAATTCTAAGGAGTATGCTCGGTAACAGTTGTATATGCATCCAGTCTTTTCATACCATAAATTCTCGTTCTGTTACACTATCATTGTTCTTGGATATCTGAAGCACATTTGGTCACAAGATGTTCGCCGGAAGTATTATTTTATTATCAGTGCTGGTACGAATACGGTAGGAGACTTCCAGGAACCAGTGGTGCCTCCTGTCAACTCTATGAGTTGATTACAAGTATTTCACGTGTTCTACCCCCCCCCCCCCCCACCCCCACCCCCATCCTTCATTTTGATGTATAATGTGTGTGTATTTAATTTGAATTTATGGAATATCAGAGGTAGAAATGACAAAAGTGAACAAATTTCCCTTAATTCTATAGCACCTAAATGAAAACAAATAGAAAACAAAACGAAGCCGAGAGTTTTTGAATTTACCCTCACCCACGTAGTTCTGTGGTTAAGTTTTGAGGAATTGTGATTTCCGAGTTGGATATCGAACAAATTTGCCCACGAGTTGTTGCTCATGAAATATACTTCACAACCTTCATTTAAATGTTTAATTTGTGTATATTTAATTTTTATTTATGGAATATCAGGATTGGGAATTTCAAAGTAAACTCATTTTGCTTACTGACATTGCACCCTAAGCTCCAGTAAATATCCAACCGCGCACATCACGATTGCCGTGTCTGAGGATAATACACGGGACGCAAGCTGTTCGACCAGATAATGGATGTCATGGGAACAGTTTGGATGTGAACAGTTTTTATCGGTTGGGGAAAACTCATCGAAACCCAATAAATTGCATGCTGTGTGCAGATGCTTGAATGCTTCCATAGAAACCCGAGGAAAAAACTCGCTCAGGTCAGCTTGAATGTTTGCCCAATCTTTCTTAAAAAAATAAAAAAAACATTATTTCCAAATGAAACAAAGTACTGCATTTTGATTGGCTGATAGGTACGGTATAATTTGCAATCCACAGTAGCTTTTTTAACACTGTGGTTAACCACGGTCTAAAAACAAAAATACACAATAGCAGGCTATATGGCTAAAAAGTACCAATTTTTAATTATTAATTCATACCTTCTGCTGAGTTATGTTAGAACAAAAATAAAAATACATGAAATTTAATATTTATGTGCAATAAAATAGCTATTACAGATATGGATGTCATTGGAACTGGCTCATTGAGCCAGTTCCAATGACATCCATATTTGTCTGGTTTTATAAAGAAACTTACAAAGTAAAAATTTTCTGACAGTTTTTTCCCACATTTTAGGTTAAAGTATTAAGTACACCAAAATTCTTGGAAATAAATCCGTTATCCTTGTTTTTTTCATGGTGTATAGGAATTTACACCGGTCTGGGAACTCATCCCCCTTCGGCTTCGCCTCAGGGTGTATGAGTTCTCAAACCGGTGTATATTCCCATACACCCTGGAAAACACAAGGATAATTAAGATTACACACTTATTGTTATTGGCGGCTTTTCTTTCCGAAAGCAGCGAAGTTGAAACAAGGAAGTTGTGTATAGTGGGCTTTAATTATGTCAAAAGGTCAATTTGTGTCTCGACACAAATAACTAATGTGGAAGTGAGAGAAATGCAGGCCAATGAGAATATACACTTAAAGGTGGTGCTTTATCATTCTGGACTTTATAATCCCTTATCACATATTCATTGCATACACAATACGTACAGTTGAGATCAGATGCGGTGGAAGTTCAACCAAATGTTGTGTGTGTGTGTGGGGGGGGGGGGGGGGGGGGGCAAACATCCGAAACGCACTGCCTATTGTGTGAGATGATGTTTAACATAAAACTAGACTGAAGCATGCCCCCACACAGCACATGGACACAGGAGGTTGGAAGCAAACTGTGATTTGTTACTCGTACAGCTCTGTGTCTGTAAGACACATATAATGCCCCCGCAAGGTCTACCACACACACAAGCCACGTACCATACAAGTAAAATTCTACAAACAATTGACCAAGTTCAACAACCTGTAATTTTGTGAAATATTGAAGCAAATCAAAATCCTGACAATCTGCACACCTCTGGTACATGTACATGTTACATGTACAACATCCTGTGAAATAAAAAGGGTCTAGCTTGAAAACTGTGAGTGGAGTTAGAAGGATAAACAATGTACCCTAGATGCGGACGGACAGACAGACGGGTAAAACAATATACCGCCGACTATTCGTCGCGGGAGCATAAAAAAGTGGATGGTGTTGGGGAGGGGCCGCTTGATACAAATACCCGCTGATCTCTTTTTTTCTGGTTTGCATCATGTATGCCCAAAACAGAGATCTCAAAATTTTACAACTTGGTGGGCAAAATTTGAAACCTCACTCAGTATTCTTCTAAATGGGTTATTAGATTACTGAAATTCCCAAGTCTGATATTCCATCAATATGAATTAAATATACACAAATTGTACATCGAAATGAAGGTTGTAAAGTATACAGCACGAATACTATATGAACAGTATATGATTTCAACTCAGTGTTGGTAACAGGCGTCAATGGTCCCTGGAAGTCTGCTACCGAATTCGTACCAAAACTGATGATAAAATAATATTTCATGAGAACTCGTGGCCAAATATGCGTCAGATATCTAAGAACAAAGGTGAGTTGTGTGAGTTATGTTTCTTCATTATCTACTCACAAAGAACAAACGTAGGCAAGGACGTGGCGTTTGGGGGGGGGAGGTGAGGGGGGGGGGGGGGCTGTCACCCCCAATCGACGCAAAAATTTCCAGAAGTTGGAAATTCGGAGGGCAAGTAATGAGTAGTTGGAAATTCCATCTATCTGGATTTTAGAGCTTCTTTTTGTTATGCCGATGTCTCCTTTACTTCCCAAAACTCCAACTCGGTTTCAAATCGTGTCACCCCCAATCCATGCACGCAAAAATTTCCAGAAGTTGGAAATTCGGAGGGCAAGTCATGAGTAGTTGGAAATTCCATCTATCTGGATTTTAGAGCTTCTTTTTGTTATGCCGATGTCTCCTTTACTTCCCAAAACTCCAACTCGGTTTCAAATCGGCAAAAATTCCAACTGTTACTATTTACAACTGCAGTGTACGCAATATCGAGCTTCATAAGTACGCATGATGTCAATCGGTACGAGATTTATATAGTACGTTTACTTATCGTAATAAACAAAATACTCGAAATGCTCTTCAAGAAAATCACATCATGTAAAATCTTTATCCTGAGTTAATTCCATCATTCACAGTTACAAAATGATGAAACATTGAAAATTGATCATTCGTGCATAAGATCTGATTTAATGTTAGGACAGTGCGAATTGCTCAAAGTTCTCAGCTTGAGCATTTGTTTAGCACATATTCACTTCCCAGAATAATACCAAATAATAATAACCTGAAAATTCTATCATAAATGTATTGGCATTTCACTTACTAGAATCAATTTTATGCCCCCTTTCAAAATGTTTCTCGGTAGTGAATTTCCAACTATGGGAGGGACCGAGTTGGTGTTTCCCCGTCCCGCCTCAGTTGGAAATTCACTACCTACACCCCCCCCCCCCCCCCCAATCGGAAACCTCTAGCCACGTCCCTGAAGGTAGGAAACAAGATCCCTAAAATGCAGCGACAGAGATGCGTGAGGGTAAATTCCAGAACACTCGGCTTTGTTTTGTTTTCTATTTATTCATGTTTGGGGGCGCGGTGGCTCAGTAGGTAGAGATGCAGGCTGCAAGCCTCGGTTCGATTCCCACCTGCGGCAACCGCGTTGTGTCCTTGGGCAAGACACTTCACCCCCAATGCCCACGTGGGGGAACGGTGACGCTGTGTACTAAGGCGTACTGCACGTCGATGGTGCACCTGTCTTCAACCAATGCTAACCCTGCTTGTGTGGAGTTGGTGAGCTGGCCGTTGCTCGGTGGTTCTCTCCGGGTACTCCGGCTTCCTCCACCCGTAAAACTGCCACGGTCATGGTTAGCCGTTGTGCAGAAATATGTGACATCAAATACCAATAATTAAATAAATACAGATTCATGTTTAGGTCAAGGTCAACATGGGCAAAAAAATCTCCGATACACAAGGGCACTTAAAATGAAATAATGAGAGTGATCGTCTTCACACTACAAAATGTCATTATATGGAAACTACAATGTTGCCATATTTCTTGAATTACGGTTTGAGTTTTCTAGAATTAGGCAATTATTGTGCGATTATATATATTACGTGGTATTACGTGGCATACACATGTTCGTTGGCCATGGAGTCCTCAAGAAAAAATGCAGACAGTGTTTGCATTTCCCCAAACGTAGTCCCGTCGGTCCCGTACCTAAGGTATGGCAGGCGTGACACGAACCCTGGGCGCCACTTGAAGAGGGGTGGTGCACATCTGGGCAGTTTCTATTAAAGTCAGACATGTCATCCTCGAATAGTGAAAAAAAAGAATTTTCTTCAGATGTATGATCTGTCTGATTATCATGGGCGAGAAGCACTAGGGTGGCCGGATTGTTAAACCCCTTCTCTATTTATTTATTTATCTATTTATTTATTTATTGTTGTTTAAGGTCACATATTTATGCACAATGGCTAATCATGACCGTGACAGTTTTACGGGAGGAGGAAGCCGGAGTACCCGGAGAGAACCACCGAGCAACGACGAGCACCTGCCAGCTCCCCAACATCGTAACTCCGCACTGCAGCGCAGGCAGGGTTACATTGGTTGAAGACATGCGCACCATCGACGTAATGTACGCCTTTGTACACGGCGTCATCGTGCCCCCCCCCCCCCCCCCCCCACGTTGGCAATGGAGATGAAGTGTCTTGCCCAAGGACACAATGCGGTTGCCGCAGGTGGGATTCGAGCAGAGGACCTCTCGGCTTGCAGCCTGCACCTCTACCAACTGAGCCACCGTGCTCCCAACCACTTCTCTAAATTACGAGGTAAAATACAGTGATAGCAGCAATATGACCATACATGTATGCCTCATAGTACTACTGTTGAGCCTCAGCGGCAGTAAGCATTAGACCATTTTCTTGCGCAAACTAAAGAGGTTGTGTTGCTTTCCGTCTTCTCTGTTTTTACTCCGCCAGTCATGCTTTATTATTTATTTCCGCCTATATAAATATCAACAACTTAGTTGTAGCTACTTATTTCAGAAGAAATTCTTTTAACCCTTTACCTAATATGAAAAGCAGACGACACATGCAAAAACAAATTCTTCAATAACTAATTTTCTTTCATTTTTTTGTCTCAAAAACATAGGTTATGACCCCTCGTTGGAACGAGCTCGTTCCAACGAGAGGTCATAACCTATGTTTTTGAGACAAAAAATGAAAAAATAATGAAAATTAATTGGCGATTTTTGAGATCAGCGCTGGCCGGTTTGGCTGTTACATTGGGTAAGGGGTTAAGATGGAAACAGCATGCCTTTCTATTCATATGTGTATGACAGAGACGCTATTTTCCGAAGATACCCCGCTGTCCCTCGATTTTCTTCGTTGCTAGCTCTGTTTGTGCTGAGTAAGTTGGAGAGTCTGGCTCGCCAATGCCCGGTGGTTCTCCCCGGATTCTCCGTCACTCTCCACCCTTAAAGACTATGTTATCCCCAAATTACAACCAAAATCACATTTTCAAAAGAAACACTTCGGATGTTGATGTTACATACCTCTTGGGTCACTGCAATTTGATTAACACATAAAGGAAGAGTGCAAAAATTAATTTTAAAGTGAAACATTTACTTTCAATTCGTTGATTTTAAAAACCGAAATAGTTAAACCAGGATGTACAGCGAACATCCATCTAGGGCCAATAACCCTTTACCTAACGTAACGGAAAAAACCCGTCCAGCGCTATTCTCAAAAATCGTCAATTAATTTTCATTATTTTTTCATCTTTTGTCTCTAAACGTAGGTTATGAACCCTCCTTGGAACGAGCTCGTTCCAATGAGGGGGTCATAACTTATGTTTTTGAGACAAAAAATGAAAATAATAGTTATTCAAGATTTGTTTTTGCAAATTGTCGTCTGCTTTTCAGGTTAGGTAAAGAGATAACCAACAAAATATTTTTTTTTAAATATCTAAATAGTTTTAAAAAATGAAAAGATTGCATTTTATGTTTTGTTTCCTTGTGAACAAATGCCCAAGGCAGAACCTCCTGAATGCTAAAAAAAAATCAGTACAGTTGTGATCAAAACGTACAGTGTTTCGACAATATTTTGTTTTAATTCAGACATAAAGGCAGAGGATGTAGAGGACATATTGGACATAAAAAGAGAAAAACTTGTCATGAAAGTAACTGTTAAAATGAACTCCAGTTGTAAGTTCTTAATCAATTAAGGGGCTATATAAGTAACGAAATTTTGTTTATTTTGAAACTTCTCACCTCTGATATTCCTTAAATTCAAATTGAATATACACAAATTGTGCATCAAAATGAAGACTGGGATGTATAGAACACGAAACACATGTGTAATCAACTCATAGAGTCGACCGTAGGCACCACTGGTTCCTGGAAGTCTACCGTATTCGTACCAGAACTGATAATTTAATAATAATTCACGAGAATGGCCAAATGTGCTTCACATATTCAACAACATATGCCACTAGTACACCGATCATCGACGAGCAACTGTCAGATCCTCAACATTCTAACTCTGTTCAAGCAGGGCTACAGCGGTTGAAGACATGTGCACCATCAACGTGCAGTACGCCTTAGTACACGGCGTCATCGTGCCTCCATGTAGTCGACCGTGATAAATTGCCTTGCCCAAGGACACAAGGCGGGTCGTCCCGGACAGGAATCGAACTCGGGACCTCTAGCATAGAAGTCCAACAGTCTATCACTGAGCCTGTAAGTTAACAAGATGTGTCTACGGAAGCTATCTTTATTCACCAAACAAACCTTCGGAAAGGGTGCAAAACTGAAAATAGAAATGAAACGGCACTTACAAAGTGTAAGAGGTTTACGAAAAATCTGCAAAAGTTATTGTTATTAGGGTGTACCATACCTGTAAAATAATACCGATACATATAGGCCACACAAATATGACACTTACGTGTTTCCGTAGATAAATAAAACTTTCGCGATCGGAGGTGGATAAAAACTCCGAATAAGAAAATTGCTTAGCTTCGAGCTTGCAAAATGGGGTTGAAAAATACATTAATTTACGGGGAAAAGCAAACAATGCTAAGAAAATGAGCCCAAATTACCCTGTCACAACGCAGTGGAAAACTTGAACAGGAGAACGTATCTGGAACAGAAGTAAACTAAAACCTAGTCCAATAATATTAGCCTTCGCCTGTGCTCCGAATTTATTATTTTTTGATTTTTAATATGTCGCACCGTCGAAGTCTAATCTGATCTTTCGTTTTTCCAGCAGCAAAGTACGAAATTAGGCGACATAACACTAATATGATGAATACTCATTCTCCATACATGTTCCCACATTCGACAAGAATAATATGCCTTCACATTCATATTAGATGTATAAATTTCCTATACTTACTGTCGAATTACGTATTAAATACCAATAATTAAATAAAAACATTTTTTCAAGCGGTAATGTTACAGCGGTTGGAAAATTGTTAAAAATCGTATCCCATTTCCGGGAACGGACCTCAGCGGCTTCGAACAAATCGAGATGTATTGCAACGACTGCCGCGTCGTTTGACTACATTATCGGTATTCCGTTTTTCACTCCGCGTTTTCCTATCAACCCATCTTCCAGTTCAACAGTTTGTTTCGAGTTGAAAAAATTGCAGAGCAAATGACGCCTAAATAATTCAAAATATCGATTTATTTGCAAGAAAATGACCACCAGAATGAAGAAAAATGTGTTTTACACAACTGTCAATCGGAAGTAGGAACCAGGTGGGGAAATTTGATCTTTAATCGAGGTCCAACCGTTCAGCGAGAGTCTCTCGCTGAACTTTGCTGCTGGAAAAACGAAAGATCAGATTAGACTTCGACGGTGCGACATATTAAAAATCAAAAAATAATAAATTCGGAGCACAGGCGAAGGCTAATATTATTGGACTAACTAAAACCACGCTACTTGCGAGGGATGAAAATCAGAAGTTTATGAAAATTGAGTCGTCAACCTTAAATACCTGCTTCTCCAGATGACTGCTGAAAGTTTATAAGGAGAGGGAATATCCAAAATGTCTATGAAACTTACTCTGTGGGGTCAGACACCGGAAAATTAACATAATGAAGCACGGCGGCGTGTTCAGGTCGACATAATTATGTACAACTGATAAAAAAAAAACAAAACCTGGACATGGATTCAGGATACGCGACAGAGCCACCGCGCTGTGTCCTAAGACTTACTGCACGTCGATGGTGCACATGTCTTCAACCAATGCTAACCCTGCTTGAGTGGAGTTAGTACGTTGGGGAGTTCGGCTGTTATTCGCCGTTGCTCGGTGATTCTCTCTGGGTACTCCGGCTTCGTCCACCCGTAACACTGTCCGACACCAGGTGACCCTGGCTGCAGAAAGTTTCGTTAAATAAATAAATAAATAATAAATAAATAAATAAATTGAACCATTCCTCAACAGTCATGCTCCTTGATTAGTGTTGGAACCATAAAATAAATGAACATGTCCCTTGTCGGGTGCATGTAATGACTGGTGCCCGTAAGGGATCAAGGGTGAAAAATCATTGTATATTAATCCGTTCGCGCGGATTAGCAATCCGTTCGCACGGATTATTAAACCGTTAGCACGGATTACTAATCCGTTCGCACGGATTACCAGTCATGGAATTCTGACGCAAGCGATTTTTAGCTTGCCTTAACTGCTCACGCAATTTAATCCGGCATAAGCCCTTTTTTTTGCTCACCTACTTTCAGCTATTTTTGACGGTGACGGACCATGGAACGTGTGTGCAGAATATGCTGGGTACCTGTGTGTGTCGGCCACTACATGTACCAGTCCCCCTGAGCTTCTTGATCAATCAGACCACACTGGGGTGGAGGGGATAGTAAAAAATGAATACAGGTTCATTCAGTAACATTTTATTACTTCATTTAAAATTGATTGGCTTGAATGCACTCGAAGGAGAAATTACCCACCAGGTATTAACTATGTCTTTAGAAGATCTTTGTGAAGCAAAAAAACTGAAAAAAGATTTCAGGAGAGCAATTTGCTCGCCTAAGTAGGTCCCGGGTGAGCGATTTATTGCACCCTGGATTTTTCAGAAATCCAAGCCTGGATTACAAAAAAAAACTGACCATGTCACCTTTCGGAGTCCATAGGTATTCTGAACACTCTTGTAAATTATCGATCGAGATAAAAATAAAAACAAGGCAAACAGTTGTCAGCGGGAAAGACGGGAGCTGTTCTTAATTAATCGGTTGAAGAAATTCTTTCACATGTGTAGGTGAAAAGCTGCACGTCAACCGGACGCGTATTTTTCAGTTATACATTTGCCAGATCAGCCTGAAAATTCTTTGGATCGTTTGGACATTTCTGTGTGAGGTAAGTACACAGTGTTGGAAAGGTTGATGTTCAAACAAAAGAAAACATTTTCTCGCGGTAAACAAGAGCATTGACCGGCGCTGAAGCTGGGGATATCAAGGGCACCAGTCTCCCGGATTTGGGATTACCAGGGTGATAGCAGTTTCCCATTTTAGAGCTTCACAAACCCGTTCACAAGTTCTCTTAATTCACTTCTTCCGTCAGATAGGTGGCGACATATAGGGGAGGGGTGATTTAGGGATGCGTCCTCCCAGTCGCGGCCAACATTTTCAACTGTTAGAAATTATAATCCTCAATTCCCTTATAAAAAAGTACCATGGTAAACCATGGTAAATCCCAAAATACCCTGGTAATACCATGGTATACCATGGTATTACCAGGGTATTTTGGGATTTACCATGGTACTTTTTTATAAAGGAAATCACATGTAGTGCCGGGGAGGGGGGGCGGAAAAAAAATCTCCAGGAACATATGATGATTTTTAATTTTTAACTTTCGACATGCCTGGCAATCACCCCCCCCCCCCTTCCCCATTTTGTTTTTCTCCATTTTTGACAGTTCTTTTCCAATCAATTTCTGACACCCGCCCACCTTTGATGGATATTCACAGTCCTACTTTGTATTCCCTAAAGTTTAACCCTTTGAATCCTGGTGATACCTTCAATGTCAGTTCAATGGTAGCAATTGGAAGCGTCCATTTTTATTATTTGGGGATACACCAGTTTATATTTTGAACGTGCAGCCTTGAAGTTGCATGTTGAAAATAGTCCTTGCTTTATCCACACATTCACTTAGTAGCCATTCTACTTAATGAAATTATGACATATCATGATCAGAGACCGGGAAAACGGGCTGTCGTGTTCAGAGGGTTAAAAGTGTTCACATGGATGTCTCTATATCTATATAATTTTTCTCCAGTATTATTTGTCCACTATATTAACTGGTAGAGTGCTAAATTATTTTTGATCATCAGAATTTGTTCACGTCTTTGCTTTGTTACAATTTATGGGAGAGTGCCAAAAGGCACTCTCCCATAAATTGTAACAAGGCAAACCCTAACAGACTAAATAATTTCACTTCAAAGGTAAACCGAAGCATATACACTGAATATAAGGCTTTTAAGCGATGGTACCTGTACTTCAAAGTAAAGCCCAAAAATGGGCTTCCAGCACTCTACCAGTTAAGGGCCTAAAAAGGTGATGACATTTTGTTTATTTTGAAAATTCTCACCTCTGATATTCCTTCAATTCAAATTCAATATACATAAAATGTACATCAAAATGAAGATTTAGATGTATAGAACATGAAACACATGTATAATCAACTCATAGAGTCGACTTTAGGCACCACTGGTTCCTGGAAGTCTGCTACCGTATTCGTACCAGAACTGATAATTTAATGATATTTCACGAAAACAACTTGTTGCCAAATGTGCTTTACATATCCAAGAACAAAGCTAGGGGATCAAAATTCTTCAAAACACGGCGACAGAGTTACATGGAGGTAAATTCCAAAGCCTTTGCTTTTGTTCACGTGTGAATATACTTTCGATTTCCGGCCAACGTCATCGGACGGAAAAAACATGTAAAAACAACGCCGTCTGAAATCAAATAGTGAAAAAGATCGCCTTCATACAGTATACTGTTATTAGACAGAGATTGCACAGTTGCCATATTCAGTGCAAGGTGTCATGATACCTGCTGAAATTTCGTAGAATTACGATTTTGTTTTTCGATGGAAATTCGTGGTATCGAGCGATTTGCGCATGTCTGTCGAACATGGAAACCATCTTCAATAAAAAATGCAGACAGTTTTGTCCTTTTCCAAAATGCAGTCATATCTCTGCACTCGAAAGTGTTTTGAATGCCTAGCTTTGTTATTGAGTAGCTGAAGCACATTCGGCCACGAGTTGTTCTTGCGAAATATTATTTTATTATCAGCACAGGGTATAAACCGTATAAACCTTTAGCCGGAAGTGGAGATAAGCGAGGCGAGAGATTTCTATTTTTATCTCAAAGTTTCAGTCGCAGCGTATCAAAGATCACCGAAAACAAGATTTTTTTAATAAAAGGAATGACCGAAGAATGCAAAATCAGTAAGTATGTTATATAAAACAATATTTAACAATGAAACGACACAACTTAATGGAAAAGTCGACTCTTGTAGTATGAAAAAACACCTGCTGATCATCTCAGAAAATGAATTTCTCGGGCAAATTTCTCCTTCAAATCTAGTTTTTCACATGTTCGCACAAATGTAACATGTTAAAATCATAGATTGACAGATTCGGCGTTCAGTTCCACACCAGAAACGATCAACCATAGCAACGGAGGAGGTTCGGTGCTACTGAAACTGTTCAAAATATAATGTCACCTTATCGATTTTTTTATACGCCCAGTTGGTAAAATCGTTGATCGGGAGTTGGTGATAATTATACGGCCAGTTGAGATATTTATTCGATTTCCCATATGATCGTTCCAACGCCCAAATTTGTGCATGTACGAAGGTCAAATCAGTTAACAAACCATATGGACAGACTCGACTGTACAACGTTGACGTCACACTTTTCAACTGAAACACTAGGCTACTGACTGAACCACCGAACCCGCAACCACGGGGGAGGGGGCGAGAGGACCGCTCCTCCCCCCCCCCGAAGAACTTTCGACCACCACCCGAAAGATTTCGGACCATGTTTTTCAATCGGCATTCATTTTTTTAATTTACCAATGCATTAGGGTAAATTAGTTCAGTTACAACTGAAACACTTCATTTTGCCTTGGCTCTAATTCCTTCACACCTGTAATTAATAATAATAACTCTTTGGCCAGCCGCTGATTTGTCGCGGTCCTCATAAGAGAAGGCCATCATTCCCCCTGCACCCCACCCCCTCTTCCCCTCCTCTCCTCCCAGCATTCAGATATAAACTGCTTAATAGTGTCCCTCACTTCCTCTTTTTCAATTTCTTCAATAAGCATTCCTACCCTCTCCCTCGTGTCCCCCTTCAGCCATCTATCCTTTGTTTCTTCACCCCACTTCTGCATTATTCTTCCAGTAAATTTTATTCTATGAGGTATATACTGTGGGCATTCCAAGAGAAAATGTTCCAGGGTCTCCACTACTCCAGAGTGGCACATTTGGCATCCCTTTTCCCCATCTCTCCCAATTTTTCCCCGAAGCTCCAGTGATCTTGATCTCAGTTTGAACAGCAGTGACCCTCCAAAGGTGCCATCTAGGTACTTCTCAAAAGCTGGCTTTTCTTTATATTGTAACCCCTGCAGTGATCTTTTCACGCTAACCTCTGCTCGCCAGTTTCGATTGCAATCTTCCATGACTCTCTCTTTGACAAACCTTTTGCCTTCTTTCATTCCTACTTCTATGTTTGTGACCTCTATAGAGTAATTGTCCATTAGTTCCCTCACATGTTTTGACCACCCCGTTTCTATATTAGAATTCCAAATGGTATCGAGCATCAATTTGCACCACCGGTTGTCAGGCAGGTTTCTCAAGTAGTTAAAGTAACACAGTTTTCCCAAATCTACCCTGTCCTTGATTTTCATCCACCCAAGCTCCCCCCTTACTGCTTCCAAAGCTGCAGCATTACTCGACCCTGTTATCCATCTGCCGGCATCATTTTGAGTATTTTCCAACTTCTTAATAACGGTTTGGTTTAATGGAATCACGTCCGTGCCATACGTTATACTTGGTAAACCCACCCTCTCCCACAGTGTTTTCCCCACAAAGACCTTGTTGAAACTATTTTTCCCTAAAAGTTTTAGTTGGTTCAGAATTCTTTTCCCCTTCAGAATCAGTTTGGCTGAGTAATTTCTGTACACCCCTCTTCCCGTTATATTTATGCTTACCCCTAGATACTCATACTCTCCCGTTTCTCCTACAGTGATTTGTTTGCTTTCCCCTTCGGGGATTGAGAACTCCCCCACTCTCCATCTCTTCGTCATATCTACCTTGCGTCCAACGGGTATTACCTTGCTTTTATTTTCATTTAGTTCGAGCCGCCAAGTGTTCCCATATCTACCAACAATTTCCAGCAGTTTCTCTAGCCCCTGTTCAGTTCTAGACATTAACACCATGTCGTCCGCAAAGAATAAGCCTGGTATCTTTATGTCTCCAACATTTACCCCCTCCGCACTCTGAATTAGTTCGTCCCCTAAATCTTTAACATACAATGCAAACAAAATCGGTGAAAAGATACACCCCTGCTTGAGGCCTATATCCATAGGGACTCGTTTTGTAGTGATACTCCCTAGACTGAGTTGGCTTTGCACATCTGTATACAGTGCTTTCATGATTCCCACAAAGTCACCCCCAGTCCGATGCCCTCGAGCTTTCGCCACATACCTTCCCTCCACACTCGGTCGTACGCTTTTTTCACATCTAGAAATGCCAGAAACATCTTTTTCTTTTCAGCCTTTGTTGATTCTATCAGTTGGGTGAGTGTAAATAGGTGATCAGTGACTCTTCGTCCTTTCCTGAAACCATTTTGAATTTCTCCTAAAAAACCTTTCTCTTCAATAAGTTCCTCTAGTCTACCGTATATGACCTTACAGAATACTTTTCCGATGTTACTACTAACTGATATCCCCCTATAGTTATCTAGAACTTCCTTATCCCCCTTTTTGTGTATGAACGACACCTTACTTTCCCTCCACTCTCTGGGGACCTCTTGCTTTCGCAGAGCCAGGTTGAAAAGGTTTGTCAGGACTTCAATAAGTGCCTCCCCTCCATTTTTGAGGAATTCGTTCTGAATTTCATCAGTCCCTCCCGCTTTACCATTTTTTAATTTCGAGACCACGTTCCGCACTTCTTCTGCCGTTATTTCGCTACATACACGATTGGATAGGTTCTCCTCCACCAGTGTATTTCTTTTTGGTGGGGACCCACTGCCCCATCGCCTATCGTTTATCTTTTCCCAGTGCTTGACTAACTCTGAAGCGATACGGCCTTTATCTTCTGTACTTTCCCCATCCACTTTGATACTCTGCACACTACTTTTCCCCCGTTTATTTACCCAGTTCCAAAATACGTTTGAGCTCGAACCCCCCGTTTTCTTTATTGTTCTGGCAAGACTGCAATTGCGCTCCTTCCTATTATTATTCTTTATCTCATTCACCTTTTTCCGTGCCAGTTCATATTCTCCTTTCATTAGTCTCGTGTCATTGTTATCCACCCCTTTAAGCTTCCTACTTCTTCTGTAAGCAGCGCATTTTACCTTCCTTTATTTTATAGCCTTTTTCAGTCCCTCGTTAACCCTGTATCCAAGCTCTCTCGTTGGGACCCTCACCCTTCCTATACACTCCTTCCCTGCCTCTGTTAGGCTATTTACTATGCCATCTGAAATACTCTGGACATTTGCATCCCTAGGTATACATTCAAGATTTGGTTTTAGTTTTTCCCGAAACTGCTTCCAGTCGGCTCATTGTTTTAGTCCCCAAACTTCCTTGAAGGTATTTCTGTCTCTATTCGTCTTTTTGCCCATAATCTTAACTGTTATCAGGTTGTGATCACTACCCAAGTCATTTTTTTCCCTCGTCATCTATTTCTACATCTATAACCTCCCTCCATACGCTAACGTCAGTGAGTATATAATCAATTATTGTTTTCTTATCGTTCCTCTCCCAGGTCCATTTACCCTTACATTTCGCATCCCTGTTCAGGATCTTTAAACCAAGCTCTTTTGATAGGTCCAACATCTTCCTCCCATTCGTGTTAATTTTCCTATCACCTCCCTGTATGCCCTCCTCCTTATCCCCGATGTGCCCATTGAAGTCCCCCATTAGGACAATACTGAACCCTCTGCTCCCAAGCTCTGTGATATTCGATCTAAGAGTTGTATATATTGAATCATTCCACTCGGGCTTACTTCCCTCCACTGCTAAGTACACAACACCAACGGCAACACTCCTGCTTCCTAACTTGATTTTTGCCCAGACTATTTCGTTGGATACTGGAATCTGAGTCCTTGCTTCTGTGAGATCTGTAATCAATGAGGGTTGTAATTCCTCTTTAGCGTAGATGCCAACACCCCCACCCCGTTTCTGACCCTCAGTTCGCCCAGCTCCTATCCACACGCAACCCTTCATCTGATCAACCCGCTCATCCCGTCGTATCCACGTCTCACTTAGACCCATTATATCGAAGTCTCCTTCGTCCATCATTGTTGATATTTCGCTTACTTTCTTGTGCAGACCCTGGATGTTGCAGTACCCAAACTTAATGAATCTTTGTTTTTTTGTCATCACTGGCACATTATTATAACCCTGGTATGTCCCTGTATTGTGCATGTTTGTTGTTCTTCCTATGTTCCCAGCATTTGTGCCACTCTGGGTTACCGGCTGTGGTCCCCTACCCCCCTTTTCTCCAAAAAAGGCCCAGCCACCTGTAAGATTTTTTGGCCCAACAGGTCTGTACCCATCCTACTTAAATGCAATCCGTCTCGCCCATACAACTCTCCTTGTCCCCAGAATGAATCCCAGTGGTCAATGAAATGTACTCCCATGTCTTTGCAGTGCTCTTCCAGCTCCTCGTTTAGTGCCATAATCCGCGAGTTCCTCTCATTCCCACCACCCATAACGGGGAGCACCCCTGAAACGATGATCCGAGCATTCCTGCTAAGTAGCTTACTAATTAGGTCCTTGTATGTGTCCACCAAACGAACTGATTTCCTCTCCCTGATGTTATTGGACCCCACATAATAATAATAATAATAACTCTTTAGCCAGCCGCTGATTTGTCGCGGTCCTCATAAGAGAAGGCCATCATTCCCCCTGCACCCCACCCCCTCTTCCCCTCCTCTCCTCCCAGCATTCAGATATAAACTGCTTAATAGTGTCCCTCACTTCCTCTTTTTCAATTTCTTCAATAAGCATTCCTACCCTCTCCCTCGTGTCCCCCTTCAGCCATCTATCCTTTGTTTCTTCACCCCACTTCTGCATTATTCTTCCAGTAAATTTTATTCTATGAGGTATATACTGTGGGCATTCCAAGAGAAAATGTTCCAGGGTCTCCACTACTCCAGAGTGGCACATTTGGCATCCCTTTTCCCCATCTCTCCCAATTTTTCCCCGAAGCTCCAGTGATCTTGATCTCAGTTTGAACAGCAGTGACCCTCCAAAGGTGCCATCTAGGTACTTCTCAAAAGCTGGCTTTTCTTTATATTGTAACCCCTGCAGTGATCTTTTCACGCTAACCCCTGCTCGCCAGTTTCGATTGCAATCTTCCATGACTCTCTCTTTGACAAACCTTTTGCCTTCTTTCATTCCTACTTCTATGTTTGTGACCTCTATAGAGTAATTGTCCATTAGTTCCCTCACATGTTTTGACCACCCCGTTTCTATATTAGAATTCCAAATGGTATCGAGCATCAATTTGCACCACCGGTTGTCAGGCAGGTTTCTCAAGTAGTTAAAGTAACACAGTTTTCCCAAATCTACCCTGTCCTTGATTTTCATCCACCCAAGCTCCCCCCTTACTGCTTCCAAAGCTGCAGCATTACTCGACCCTGTTATCCATCTGCCGGCATCATTTTGAGTATTTTCCAACTTCTTAATAACGGTTTGGTTTAATGGAATCACGTCCGTGCCATACGTTATACTTGGTAAACCCACCCTCTCCCACAGTGTTTTCCCCACAAAGACCTTGTTGAAACTATTTTTCCCTAAAAGTTTTAGTTGGTTCAGAATTCTTTTCCCCTTCAGAATCAGTTTGGCTGAGTAATTTCTGTACACCCCTCTTCCCGTTATATTTATGCTTACCCCTAGATACTCATACTCTCCCGTTTCTCCTACAGTGATTTGTTTGCTTTCCCCTTCGGGGATTGAGAACTCCCCCACTCTCCATCTCTTCGTCATATCTACCTTGCGTCCAACGGGTATTACCTTGCTTTTATTTTCATTTAGTTCGAGCCGCCAAGTGTTCCCATATCTACCAACAATTTCCAGCAGTTTCTCTAGCCCCTGTTCAGTTCTAGACATTAACACCATGTCGTCCGCAAAGAATAAGCCTGGTATCTTTATGTCTCCAACATTTACCCCCTCCGCACTCTGAATTAGTTCGTCCCCTAAATCTTTAACATACAATGCAAACAAAATCGGTGAAAAGATACACCCCTGCTTGAGGCCTATATCCATAGGGACTCGTTTTGTAGTGATACTCCCTAGACTGAGTTGGCTTTGCACATCTGTATACAGTGCTTTCATGATTCCCACAAAGTCACCCCCAGTCCGATGCCCTCGAGCTTTCGCCACATACCTTCCCTCCACACTCGGTCGTACGCTTTTTTCACATCTAGAAATGCCAGAAACATCTTTTTCTTTTCAGCCTTTGTTGATTCTATCAGTTGGGTGAGTGTAAATAGGTGATCAGTGACTCTTCGTCCTTTCCTGAAACCATTTTGAATTTCTCCTAAAAAACCTTTCTCTTCAATAAGTTCCTCTAGTCTACCGTATATGACCTTACAGAATACTTTTCCGATGTTACTACTAACTGATATCCCCCTATAGTTATCTAGAACTTCCTTATCCCCCTTTTTGTGTATGAACGACACCTTACTTTCCCTCCACTCTCTGGGGACCTCTTGCTTTTGCAGAGCCAGGTTGAAAAGGTTTGTCAGGACTTCAATAAGTGCCTCCCCTCCATTTTTGAGGAATTCGTTCTGAATTTCATCAGTCCCTCCCGCTTTACCATTTTTTAATTTCGAGACCACGTTCCGCACTTCTTCTGCCGTTATTTCGCTACATACACGATTGGATAGGTTCTCCTCCACCAGTGTATTTCTTTTTGGTGGGGACCCACTGCCCCATCGCCTATCGTTTATCTTTTCCCAGTGCTTGACTAACTCTGAAGCGATACGGCCTTTATCTTCTGTACTTTCCCCATCCACTTTGATACTCTGCACACTACTTTTCCCCCGTTTATTTACCCAGTTCCAAAATACGTTTGAGCTCGAACCCCCCGTTTTCTTTATTGTTCTGGCAAGACTGCAATTGCGATCCTTCCTATTATTATTCTTTATCTCATTCACCTTTTTCCGTGCCAGTTCATATTCTCCTTTCATTAGTCTCGTGTCATTGTTATCCACCCCTTTAAGCTTCCTACTTCTTCTGTAAGCAGCGCATTTTACCTTCCTTTATTTTATAGCCTTTTTCAGTCCCTCGTTAACCCTGTATCCAAGCTCTCTCGTTGGGACCCTCACCCTTCCTATACACTCCTTCCCTGCCTCTGTTAGGCTATTTACTATGCCATCTGAAATACTCTGGACATTTGCATCCCTAGGTATACATTCAAGATTTGGTTTTAGTTTTTCCCGAAACTGCTTCCAGTCGGCTCATTGTTTTAGTCCCCAAACTTCCTTGAAGGTATTTCTGTCTCTATTCGTCTTTTTGCCCATAATCTTAACTGTTATCAGGTTGTGATCACTACCCGAGTCATTTTTTTCCCTCGTCATCTATTTCTACATCTATAACCTCCCTCCATACGCTAACGTCAGTGAGTATATAATCAATTATTGTTTTCTTATCGTTCCTCTCCCAGGTCCATTTACCCTTACATTTCGCATCCCTGTTCAGGATCTTTAAACCAAGCTCTTTTGATAGGTCCAACATCTTCCTCCCATTCGTGTTAATTTTCCTATCACCTCCCTGTATGCCCTCCTCCTTATCCCCGATGTGCCCATTGAAGTCCCCCATTAGGACAATACTGAACCCTCTGCTCCCAAGCTCTGTGATATTCGATCTAAGAGTTGTATATATTGAATCATTCCACTCGGGCTTACTTCCCTCCACTGCTAAGTACACAACACCAACGGCAACACTCCTGCTTCCTAACTTGATTTTTGCCCAGACTATTTCGTTGGATACTGGAATCTGAGTCCTTGCTTCTGTGAGATCTGTAATCAATGAGGGCTGTAATTCCTCTTTAGCGTAGATGCCAACACCCCCACCCCGTTTCTGACCCTCAGTTCGCCCAGCTCCTATCCACACGCAACCCTTCATCTGATCAACCCGCTCATCCCGTCGTATCCACGTCTCACTTAGACCCATTATATCGAAGTCTCCTTCGTCCATCATTGTTGATATTTCGCTTACTTTCTTGTGCAGACCCTGGATGTTGCAGTACCCAAACTTAATGAATCTTTGTTTTTTTGTCATCACTGGCACATTATTATAACCCTGGTATGTCCCTGTATTGTGCATGTTTGTTGTTCTTCCTATGTTCCCAGCATTTGTGCCACTCTGGGTTACCGGCTGTGGTCCCCTACCCCCCTTTTCTCCAAAAAAGGCCCAGCCACCTGTAAGATTTTTTGGCCCAACAGGTCTGTACCCATCCTACTTAAATGCAATCCGTCTCGCCCATACAACTCTCCTTGTCCCCAGAATGAATCCCAGTGGTCAATGAAATGTACTCCCATGTCTTTGCAGTGCTCTTCCAGCTCCTCGTTTAGTGCCATAATCCGCGAGTTCCTCTCATTCCCACCACCCATAACGGGGAGCACCCCTGAAACGATGATCCGAGCATTCCTGCTAAGTAGCTTACTAATTAGGTCCTTGTATGTGTCCACCAAACGAACTGATTTCCTCTCCCTGATGTTATTGGACCCCACATAATAATAATAATAATAACTCTTTGGCCAGCCGCTGATTTGTCGCGGTCCTCATAAGAGAAGGCCATCATTCCCCCTGCACCCCACCCCCTCTTCCCCTCCTCTCCTCCCAGCATTCAGATATAAACTGCTTAATAGTGTCCCTCACTTCCTCTTTTTCAATTTCTTCAATAAGCATTCCTACCCTCTCCCTCGTGTCCCCCTTCAGCCATCTATCCTTTGTTTCTTCACCCCACTTCTGCATTATTCTTCCAGTAAATTTTATTCTATGAGGTATATACTGTGGGCATTCCAAGAGAAAATGTTCCAGGGTCTCCACTACTCCAGAGTGGCACATTTGGCATCCCTTTTCCCCATCTCTCCCAATTTTTCCCCGAAGCTCCAGTGATCTTGATCTCAGTTTGAACAGCAGTGACCCTCCAAAGGTGCCATCTAGGTACTTCTCAAAAGCTGGCTTTTCTTTATATTGTAACCCCTGCAGTGATCTTTTCACGCTAACCCCTGCTCGCCAGTTTCGATTGCAATCTTCCATGACTCTCTCTTTGACAAACCTTTTGCCTTCTTTCATTCCTACTTCTATGTTTGTGACCTCTATAGAGTAATTGTCCATTAGTTCCCTCACATGTTTTGACCACCCCGTTTCTATATTAGAATTCCAAATGGTATCGAGCATCAATTTGCACCACCGGTTGTCAGGCAGGTTTCTCAAGTAGTTAAAGTAACACAGTTTTCCCAAATCTACCCTGTCCTTGATTTTCATCCACCCAAGCTCCCCCCTTACTGCTTCCAAAGCTGCAGCATTACTCGACCCTGTTATCCATCTGCCGGCATCATTTTGAGTATTTTCCAACTTCTTAATAACGGTTTGGTTTAATGGAATCACGTCCGTGCCATACGTTATACTTGGTAAACCCACCCTCTCCCACAGTGTTTTCCCCACAAAGACCTTGTTGAAACTATTTTTCCCTAAAAGTTTTAGTTGGTTCAGAATTCTTTTCCCCTTCAGAATCAGTTTGGCTGAGTAATTTCTGTACACCCCTCTTCCCGTTATATTTATGCTTACCCCTAGATACTCATACTCTCCCGTTTCTCCTACAGTGATTTGTTTGCTTTCCCCTTCGGGGATTGAGAACTCCCCCACTCTCCATCTCTTCGTCATATCTACCTTGCGTCCAACGGGTATTACCTTGCTTTTATTTTCATTTAGTTCGAGCCGCCAAGTGTTCCCATATCTACCAACAATTTCCAGCAGTTTCTCTAGCCCCTGTTCAGTTCTAGACATTAACACCATGTCGTCCGCAAAGAATAAGCCTGGTATCTTTATGTCTCCAACATTTACCCCCTCCGCACTCTGAATTAGTTCGTCCCCTAAATCTTTAACATACAATGCAAACAAAATCGGTGAAAAGATACACCCCTGCTTGAGGCCTATATCCATAGGGACTCGTTTTGTAGTGATACTCCCTAGACTGAGTTGGCTTTGCACATCTGTATACAGTGCTTTCATGATTCCCACAAAGTCACCCCCAGTCCGATGCCCTCGAGCTTTCGCCACATACCTTCCCTCCACACTCGGTCGTACGCTTTTTTCACATCTAGAAATGCCAGAAACATCTTTTTCTTTTCAGCCTTTGTTGATTCTATCAGTTGGGTGAGTGTAAATAGGTGATCAGTGACTCTTCGTCCTTTCCTGAAACCATTTTGAATTTCTCCTAAAAAACCTTTCTCTTCAATAAGTTCCTCTAGTCTACCGTATATGACCTTACAGAATACTTTTCCGATGTTACTACTAACTGATATCCCCCTATAGTTATCTAGAACTTCCTTATCCCCCTTTTTGTGTATGAACGACACCTTACTTTCCCTCCACTCTCTGGGGACCTCTTGCTTTTGCAGAGCCAGGTTGAAAAGGTTTGTCAGGACTTCAATAAGTGCCTCCCCTCCATTTTTGAGGAATTCGTTCTGAATTTCATCAGTCCCTCCCGCTTTACCATTTTTTAATTTCGAGACCACGTTCCGCACTTCTTCTGCCGTTATTTCGCTACATACACGATTGGATAGGTTCTCCTCCACCAGTGTATTTCTTTTTGGTGGGGACCCACTGCCCCATCGCCTATCGTTTATCTTTTCCCAGTGCTTGACTAACTCTGAAGCGATACGGCCTTTATCTTCTGTACTTTCCCCATCCACTTTGATACTCTGCACACTACTTTTCCCCCGTTTATTTACCCAGTTCCAAAATACGTTTGAGCTCGAACCCCCCGTTTTCTTTATTGTTCTGGCAAGACTGCAATTGCGATCCTTCCTATTATTATTCTTTATCTCATTCACCTTTTTCCGTGCCAGTTCATATTCTCCTTTCATTAGTCTCGTGTCATTGTTATCCACCCCTTTAAGCTTCCTACTTCTTCTGTAAGCAGCGCATTTTACCTTCCTTTATTTTATAGCCTTTTTCAGTCCCTCGTTAACCCTGTATCCAAGCTCTCTCGTTGGGACCCTCACCCTTCCTATACACTCCTTCCCTGCCTCTGTTAGGCTATTTACTATGCCATCTGAAATACTCTGGACATTTGCATCCCTAGGTATACATTCAAGATTTGGTTTTAGTTTTTCCCGAAACTGCTTCCAGTCGGCTCATTGTTTTAGTCCCCAAACTTCCTTGAAGGTATTTCTGTCTCTATTCGTCTTTTTGCCCATAATCTTAACTGTTATCAGGTTGTGATCACTACCCGAGTCATTTTTTTCCCTCGTCATCTATTTCTACATCTATAACCTCCCTCCATACGCTAACGTCAGTGAGTATATAATCAATTATTGTTTTCTTATCGTTCCTCTCCCAGGTCCATTTACCCTTACATTTCGCATCCCTGTTCAGGATCTTTAAACCAAGCTCTTTTGATAGGTCCAACATCTTCCTCCCATTCGTGTTAATTTTCCTATCACCTCCCTGTATGCCCTCCTCCTTATCCCCGATGTGCCCATTGAAGTCCCCCATTAGGACAATACTGAACCCTCTGCTCCCAAGCTCTGTGATATTCGATCTAAGAGTTGTATATATTGAATCATTCCACTCGGGCTTACTTCCCTCCACTGCTAAGTACACAACACCAACGGCAACACTCCTGCTTCCTAACTTGATTTTTGCCCAGACTATTTCGTTGGATACTGGAATCTGAGTCCTTGCTTCTGTGAGATCTGTAATCAATGAGGGCTGTAATTCCTCTTTAGCGTAGATGCCAACACCCCCACCCCGTTTCTGACCCTCAGTTCGCCCAGCTCCTATCCACACGCAACCCTTCATCTGATCAACCCGCTCATCCCGTCGTATCCACGTCTCACTTAGACCCATTATATCGAAGTCTCCTTCGTCCATCATTGTTGATATTTCGCTTACTTTCTTGTGCAGACCCTGGATGTTGCAGTACCCAAACTTAATGAATCTTTGTTTTTTTGTCATCACTGGCACATTATTATAACCCTGGTATGTCCCTGTATTGTGCATGTTTGTTGTTCTTCCTATGTTCCCAGCATTTGTGCCACTCTGGGTTACCGGCTGTGGTCCCCTACCCCCCCTTTTCTCCAAAAAAGGCCCAGCCACCTGTAAGATTTTTTGGCCCAACAGGTCTGTACCCATCCTACTTAAATGCAATCCGTCTCGCCCATACAACTCTCCTTGTCCCCAGAATGAATCCCAGTGGTCAATGAAATGTACTCCCATGTCTTTGCAGTGCTCTTCCAGCTCCTCGTTTAGTGCCATAATCCGCGAGTTCCTCTCATTCCCACCACCCATAACGGGGAGCACCCCTGAAACGATGATCCGAGCATTCCTGCTAAGTAGCTTACTAATTAGGTCCTTGTATGTGTCCACCAAACGAACTGATTTCCTCTCCCTGATGTTATTGGACCCCACATAATAATAATAATAATAACTCTTTGGCCAGCCGCTGATTTGTCGCGGTCCTCATAAGAGAAGGCCATCATTCCCCCTGCACCCCACCCCCTCTTCCCCTCCTCTCCTCCCAGCATTCAGATATAAACTGCTTAATAGTGTCCCTCACTTCCTCTTTTTCAATTTCTTCAATAAGCATTCCTACCCTCTCCCTCGTGTCCCCCTTCAGCCATCTATCCTTTGTTTCTTCACCCCACTTCTGCATTATTCTTCCAGTAAATTTTATTCTATGAGGTATATACTGTGGGCATTCCAAGAGAAAATGTTCCAGGGTCTCCACTACTCCAGAGTGGCACATTTGGCATCCCTTTTCCCCATCTCTCCCAATTTTTCCCCGAAGCTCCAGTGATCTTGATCTCAGTTTGAACAGCAGTGACCCTCCAAAGGTGCCATCTAGGTACTTCTCAAAAGCTGGCTTTTCTTTATATTGTAACCCCTGCAGTGATCTTTTCACGCTAACCCCTGCTCGCCAGTTTCGATTGCAATCTTCCATGACTCTCTCTTTGACAAACCTTTTGCCTTCTTTCATTCCTACTTCTATGTTTGTGACCTCTATAGAGTAATTGTCCATTAGTTCCCTCACATGTTTTGACCACCCCGTTTCTATATTAGAATTCCAAATGGTATCGAGCATCAATTTGCACCACCGGTTGTCAGGCAGGTTTCTCAAGTAGTTAAAGTAACACAGTTTTCCCAAATCTACCCTGTCCTTGATTTTCATCCACCCAAGCTCCCCCCTTACTGCTTCCAAAGCTGCAGCATTACTCGACCCTGTTATCCATCTGCCGGCATCATTTTGAGTATTTTCCAACTTCTTAATAACGGTTTGGTTTAATGGAATCACGTCCGTGCCATACGTTATACTTGGTAAACCCACCCTCTCCCACAGTGTTTTCCCCACAAAGACCTTGTTGAAACTATTTTTCCCTAAAAGTTTTAGTTGGTTCAGAATTCTTTTCCCCTTCAGAATCAGTTTGGCTGAGTAATTTCTGTACACCCCTCTTCCCGTTATATTTATGCTTACCCCTAGATACTCATACTCTCCCGTTTCTCCTACAGTGATTTGTTTGCTTTCCCCTTCGGGGATTGAGAACTCCCCCACTCTCCATCTCTTCGTCATATCTACCTTGCGTCCAACGGGTATTACCTTGCTTTTATTTTCATTTAGTTCGAGCCGCCAAGTGTTCCCATATCTACCAACAATTTCCAGCAGTTTCTCTAGCCCCTGTTCAGTTCTAGACATTAACACCATGTCGTCCGCAAAGAATAAGCCTGGTATCTTTATGTCTCCAACATTTACCCCCTCCGCACTCTGAATTAGTTCGTCCCCTAAATCTTTAACATACAATGCAAACAAAATCGGTGAAAAGATACACCCCTGCTTGAGGCCTATATCCATAGGGACTCGTTTTGTAGTGATACTCCCTAGACTGAGTTGGCTTTGCACATCTGTATACAGTGCTTTCATGATTCCCACAAAGTCACCCCCAGTCCGATGCCCTCGAGCTTTCGCCACATACCTTCCCTCCACACTCGGTCGTACGCTTTTTTCACATCTAGAAATGCCAGAAACATCTTTTTCTTTTCAGCCTTTGTTGATTCTATCAGTTGGGTGAGTGTAAATAGGTGATCAGTGACTCTTCGTCCTTTCCTGAAACCATTTTGAATTTCTCCTAAAAAACCTTTCTCTTCAATAAGTTCCTCTAGTCTACCGTATATGACCTTACAGAATACTTTTCCGATGTTACTACTAACTGATATCCCCCTATAGTTATCTAGAACTTCCTTATCCCCCTTTTTGTGTATGAACGACACCTTACTTTCCCTCCACTCTCTGGGGACCTCTTGCTTTTGCAGAGCCAGGTTGAAAAGGTTTGTCAGGACTTCAATAAGTGCCTCCCCTCCATTTTTGAGGAATTCGTTCTGAATTTCATCAGTCCCTCCCGCTTTACCATTTTTTAATTTCGAGACCACGTTCCGCACTTCTTCTGCCGTTATTTCGCTACATACACGATTGGATAGGTTCTCCTCCACCAGTGTATTTCTTTTTGGTGGGGACCCACTGCCCCATCGCCTATCGTTTATCTTTTCCCAGTGCTTGACTAACTCTGAAGCGATACGGCCTTTATCTTCTGTACTTTCCCCATCCACTTTGATACTCTGCACACTACTTTTCCCCCGTTTATTTACCCAGTTCCAAAATACGTTTGAGCTCGAACCCCCCGTTTTCTTTATTGTTCTGGCAAGACTGCAATTGCGCTCCTTCCTATTATTATTCTTTATCTCATTCACCTTTTTCCGTGCCAGTTCATATTCTCCTTTCATTAGTCTCGTGTCATTGTTATCCACCCCTTTAAGCTTCCTACTTCTTCTGTAAGCAGCGCATTTTACCTTCCTTTATTTTATAGCCTTTTTCAGTCCCTCGTTAACCCTGTATCCAAGCTCTCTCGTTGGGACCCTCACCCTTCCTATACACTCCTTCCCTGCCTCTGTTAGGCTATTTACTATGCCATCTGAAATACTCTGGACATTTGCATCCCTAGGTATACATTCAAGATTTGGTTTTAGTTTTTCCCGAAACTGCTTCCAGTCGGCTCATTGTTTTAGTCCCCAAACTTCCTTGAAGGTATTTCTGTCTCTATTCGTCTTTTTGCCCATAATCTTAACTGTTATCAGGTTGTGATCACTACCCAAGTCATTTTTTTCCCTCGTCATCTATTTCTACATCTATAACCTCCCTCCATACGCTAACGTCAGTGAGTATATAATCAATTATTGTTTTCTTATCGTTCCTCTCCCAGGTCCATTTACCCTTACATTTCGCATCCCTGTTCAGGATCTTTAAACCAAGCTCTTTTGATAGGTCCAACATCTTCCTCCCATTCGTGTTAATTTTCCTATCACCTCCCTGTATGCCCTCCTCCTTATCCCCGATGTGCCCATTGAAGTCCCCCATTAGGACAATACTGAACCCTCTGCTCCCAAGCTCTGTGATATTCGATCTAAGAGTTGTATATATTGAATCATTCCACTCGGGCTTACTTCCCTCCACTGCTAAGTACACAACACCAACGGCAACACTCCTGCTTCCTAACTTGATTTTTGCCCAGACTATTTCGTTGGATACTGGAATCTGAGTCCTTGCTTCTGTGAGATCTGTAATCAATGAGGGCTGTAATTCCTCTTTAGCGTAGATGCCAACACCCCCACCCCGTTTCTGACCCTCAGTTCGCCCAGCTCCTATCCACACGCAACCCTTCATCTGATCAACCCGCTCATCCCGTCGTATCCACGTCTCACTTAGACCCATTATATCGAAGTCTCCTTCGTCCATCATTGTTGATATTTCGCTTACTTTCTTGTGCAGACCCTGGATGTTGCAGTACCCAAACTTAATGAATCTTTGTTTTTTTGTCATCACTGGCACATTATTATAACCCTGGTATGTCCCTGTATTGTGCATGTTTGTTGTTCTTCCTATGTTCCCAGCATTTGGGCCACTCTGGGTTACCGGCTGTGGTCCCCTACCCCCCTTTTCTCCAAAAAAGGCCACCTGTAAGATTTTTTGGCCCAACAGGTCTGTACCCATCCTACTTAAATGCAATCCGTCTCGCCCATACAACTCTCCTTGTCCCCAGAATGAATCCCAGTGGTCAATGAAATGTACTCCCATGTCTTTGCAGTGCTCTTCCAGCTCCTCGTTTAGTGCCATAATCCGCGAGTTCCTCTCATTCCCACCACCCATAACGGGGAGCACCCCTGAAACGATGATCCGAGCATTCCTGCTAAGTAGCTTACTAATTAGGTCCTTGTATGTGTCCACCAAACGAACTGATTTCCTCTCCCTGATGTTATTGGACCCCACATAATAATAATAATAATAACTCTTTGGCCAGCCGCTGATTTGTCGCGGTCCTCATAAGAGAAGGCCATCATTCCCCCTGCACCCCACCCCCTCTTCCCCTCCTCTCCTCCCAGCATTCAGATATAAACTGCTTAATAGTGTCCCTCACTTCCTCTTTTTCAATTTCTTCAATAAGCATTCCTACCCTCTCCCTCGTGTCCCCCTTCAGCCATCTATCCTTTGTTTCTTCACCCCACTTCTGCATTATTCTTCCAGTAAATTTTATTCTATGAGGTATATACTGTGGGCATTCCAAGAGAAAATGTTCCAGGGTCTCCACTACTCCAGAGTGGCACATTTGGCATCCCTTTTCCCCATCTCTCCCAATTTTTCCCCGAAGCTCCAGTGATCTTGATCTCAGTTTGAACAGCAGTGACCCTCCAAAGGTGCCATCTAGGTACTTCTCAAAAGCTGGCTTTTCTTTATATTGTAACCCCTGCAGTGATCTTTTCACGCTAACCCCTGCTCGCCAGTTTCGATTGCAATCTTCCATGACTCTCTCTTTGACAAACCTTTTGCCTTCTTTCATTCCTACTTCTATGTTTGTGACCTCTATAGAGTAATTGTCCATTAGTTCCCTCACATGTTTTGACCACCCCGTTTCTATATTAGAATTCCAAATGGTATCGAGCATCAATTTGCACCACCGGTTGTCACGCAGGTTTCTCAAGTAGTTAAAGTAACACAGTTTTCCCAAATCTACCCTGTCCTTGATTTTCATCCACCCAAGCTCCCCCCTTACTGCTTCCAAAGCTGCAGCATTACTCGACCCTGTTATCCATCTGCCGGCATCATTCTGAGTATTTTCCAACTTCTTAATAACGGTTTGGTTTAATGGAATCACGTCCGTGCCATACGTTATACTTGGTAAACCCACCCTCTCCCACAGTGTTTTCCCCACAAAGACCTTGTTGAAACTATTTTTCCCTAAAAGTTTTAGTTGGTTCAGAATTCTTTTCCCCTTCAGAATCAGTTTGGCTGAGTAATTTCTGTACACCCCTCTTCCCGTTATATTTATGCTTACCCCTAGATACTCATACTCTCCCGTTTCTCCTACAGTGATTTGTTTGCTTTCCCCTTCGGGGATTGAGAACTCCCCCACTCTCCATCTCTTCGTCATATCTACCTTGCGTCCAACGGGTATTACCTTGCTTTTATTTTCATTTAGTTCGAGCCGCCAAGTGTTCCCATATCTACCAACAATTTCCAGCAGTTTCTCTAGCCCCTGTTCAGTTCTAGACATTAACACCATGTCGTCCGCAAAGAATAAGCCTGGTATCTTTATGTCTCCAACATTTACCCCCTCCGCACTCTGAATTAGTTCGTCCCCTAAATCTTTAACATACAATGCAAACAAAATCGGTGAAAAGATACACCCCTGCTTGAGGCCTATATCCATAGGGACTCGTTTTGTAGTGATACTCCCTAGGCTGAGTTGGCTTTGCACATCTGTATACAGTGCTTTCATGATTCCCACAAAGTCACCCCCCAGTCCGATGCCCTCGAGCTTTCGCCACATACCTTCCCTCCACACTCGGTCGTACGCTTTTTTCACATCTAGAAATGCCAGAAACATCTTTTTCTTTTCAGCCTTTGTTGATTCTATCAGTTGGGTGAGTGTAAATAGGTGATCGGTGACTCTTCGTCCTTTCCTGAAACCATTTTGAATTTCTCCTAAAAAACCTTTCTCTTCAATAAGTTCCTCTAGTCTACCGTATATGACCTTACAGAATACTTTTCCGATGTTACTACTAACTGATATCCCCCTATAGTTATCTAGAACTTCCTTATCCCCCTTTTTGTGTATGAACGACACCTTACTTTCCCTCCACTCTCTGGGGACCTCTTGCTTTCGCAGAGCCAGGTTGAAAAGGTTTGTCAGGACTTCAATAAGTGCCTCCCCTCCATTTTTGAGGAATTCGTTCGGAATTTCATCAGTCCCTCCCGCTTTACCATTTTTTAATTTCGAGACCACGTTCCGCACTTCTTCTGCCGTTATTTCGCTACATACACGATTGGATAGGTTCTCCTCCACCAGTGTATTTCTTTTTGGTGGGGACCCACTGCCCCATCGCCTATCGTTTATCTTTTCCCAGTGCTTGACTAACTCTGAAGCGATACGGCCTTTATCTTCTGTACTTTCCCCATCCACTTTGATACTCTGCACACTACTTTTCCCCCGTTTATTTACCCAGTTCCAAAATACGTTTGAGCTCGAACCCCCCGTTTTCTTTATTGTTCTGGCAAGACTGCAATTGCGCTCCTTCCTATTATTATTCTTTATCTCATTCACCTTTTTCCGTGCCAGTTCATATTCTCCTTTCATTAGTCTCGTGTCATTGTTATCCACCCCTTTAAGCTTCCTACTTCTTCTGTAAGCAGCGCATTTTACCTTCCTTTCTTTTATAGCCTTTTTCAGTCCCTCGTTAACCCTGTATCCAAGCTCTCTCGTTGGGACCCTCACCCTTCCTATACACTCCTTCCCTGCCTCTGTTAGGCTATTTACTATGCCATCTGAAATACTCTGGACATTTGCATTCCTAGGTATACATTCAAGATTTGGTTTTAGTTTTTCCCGAAACTGCTTCCAGTCGGCTCCTTGTTTTAGTCCCCAAACTTCCTTGAAGGTATTTCTGTCTCTATTCGTCTTTTTGCCCATAATCTTAACTGTTATCAGGTTGTGATCACTACCCAACTCATTTTTTCCCTCGTCATCTATTTCTACATCTATAACCTCCCTCCATACGCTAATGTCAGTGAGTATATAATCAATTATTGTTTTCTTATCGTTCCTCTCCCAGGTCCATTTACCCTTACATTTCGCATCCCTGTTCAGGATCTTTAAACCAAGCTCTTTTGATAGGTCCAACATCTTCCTCCCATTCGTGTTAATTTTCCTATCACCTCCCTGTATGCCCTCCTCCTTATCCCCGATGTGCCCATTGAAGTCCCCCATTAGGACAATACTGAACCCTCTGCTCCCAAGCTCTGTGATATTCGATCTAAGAGTTGTATATATTGAATCATTCCACTCGGGCTTACTTCCCTCCACTGCTAAGTATACAACACCAACGGCAACACTCCTGCTTCCTAACTTGATTTTTGCCCAGACTATTTCGTTGGATACTGGAATCTGAGTCCTTGCTTCTGTGAGATCTGTAATCAATGAGGGCTGTAATTCCTCTTTAGCGTAGATGCCAACACCCCCACCCCGTTTCTGACCCTCAGTTCGCCCAGCTCCTATCCACACGCAACCCTTCATCTGATCAACCCGCTCATCCCGTCGTATCCACGTCTCACTTAGACCCATTATATCGAAGCCTCCTTCGTCCATCATTGTTGATATTTCGCTTACTTTCTTGTGCAGACCCTGGATGTTGCAGTAACCAAACTTAATGAATCTTTGTTTTTTTGTCATCACTGGCACATTATTATAACCCTGGTATGTCCCTGTATTGTGCATGTTTGTTGTTCTTCCTATGTTCCCAGCATTTGTGCCACTCTGGGTTACCGGCTGTGGTCCCCTACCCCCCTTTTCTCCAAAAAAGGCCCAGCCACCTGTAAGATTTTTTGGCCCAACAGGTCTGTACCCATCCTACTTAAATGCAGTCCGTCTCGACCATACAACTCTCCTTGTCCCCAGAATGAATCCCAGTGGTCAATGAAATGTACTCCCAAGTCTTTGCAGTGCTCTTCCAGCTCCTCGTTTAGTGCCATAATCCGCGAGTTCCTCTCATTCCCACCACCCATAACGGGGAGCACCCCTGAAACGATGATCCGAGCATTCCTGCTAAGTAGCTTACTAATTAGGTCCTTGTATGTGTCCACCAAACGAACTGATTTCCTCTCCCTGATGTTATTGGACCCCACATGTAATACCACTACCGGATCAGGCCCCGACCCAGCTACAATACCGTCCACTCTATCCCTCAGGTCCTCCACTTTAGCCCCCGGAAAGCACAGAACTGTTCTATTTTTACTGTCCGGACCACAGACAACCTTGTCGATCCCCCGAACTATGCTACTTCCCGCAACCACCAACTTACTTTTGGACCTCATAACATATCCATAATCACTTGTCTATGAAGGGGTGTCGTCTACTTTCACCCACAGTGCACTTTCGCCTACAAAAATTATCAGGTAAAAGTGCAGGCGAAAGTGCACTAATTAAGGTATGGATATTACTAGATAATTACCTGCTCTACCTACAATAAATGGACTGACCGACCATTTTCTAATGGTATGTGTTTTTTCTTATGTTAATATTGTTATGTGTTTGTTTGTTACAAATAGAACATGAGTGCAAGATAGTTGTTTTAGACAAATATTGATTTGTTTTTAAAAGCACAAATCAACTTACTGGAATGGCCTCAGTTAGAACAAGTACAGTGTTTGTTGTTTTTAAGACAAACTACTGATATGTTTTTAAAGCATAAATCAACTTATTGGCATGGCCTCAGTTAAAACAACTTTTTTAGCAGCCATGTTTTGTATTTTTAAACATAATGACGTCATTCCTTCCTAGGTTTCAACCAGGGATAGATAGATAGATAGATAGATATACTTTATTCAACAATATATCACTGAATAACAATAACAGGGATTCCCTGATTGCAACCAATTGCTTAAGAAAGGAATGACGTCATTATGTTTAAAAATACAAAACATGGCAAAACATGGCTGCCAACTTCATTTTCTCGAACCACTTCGATGATATGAATCTTTCGTTTCTGAACAATACGGTGACCAAGCGCTTCCGACATAGAGGTTTTTGTTTTTTACAATTATCCTTCTTTCGGTCACATAATAACAAAAAGCTTCTGGATATGCCATATTGTTCTCACGAGGCGAGATAGACCTGCAAGTAAATCGTTTACTGGTCATATAGTTAACCACGGAGATCGAGAGAGTTGGACCTACAGGCCGTACCAACGCCAAAAATTATAGTACGGACTAAGGGTCCAAGTTTGGACTACATTTAGACGAGCAGTGAAGGACTCTCACGTAAGAGAATCCTGCCTTAAGACAATTAGAGAAAATCGGTCCCGGTGTTCCAAATTGACACTATTTGTATTTACGAAAGCGCAATCTCGATGTATTGCTAGCTTACGCAGTTACAAACTTGGAACATTATCAACATGTTAGTTCTGCGCGAAAAAGAACTAGTGGGTCATACTATAAAGAATACATGTATTTCAACCAATAATCACTAGTTCTATATTTGCTTAGAACTAAATGTTTCCAACTTTTGAAATTTGAACCATAAAATTTCCAACTTTCAAAAATCAGGGTCCACATTGGGGGGGGGGGGGGGGGTGTAAGCATCCCATTTGCTTTCATCTAGGTGAACGGTAGTGGGATGCACAGGAGACTAAACAAAGAGGTCATCCCGCACATTAATAGCACAGCCAAACGGAACGCACACCTGGCACGCGTCACTAGCCAAATCCTCTTCAGAGTGACAAGAACCGATCTTGCCGGTTTCTAAGAATTTCACCCAAACAACAAAATTATCCAAACTGCTCTCCAGTTTCCTGCTTAACCCTTTTGGAAAAAATAATTTTGTACGCCATGTGTCCTGGTCATATCTTGATACACCCAAACCGGCTTCTCGACTCAGCAATTTCATTCAAACCCAGACCGGCCATTACATTATTCTATAAAATACACCTGCAACTAATATATTTTACTGATATATTTTTCCAGTTTGACATGCCTGTAAACTGAAATTATTTACTCTCATTCAAGAACGTAACCAGGGGGGGGGGGGGGGGGACATCCCCCACCCCAAGTTGAAATGTGGGTGACAAGTTTAAAAGAGTGGTGGATAAGTTCGCTGGTCTCTCGTGCCAGAAGTCGCGGGATCGCGGATCCCCGGCTGAGAAAAGACATGGAGGTATCTGAACCCTCTCTGGCAGCATCAGTTGCGGGGTTGATGTCATGGCGTGTCGTCCTTTTGGGTGGGGAAGTAAAATGGCTGTCCTCTGTACGGAGAAAGACAGACTCCACACAGGCTAAAGATCCAGTCGTAGAACACAACAAATTGGAATTCTCTGCTCTTTTCGTTATCAGACTCGCTTCAATATATTCGTTTGGTTATTTTCTTCGTTTGCGTTTTGTTTTACACTGACCTCTAACATGCAATTTTAAAAATGCAGTTTACATGTATACCATATTTTTTCTTTGTTTATAGTAATACGATAACACACTAGAAAGGCGTTCATTTGAATCAGTTCCACATATTTATTTTTAAAATAGAGTATAATTGATTATTCAGGAGCGAAGGAAGGTAAAATTATTGGGGGTGAGGTGGGTGTGGGGCTATCAGAGCTAATCCCAAGGGGACCACCATGTATGGTCACCGTGTGCTGTGCAGCAGCATCCGAGCCGCACAGTGGTTAGGTGGTGTGTGTGTGTGTGTGTGGGGGGGGGGGGGGGGTAGGAAAAAAGGCGATATCGCCGATTCGCCGTATCCCATTCTCGGTGGTGAGGGTCTGCGGGCTTTCTCTGGGATATTTTGAAAAATGAGGGCCAAAACTCACATGCTCAGTGATTCTGAGGCTGCTGTGACTGACTCCTCAGATGAGGCCTGTTGAACGCTGCAAATTCGAATTCTCTGCTTCTTTCATTATTAGATTCGCTTCTAAATTCATTCGATTGTTTTAGCCATTCGTTTGCGTGTTTTTTTTTCTTTCTTCCTTTGGGGGCATGTATTCCCTCTAGATCATACTAGCATGCCCAACACTCTGTAAAAGTGCGCACGCGCGCGCGTGTGTCTGGGTGTGTGGCGGGGGGGGGGGGGGGGGGTAATGCAGAAACCTTAGATACATTGCCCCTCCCCTTCCCCCACACACTTTCAAATTGCTCCCCGGCGCCTGCAAAAGCTCGGAGATTTCAAGTTATATACAGTAGGTTTAATATATATTCCCATATATTTAGTATCCCGTTTGTATCTCATTCATAGTTTTGGGGGTTTTTGGTTTTTTTTTTTAAATATCTCGAAGCAAATTCTCAGTTCAAAACTGAGTCTTATATTCGTCGTTCTGTCATTTATACTCCACGTCGGCATTTACCGGCTCTGGAAGTGTGAAATCTTACCAATATTTCTCCATTAAAAACCTCAAAATATCCACTCAGGTGCAAGGGAACGAGGGTTTGGGGACCCTGAAATTCACAATTTTCCTTCCCCGGGCCCAACTATGGTCAGCCATTAGTAGCGAAGGCCCTGCTTCACCCCATAATAGGTCAATAGCCACCCTCTTTGCGAATTTGTGGGTCTGCTATTTAGCTACATGCCTGCCCCTTCCAGAGCGTATTTAGTTGCAAAAATGTGGGGGGGGGGGGGGGCGGGAGCGGGTGGCGTAACGTCTGCTTTTACGTGGGGGATTATGTGTGGGTTGTCTTCCCCACCCCACCCCCTACACGGCTCTTCACTGCCTTTCCCACTACCACTCCGAAGATCGACCCTGGTTGCAGGCCTGTGGACCACGGCTTTATAGATTCATCTCTTAGAACCGCGACAAATCAGTGGCTGGCCAAAGAGTTATTATTATTACTATATATAAACGAGTGTGTCTGTCTGTTTGTCTGTTTATGTATGCAAGCAACCGCTGCATGAATTCAGATGAAATCCGTCATCAGTGTTCCTTGGATCACTGGGAAGGTTATGAGTGGGCTCGGAAATGCGCCGTTCTTAATGTTGTTTTTTTTTTCATTTTTTTGTTTGTTTTGTTTTTGTTTTTGTTTTTCTATAGTAATAAATGAGGATCGAATGACCGGAGTGTCCCGCCTTCTAGGTGGGCTGGGTCGAAAAATGCGCCGTCCCAATATTTTGTTTTTTTTCTGTATTTATTTTTTTTATACCATCCTGTCTGCAGGTGGACGGGCACTTCACCTATAGTTTTGAATAACGCCTTGAAGTTTTCTGCTATACAAAACGCATGTTGCTTGACTTAATATTTCGTCCCCTGAGTGCTAGAATGTTCTATGTCCTTCAGGGCATAGAAAGTTCTAGCCCTTCGGCGACAATTTCTTGCCAGTTTTTTTTTTTGGGGGGGGGGGGGGGGGTGGTGGGGGCATTTTACGTGACAATATTCTGATGCGTCTTCATTTATATTGAATATGGCATCTGGAGGCCGAAAGAATCCTGAGTGCCCGAAAAAATCCTGACTGCCCCCCAAAAAATTATTTCACCCCAAAACGTGTTTTGGAACAAATTGTGTTTGAAAGAGTCAACTTACAGTAAATAATGCGGTCCAACTTGATCTGACATTGTTACGCTATGCCATAAAACCAGTCTCATCTTCATATAGTTCACCGCCTATCGTTAAATTCTGTAATGCAGTAAAATGGGCTATTTCTCTGCGTTGAAAAAGATAACCTGTGGTTCGCTTTTTCAACGCAATGCAATGTTGCATTCAACCCGGCTTGTGTGCGTATAGGCCCATCTTGCTTTCGGAACTTACAAGCTCCAAATTTACCAGATTCTCACATCGAAAGGGTCACCTGACAAGCATAAAAAATGTATACGACTCATCAACTGAAGATACGAGCGTAAACAAAAGGGCGTATAAAAAAATCGATAAGGTGACATTATATTTTGAACAGTTTTAGTAGCACCGAACCTCCTTCGTTGTTATGGTTGATAGTTTCTGGTGTAGGATCTATGATTTTAACATGTTACATTTGTGCGAACACGTGAAAAACGATATTTGCAGGAGAAATTTGCCCGAGAAATTCATTTTCCGAGATGATCAGCAGATGTTTTTTCATACTGCAAGAGTCGATTTTTCCATTAAGTTGTGTCGTTTCATTGTTAAATATTGTTTTATATAACATACTTACTGATTTTGCATTCTTCGGCCATTCCTTTTATTAAAAAATCTTGTTTTAGGTGATCTTGGATACGCTGCGACTGAAACTTTTAGATAAAAATAGAAATATCTCGCCTCGCTTATCTCCACTTCCGGCTAAAGGTTTATACCTTGTGTTTGTATTTTCTCGTAAAGAATTCAAAGACAGTGTCAGAAACAGTTTTGCTTGGGTCGTTATAATAACAAACAATCGCGATGTTTTTATTGTCGACAGTGATTTCAGTTGCAATCACCTCAGCATCGAGGTGATCAGTTTTTATTGTTTTAGTTTTGATGTTCTGCTTTATTAGAAGATCAACGCCGCCTCCTTTAGTGATTTGTCGGTCTCTTCTAATAGTGCTGAACCCACTTATTGAAAAGGTTTTGGTGGGGTGTAGCCAAATGTCACAGATACAGACAATGTCTGTGCCTTCGAAATATCGGCTCACCTGAAGTTTTTTTTTATTATTAACGCTTCTAGCGTTCCACACGGCTATTTGTAGCTTATTCATGATGGGGGTTGCAGTTTAGTCGCGGTGTTTGGATAGAGGAGATTAGTGGCTTTATTGGGTGTTGATTGCGGCTTTGATTAAGGATTCGGATATTTGGGTTTTCAATAGTCCGGATGCTGACGTGTTTGTTTGGAACAGAGTAGAATGCTCCCGCGACAAGGGAGCATTATGTGTGGGGTGAAGGAAACGTTGTTGTTTTTTTTTAAGTTTAGGTTTTTTAATTCTATGTCGGTTTTCACTTTTTTGAAGTGGGGCACCCCCGGTAATTACTGATGTGGGGTCCCTTGCAGTTAGGACAGGAGGAGGACTTTGACCTGCATACCTTGGTGAGATGGTTGTCTCCACATTTCATGCAGATCAGAGTGCCCCTGCGTCTGTTGGCTACGTGCCCAAATTTCTTAGGTTTATGGCATTGGATTGGGGAGGGGTAAATCGGTACTCCTCTGCCACGTGTTTTCTACCATTGACGGTAACCCCTTCAGAAATTATTTTTTGTTTGGTTATACTGTTAGGGCAGATTACCTTCAGCTCTGGAAGTGAATCTTTCCCACTTGCACCCTAGTATACCCTGGCTGATGGCTTCTTTTGGGGTGTCGGGGTGTACCCTTGTTACCACGACAATATTCCCCTAGAGGAAGTGTAGGCTGTTTATCTTGTTTTTTTGTTTTTGTCCATGGGTACCCTCGTGGGTATCTTCTTTACAGCCCTCGTGGGTGCCCCTTTTATGGCCAGGGAGAAGTCTAGACTCATAAGCTGAGTGGCTACCACCTGGCCAGACTCTCTGACTGTAACGTTTTTGATGGCAGTGGCTGTGAGAGCATTATCGTCAACAGTAGAGTTACTGCTGATAGTGTGGTTATTGTTATTGCCATTATGAAGATTAGTACTGTTAGTACTGTTGACCTGAGTGGATCTGGAAGAGGGGGGATGCTGGAGGCTTCTGCACTTCTTAACCGCTCTGGGTGTCAAAGTGGAGAATCTACCTATCTTGATCCATTTAAACAAATTATATTCCTCAAGTGCTGAGAAAGCTGAAGTGCTCAATGAATACTTCAGTTCTATCTCGACAGTTGACGACTCGAATGCTTGTTTGCCAGATCCACCACCCCCTATTTCCAAATGTATTGATAGTATCACTTTACAATGCAGTGAAGTATATGCTGCAATGAAGTCGATAAAGGTGTCGAAGGCATCCGGTCCCGATGAAATAAGCCCGCGTCTCCTTAAAGAATGTAAATCCTCTCTCTGTGAACCACTCTCAATTTTATTCAACATATTACTGAATAACTCGTACTTTCCTTTATTATGGAAAAGAGCAAACGTCACCCTAATCCTTAAAAAACAACCTTCAAACTCGGTCACTAATTATCGTCCGATATCATTGATAAGCTGTGTTGGTAAACCATTTGAAAAGTGTGTTTTCAAACGATTGTGGCAATTTTTGAACGAAAATAATGTTCTCAGTCAATTTCAGTCTGGCTTTACACCTGGAGACTCAACTGTTCTCCAACTGACCGATATTTACGATGAATTTTGTCGTGCGCTTGACGAAGGCAAAGAAGTCAGGGTAGTTTTTTTGTGATGTCAGTAAGGCGTTTGATAAGGTGTGGCATGCTGGTCTTATCCACAAGCTGGAGAGTATTGGCGTCTCAGGGGAACTACTATTGTTTTTAAAATCGTATCTTGCGGATAGATCGCAGCGAGTTGTGATAGCCTCTGATGCATCATCATGGCGGCCCATCAATGCAGGTGTACCTCAGGGGTCTATACTCGGACCCTTATTGTTTCTGATATACATAAACGATATAACCAGCGATCTTCTCAGTAGTATACGCCTCTTTGCAGATGACACGTCTTTATACTTAATTATCGAGAACCCTGAGCAAGCCTCGGCCATAATCAATCATGATCTGGCAACAATCGAGCATTGGGCCAGAACATGGTTGGTCGAGTTCAACCCCACCAAAACAGAAAGCTTGTGTGTATCACGTAAAAACAATCCCAACCCCCACCCACCCTTATATTTTGGCGACTCACAAATTTTGGAAGTTTCTGAACATAAACATTTAGGGGTGGTACTGAATAGCACATGTACATGGAACGACCACATTGACCACATCTGCTCCAAAGCCTGGTCCCGCTTAGATTTATTGAGGAAGCAAAAATTTAATCTTGATCGTAGTGTCCTAGAAAAAATATATTTTGCTTTTATTAGGCCTCTTCTGGAATACGCAGATACTGTCTGGGATAACTGTACTACTACTAATGCCGCGGAACTTGAAAAAATACAGATTGCAGCAGCAAGAATTATTACGGGTGCAACAGTAAGTGCCAGCAAGTGCTTGTTATATTCGGAAACACGATGGGACTCCCTGCAAGATAGACGACGTAAACATAAACTAATCCAGTTTTTTAAAATGTATCATCACATGTCACCCCCATACATCTCCAACAAAGTTCCCCCAATCATCTCCCTCTCGAATGCATCTCTTAGTCTCCGATCTGGTCAAAACCACCGAGTTCCTTTTTGCCGAACGCAACTGTATCAGCGCTCTTTTATCCCCAGTGTTACTGACCAGTGGAATAATTTACCCTTACCTGTCCGCGAGAACACGTCATTGCTTAACTTTAAAACTTTTCTGAACGATGGTAACCTAAGGCCCCCAAGGTTCTACAGTAATGCGAAATCTCGCAGGGCCCAAATATACCATTGCAGACTGCGGTTGCATTGTAGTTGCCTTAATTCTCACCTATACGATAATCACTTATTGCCCAATCCCTCCTGTCAATGTGGTGAGCGTGAAACTACCGATCATTTTTTATTTCGTTGTCCACTTTTTTCTGACGCTCGTAATTATACGATTAATCTACTCCCATTTGCAGTAGATACATCCATACTTCTGTTTGGCTCGGAATTCTTGAATAACGATGACAACCGACGTATCTTTGAAGTGGTTCATGACTTTATTTTATCTAGTAAGCGCTTCCAATGAGTCGAACACCCGTGGGGATCCCGTGAAATGAGGCAGTGCTTGTCTATTGTGGTAAGCAAGTTCTGCTTTCCCGGGAAGTGAAGCAGTGCTTGTTTCCTACGGTTGACAAGTTCTGTTTCACTCTAAAAAAGGGACTCTGTCACCAATGCCTGGGGTGGGAGTCCTCTCAAATGGGCAACGATTAGCTAAGTTCGATTCTACCTCTTTGATGCGGTCGCAAGTCTCAACTATCCATAGCTGCAGAAAAGTGACCTTAATCATTAATAATTAAATAAACAACGATTTGAAACTCGATACTATGCCTTTATTCTCACTTCTTGTGGGAATTAAGATAATGAAGCTGTGATTGTTCACTGCGGTAAATAATTTCTGCTTAGCTGGTACAATAGGACCGAGCGACCAATGCCTAAGGTTGAATACCTTTTCATGCATTTCATCGTTCAACACTACCAACAATTATTCACGCCTACCACTCTACAAAATAAAATAACGAAACAAGCTGCCTATACCCGATTCCTAGACTCTTGAGTGTTCGATCAATGTATGATGTATTCCAGCTGTTTCTATTTTTCTATCTTTTTTCTCCTATCAGTTCTGCTGTTCTACCTTCTTTTCCTTTTCTTTCCAATTCAATTTGATGTTTAAACAATCTCACACATCGTTGCCTGGCGGTTGAGACTTTCTATACTCCGTACCTGAATGCTATTGATCTCTCCAACCATATTGTGGCGCACTAATTCTGGGGACTGGGTCTTGGTGAGTGAGACTGATTGTGCACACGTACTTGTACTGATCTACAACCGTAGGAACTAAGCCAATAGAGTGAGTCTCAGCCTCCTGGTCGCGATGTGTGAGCTTCTCCACGGATATGCATCACCTACAGGAGTAATTTTATATTTTGTCAGGGAGACGACTTACATAAGCTTCAAGCTTTCTGTCGAATCCCTCTCTTACACAGTAAGCATTTATCTAGTCTTCATTAGATTCGTGTATACTACTGTATCTTGTGTTGCTCAGATCTTTCTTGTTAACTGTTCTTGTGAAGTGTATATACTTATCAATTATTCAATAAATATTGTTTAAACTAAAGTGGAGAATCCATCAGTACCCGTCACCTCCTGCAACTCGCACTCAGAATCATAATTTTTTTAGTTTAAACAATATTTATTCAGTAATTAACATGTGTGTACAAATCACAATAACATATGGATAACAAAGAATATGAACAACACTAGTTACAAGAGTATACACATGACAAGGAAATCAGAATACTATGTAAAAGAGGGATTCGACAGAAAGCTAAAGCTTATGTAAGTCGTCTCCCTATCATCACATAACGTACTCCTGTAGGTGGTTCAGGTCAGCGGAAGAACCCACACGTCATCACATGACAGCTGAGCCCCCCCCCCCTCCCCCTCCTCGATTGTAACTTAGGTTACAATTTACATACTACGATTGGGGATCAAGTGGGATAAGCGTCACGTGATAACAGATACAGAGTAGAGGAAGACGCCTCGACCATCAGGCAATGCCGTGTGAGATTGTTTAACTGGTTGAGTGCTGAATTATTTTTGGTCATCCGGATATGTCCATGTCTCTTTGTCTTGTTAGAATTTATGGGAGAGTGCACTCTCCCATAGATTGTAACAAGGCAAATCCTCACAGACTAAATAATTTCAATTCAAAAATAATATGAAGCACATCCACAGATTATGAAGCCATTAAGTTGTGGCACCTGTACTTCAGAATAAAGCCCAAATATGGGCTTCCAGCACTCTACCAGTTAAACTCCAAGGTGAAATGAAAGGAAAGGAAGAAATGCTGAGAAGAGAACATATAAACTGAGAGATGAAGAAGTGAAAAAGTAACTAATATGACAATATCAGCTTGAATACATGATAGATAGAGATTATCACCGTTAAGCGGATGCAAAAAAACATGCATCAAAGTCACGCTCAGGCTTCCAATAACAGCTCACGATGAGTCGAAGACATAACATGATAACTTCTAGTTCACTTACTTGCAAGTTGGGTGTAAGTAGAGGAGTTGAAAGACATGGGGGGGGGGGGGGGGGAATTCCACAACAAACATTGGTCAATGGGTCCTATTAATCCAGCTAAACAAAACGTGTTTGATGCTCTGAACAGTCGCGATTTCAGTACTGACTTTTCACAAGGAACAGTGGTCGGGGCGCAGTGTTGAGTTTCGACTTATTCGAAACGCTTGCTTGACAAAATGAAGTCATGTGCCACTTCAAAAATTAGATGGTTTTCATCGTTATTCAAGAATTCAGAGCCAAACAGAAACATGGGTGTGTCGGCTACGTACGGGAGTAAATTAATCGTGTAATTACGGGCGTTAGAAAACAAAGGACAATAGAGGAAGAAGTGATCAGTAGTTTCACGTTCACCACACTGGCAGAAGGGACTGGGTGATAAGTGATTGTCGAAAAGGTGGGAATTGAGACTACTACAATGCGTCCGCAGTCTGCAGTGGTATATTTGAGCCCTACGAGATTTAGCATTACTATAGAACTTTAACGGTCTTTGGTTACCATTACTGAGAAACGTTTTAAAGTTAATCAGTGATGAGTTCTCCCGGACAGGTAACGGTACTTTATTCCATTGGTCAGTAACGCTGGGGATAAAAGAAGACTGATACAGTTGCGTTCGGCAGAAAGGTACTCGATGGTTTTGACTGGATCGGAGACTATGTGATGTGTTCGTCGAGGAGACAAGTGGAGGGACTTTGTTGGAAATATATGGGGGTGACATATGATGATACATTTTGAAGAACTGAATTAGTTTATGTTTACGACGTCTTTCTTGCAGGGATTCCCACCGTGTTTCCGAATATAACAAGGACTTACTGGCACTAACTGTTGCTCCGGTGATGATTCTTGCTGCTGCAATTTGTATTTTTTCGACATTTGTCACAGAACAATTATCCCAGACAGTGTCCGCGTATTCGATAAGAGGCCTAATGAAGGCAAAATATATTTTTTCCAGGACACAGCGATAATGGTTAAATTTATGCCTTCTCAACATGTCAATGCGAGATCAGGATTTGGCGCAAATATGGTCACTGTGGTTGGTCCATGTGCATGAATTATTTAGTATGAGTCCTAAGTGTTTGTGGTCAGAAACTTCAGATACCTGTGTGCCACTTAAATATAATGGTGGATGAGAGTTGGGATTGTTTTTACGTGATATACACATACTTTCTGTTTTATTGGGAATGAACTCGACCAACCATGTTTTGGTCCAGTGTTCGATTGAAGCCAAATCGTTATTGATTATATCCGCGGCTTGCTCCGGTTTTCAATAACTAGATATAAGGACGTATCATCTGCGAAGAGGCGAATACTACTGAGTAAGTCAGTGGTTATATCGTTTATGTATATCAAAAACAGTAGTGGTCCGAGTATAGACCCCTGAGATACACCGGCATTGATTGGTCTCCATGACGATGTCTCCGAGGCTATCACAACTCGCTGCGACCTATCCACAAGATACGATTTTAAAAATAAAAATAGTTCACCTGAGATACCAACACTCTTCAACTTGTGGATAAGACCAGAATGCCATACCTTATCAAACGCCTTACCAACATCACAGAATACCACCCTAACTTCTTTGCCTTCATCAAGCGCACGACAGAATTCGTCATAAATGTCAGTTAGTTGAAGGACGGTTGAATCTCTAGGTGTAAAACCTGACTGAAATTGACTGAGAATATTATATTATTTTCACTCAAAAACTCCCACAGGCGTTTGAAGACACATTTTTCAAATAATTTACCAACACAGCTGATCAAAGATATCGGACGATAATTAGTGACTAAGTTTGAGGGTTGTTTTTTTTTAAAATTGGAGAGACATTTGCCTTTTTCCACAATGAAGGAAAGTAGCAATTATTCAGTAATATGTTGAATAAAATTGAGAGTGTTTCGCATAGAGAGGATTTACATTCCTTTAGAAGACGGGGGCTTATTTGATCGGGACCTGAAGCCTTGGACACCTTTATCGACTTCATTGCGGCATATACTTCGCTGCAGTGTAGGGTGATACTATCAATGCATTGGGAAAGATGGGATGGTGGATCTGGTAAGCGACCATTCGAGTCATCAACTGTCGATGTAGAGCAGAAGTATTCGTTGAATACATCAGCTTTCTCAACACTTGAAGAATATATTTTGTTTTGTTGAATAAGGGTGGAAATTGCTGTTGCGTTACAGTTACGGACTAGGTTTTTTAGGGTCTTCCACCACAGTGAAGCTGGGGTTTCGTTACTTCTCAGTGTGGACTGGATTTTTGCAAGATGCTGGGCTTTAGCATTCCTGATGGCCGATACAACCTCATTCCGTTTAAATTTATATTTGGCCCAGGCGTAAGGGAGGTTGATACGTTTAGCAATGCGATACAGGCGTTTTTCTCTGTCTCATTAATAGTCTTATTTCATTATGCGTCCATTTCGGTTGATCCACTATCGCCGTAAAAACTTTGTTAGGTATATGTTTGGATGCAATATCGAGTATTTTATCAGTGAAATTAGTGACTATGGTATCGAGACATAGGGTGTCAAAAATGGAATTCCAGTCTGCGTTTGAGAAAGCCTCGTTCAATTCATCATACTTACCCTGAGAGTACAGCCATATCCTCCTGCGGAAATAAGGGGGGTTTGGTTTCAAAAATTCGATTTCAATTGAAATTGGGCAATGATAGCGGGTCATGTCTGGAATAATTGGTTCAAGGACTTCACATGTTTTCACGTTGATTGTATCACTGACAGCAAAGAGATCTAACAATGAAGCAGATGTTTCAGTAAAACAAGTTGGTTCACTCACAAGTTGTCTGATGTTGAAGTAATTGATTATTTCAGAAAAGCTGCTTCTTGGGGATCCCATTTGGTTGTCATTGAAATCACCTCTGATCATTAGGTCACCAACTGACGTATCTCTAGCTTTTTCGATGGAGGCTGATATGGCATCCCATGTATCTGGGGGACTGTTTGGTGGACGGTAAACTACTCCTAATAATAACGACCTACCCCATTTTGTAAATACTTCAGCCCATAGGCACTCCGTATTCGGCATATCAAGATCTGATCTGTGTCGAAACGAGATGCCGTCTTTCATGTAAATGGCAACCCCACCTCCTCTTGACGAACGATCAAATCGCAATGGTTCATGGAACCCATGAAGTTGGACATCGGATGAGGTACCATTGTTCTGACGCCATGTCTCACTGAAAGCCACAATATCAAATGAGGCAAATTCACATTGTACAATATCTAGTTTAGGTTTGAGGCTCTGAATGTTAAGATGGACTATTTTTAAAGTTTCTTGATTGTGCTCTGAATTAATATAATTTGGACCAGGGTTGGTTTCAGTGTCACCTGATAATAATAAACTTATGACCGAACGGGAAAAAAACGACGTCAATAGAACCAATGCAGTTAGAACGTTTAGTAATGGCCTAGCCTTCGAGACAATTAAACAACTTGAACGATGTGGAGTTGGTTCAGTGGAATCTGCACTGAGGGAGTAAATAAACACGTTTGATTGCCCAATGAACAAGGCAAACATTGCAGTAAAGCTTTTATACATCTCAGCTCCACTGAGACGCAAGAGCAAGTAAATTAAGATGCATGTAGATCTATCTTTCGGCAGACAATGCCTTAAGCTTCTAGAATAAACTATAAGGTTGTTATTTCTTATTCGGGCACGGTATAGTTCAAGAGAACAGATGAAGTGTAGTTGTATTATCGGAATTAAACTGTATTCAAGCTGGCATGAAAAGAAGTGGCGTAGATAAGAGAAGAGAGTGTTGGAGTTTAAGACTAGAAAGTAAAGGTTACAAAAGGACACTAAAAAAGATGAAAGTAATAAAGTATATACAAGGTAACTCGAGTGTTTAAAATAGGGTTGAGTTTCTAGACTCTCTCAACAAAGTCAACAATTATCTATTTACACATAGTGGATTATCAGTATGAGATGATGAGTTGAATGGCTACACTTTAGGCCTAAACATTGATTTCGACTTCACTCATTTCCGATAAAGGAATGTCAATGGGAAGTGCGAGATGCGCAAGATTCATCAAGAATTATATATACCATTGTTACCAAACAGTGACACTGACAACAGGAGCGGCACGCCCTTCCTGCCACGAATGTGTCGAAAGTTGGCTGGAAGAAAGCGCCGCTACATTTGTATTACATTCTACAATTGCATGGAGGAGGGTGGACCCACCCCTAATAATAGATCCATCTTGCAACAAATAAGCTAACACAGATACGAGTGAAAGAATTTGCAGGACCAGCATTTGCAAGAGGGAATTAAGGGCGTTCCACCCGTGGTTGATGGATCTGGTGCAACCCTACGTCAACACTTGGAGGTGGTTCACCTGTTTCCAATTAATTGTACCCAAACGGCAGCCGCAACAATATCTTCGCAAAATACTCTGAAGTAACAATTTGACGCAATTATGGAAATTTACAGAAGGATGGAGAAAACAAGATTTCGATTGAGTCACGATTGATTCAGCTGCAATTATAGAATGGCTGTGACCCTAAATATTAACTATTGCCTGTGTGTACTTCGCTTATAAAATAGGGGTGTCACAGTTACACAGATACAGTTCGATATGTTTGGACTGGTTCACACTGTCGGGGAGGAGGAAAGACAACTTTGATCGGGTCGCGACACAGTCCCCATCCGATCGAATTTATCTGACATCACAATCAGAGTAATGCATCATGATTGATTCAGCTGCAGTCATGGAATACCAATGACACGAAATATTAACAATTGCATGTGTACACCACGCATATACACTAGGAGTGTCACAGATACATGTACTTAGATTTCGATATGTTTGGACTGACAAACACCGTTAGGAAGGAGGAAAGATAACTTCGATCGGATCGCGACACAGTTCCCATTCGATCGAATTTTTCTATCCGACATCGCAATCAAATTGATGCATATTGGTAGATGGTAGCGTCGCAGAATTGTTGAGTTAGTGAGACTACGTAACAAATTAGTGAGACCACGTAACAAATCGTCGCCTGAGTGCTAGAATGTCCTATGTCCCCTATGGGAGTATTTTGTCCCCTATGGGAGTATTCTGTCCCCTATGGGACATAGGACATTCTAGCACTCAGGCGACGAAATGGTGAGTTGATATGTCGCACAATATAACTTTTGGGGAAGGGGGTCAGACCAGCGCATATTCAAGGGGATGTTCATCAATGTCGCCGGTTTTCCACGTACTATACATTGAAAAATATGTTTGAGTGGGTACACACAATGACGGAACGGAAGGGTAACATGGCATACGTGGTTCAGTTTTGCAATCATAACTTTTTTGTTTTCTTTTTAGGGGAGACTTCCCCCCCCCCCCACCCCTTTTGGCTCATATAGCTGGGGCCACTAGCGGGAAGAGACTCCCCGCTGTGCTCAGTATCGTGACTGGAACCTATCTCACTAGATTGCGTGTTTAATAACTCCGACAGAGATCTATCAGGGTTAAAAGATTTGGTTCCCAGAGGATCCACTGTGACTTTTGTATTGGTTCTGGAGTTGACTCCACGAGCACGTGCAGCCTCAGCATAGGATTTTGGGCTGCTACCCTCATCCAATGCTGTGGCTGCTGAACTCGTGGACTCACTTTTACTTGTCTTTCCAGCTTCGCATGTATTGGCATTATTACTGACGCTACTGCTTTCCTTTTCAGAAGGAATGCCCTCAGAGGCAGCCAGGACCTCTGTCGGACTGACCGAATTACTGTCTGGGACAGAATGAATCTCTGCCACTACCTGGATCTCTTTAGCTGGAGACCCAGGAGATATTGGGGATGGCATAATGAAGGAATTTCTAAAAATTTCATTGGAGATCTTTGGCCCTCAGCGCCTCCCTCATCTCGACATCCTTTGCTTTAAGCTCTTCCCTCAATTTAGCAATCTGCTTTGTTAGAGCTTCTAACTGCTTTCCCCAAAACTCATTGCTCCCCTCTGACTCATTATTCGCTTGCCCCCCCCCCCCCCACCTCACCCCGGAATTTTTAAAATTGCCAGTACTAACCTTGTTTCCTGCTGACTCTCTTCTTGCAGCTATCTCCCTGTCCTTCTTGTTTTTCCTCTCATCCATCATCTACTCTCTTCTCTTCTCCTGTGTGTTTAATGCTGATGATTTTGTGAACTGCGACATTTTTCCAAGGTTGTAATCTATGTGTATTTGTGTGTTTTGACTCTTTTAATTTTCCAGAATATGATTGAAATCACTCTCCTGGAAGGCTGACGAAAATCTTGAAGTGTTAACTGGTTGACCCATCGAGTGTAAATTTCACCCAGATAATAGCTCATGTTAAGTGAAACTGCGCAAAAAACATTAAAAAATTAGCAAGGCAGCTCCCATATGTAGTCAGCAATTTTTTTTCAACAATTACACCAGTGGCAATGATCTCGCAATGAGACACCACACTGGCGTATCAGTGACATAATCAAACAACTACCAATTGTTGTATAAACCTGATGTTTTCAGAAGCCTAGTATTGTGTATGTGTTAATTTGAAATTATCGTTCCTGCAGAATAACTTGACAATGTCAATGGCCTAACACCTCACCCATTTAACACAGAAAATTAGTTTTTAAAAAAAAACAAACTACCTCTCTCTCTCTGCGTCTCTGTGTGTCTTTCTCTCTGTCTCTGTCTCTGTCTCTCTCTCTCTCTGTCCCTCTCTCTCTCTCTCTGTTTGTCTGTCTGTCTCTGTCTGCCTGTCTCTGTCTGTCTCTCTTTCTCTCTCTCTATGTCTGTCTGTCTGTCTCTCTGTCTGCTTGCCTGCCTGCCTGCCTGTCTGCCTGCCTGCCTGTCTGTCTGTCGGCCTTGTCTCTCTCTCTCTCTGTCTGTCTCTCTCACACACATCCAAGGCCATCGCCAGGAGTTTCAAAAGTGGTTCGACTTTAATGAAACAGGTACACCGGGGCTACGCCTGACAGATGCCGCAGGCGAGCATTCTAGGGGAGCCGGGTGGGGGCAGGAAACTTTCTCAAAATTTAATATCAAATGCATTTCTCTGGTGGCCTTTGGGTGATTTATTTGAATTAGACATTCTTGAAAAGAAACGTAAAAGGGGGGTTGTCCTCCCCCCGGCGACGTCTCTCTGTCTACTCTCTCTCTCTCTCTCTCTCTCTGTATATCTCTGTCTCTCTGTATCTCTCTGTGTGTCTCTCTGTGTCTCTCTATGTGTGTCCCTCTGTCTGTCTCCCTCTCTCTCTGCCTCTCTCTCTGTGTCTCTCTCTCTATGTCTCTCCCTCTGTCACTAGCTCTTTTTTGTCTGTCTGTCTATCTCGGTCTTTTTCTCTGCCCCTCTCTGTCCCACTCTCTCTGTCTCCCTCTATGTCTCTGTCTGTCTGTCTGTCTGTCTGTCTGTCTGTCTGTCTGTCTGTCTGTCTGTCTGTCTGTCTGTCTCGGCACTGAAGACAAAGGGGCACTGGGTTGTGGCATCCATGCGTCGCATGGGTGGGAAGGGGGCTGCGAGTCACAAGGTGGTTTGGGAATTTTAAACAAAAAAAAATGGGAGTGAGGAAGGTTAACCCCCTCATGCAATTTCTACGCCACCGGCTGTGGGGTGCATTTCACACCCAACATATACTTACATTTAAAAGTAAAAGTTAAGGTATGCTGGCAATCTCTTAAATACCGCTAGCGCTTCTACTACTCCCTTAAACTTGAAAATAATTGCTCCCTTCTGCAGTGGTTTAGTGGTAATCTACTTCTCCTGTAATTATATGAACTCCAACAGGTGAATTTCAGTAACACGCATCAGCACGAACCAGTGACATGAATGTTCTTCGCGTTAGCACAACGATTGTCTGGGCCAACCTTAATAGGGGCGATTTGTCCTCCAATTGAAAGCAAGCACATGATGAGCAGCGACCTTGTTACGAATCTAAAAGGCTGTGTTTTGACTTTGAATAAAGTTTAAAACTGTCGTATGTAACAATGTTATAGCGAATAAATGGGACAATTAAAACGCATTCTACCGTGTTTACTGTTGTTTTATCTTGTTTTTCAATTCCAGTGAATGAAAGCGAACAGGATATTTAAGTACCAAAAACTGAGGTCTTTACAGCAAGGGAGTCTGAAAACCTTGGCTATGAAATTTAGGCCTTTATTCGTACATTCTTCAAGCAATAGTTGGTAGGGTGGGGCTGGGGATGTCATAGACCGGGACTTACACCTTTATTCAGTGGTAAATAAAACTTCACATAGGGGAGCTTGCGCGTTTTGAGATGATCATATAGCAGGCCAGGGCAGGAGGGGCACCCCCCCCCCCACACACACACACTCTTTTTCAAGTTCAATTCAATTCAATCCAAAGGACATGAATTGGGTGGACGCCATATAGGTTGTAGTGTGTACTAAAAGGTGGGATATATAAAGACGAATGCTACTCTTAAATCAAAAACGAGAAAAATAAATCCACTACCACTACCCTAATCTGTGGTAACACCCGAAGACATCCGATGTAATATGAAGGCAGCTGATGCCACATGATTCACTATGGACCGGTCAATATCCAATATCGCAAAATAATGACATTAAGGTTGAGGTTAGGATGAGGTCGCTGAGGTTAGTGTCTTAAATAGGGTGTGAATAAGGGTGAGGGGTGGCGTATATAAATTTATATATTTTGCATGAAAAAATCGCCCCGCAACTATTGACCCCCCGCCCCGAAGAAAAAAATATTTTCCAACCTACTCCCTAGTGGTACCCATAAAGGTGTGACCCACGCTTTTTGATGTGACTCCCCACTATTTTGAGCTTCCGTCGCCTCTGTAGCAGGCCTATTTTACAGAGTTCAAAACAATATGTACTAACACAGGAGAACATCTCGATACGATAATCATACAGTTTCTTATATGTAATGTACCCTATAGCTTACACTATGTCAAGCCATTGTATAGACTGATACAGACTTAGATGAATGGAGTGATCTGATTGAGTCTAGATTTGGTCAAAGGTAGATGTCGAGACAGAATCGGGGGGGGGGGGGGGGTAGCCACTAAGCTTATAGTAGTGCCACAAGTCAATAGCAATTGTACGAGGTAGTAATGGCAAAATACTGCAAGGGTGATAGAAGACAAAAGTATTGGGTAAATACAATAGTACTGAATCACACGACAGAAGTAGGAGATGTGGTTTTCGACCCCTATCAGGTAGACCCCGGAAGTGACATCATACCGCAATGTATTATGGGTATCACGTGGTTGTCATGGTAGCCCAGGTGAGCGGCCATGTTCTGACGCCATTGTCATGGTGATGGGTGATGTGAGTGCGCATGCGCAGCTTGTGTTCTTCGGGTGACACTTGTTTCCGTCGTCCAATTTGTTCGCAGGAGGCCGCCATCTTTGTTTCTATGGTGGCACGTGGTTGCTATGTTACCCAAATGCGTGTTATAGGATGGGGGTATGTACGGAGGGTATGTTCGATTGTTCAAGAGTAATTTGCCGATTCATAGAATTACCCAAAATGAGCCCGTGAATGTCCGTAAATCACCGAAAAGTACCTTTTTTAACCCTTTACCCAACGCAGACGATAATAAAATTTATTATTTTAAATATAATTTTTTAAAATTTTTCAAACATTTTCAACAAAATCATATCATGCGATTCCTCAATGGAACGAGCTCAATGAGCTCGTTCCCTTGAGGAGTCACATGATATGGTTTTGTTGAAATATTTTGAAAAATTTAATTTTTTCCAACTGCTCAATTTGCATATTACGCGGGCGGATGCGGGCGATTCGTTAGGTAAAGGATTAACCGAAACTCACCTGTTTAGAGTAACACGTAGTGCTATAGACCCTTAAAAGGTCGTGTTCCATTCAACTGGAGTATTTTTGCGACGACTTCCTTAAATTATTACCCAAATATTCCCGACAATCCCTCCAAAACACCAAAATCCACCGCAAACTACCGAAAACGACTTGGCAAAGCCTCATTTTGGACAAGGATGTTTTATGAAGGCTCGAATTTGGTTATTCCGGGTCAAAATCCTCGTTTCTCCGACCTGCTTCCATAGAGTACTATTCCGTTCTTCTGGAGTATGACTTGCTCTCTTTCGTCTGTTTTGTTACTACTTCTGATAAAGTAACCAATCAGATCACTTCTCCAGGATTAAACAACCAATCAAATTGCTCTATTAACCTTAGCTCCCGTCCATCATCTTCTTCGTTCCAACGACTGTGATCTACGTACACAATGTGCGAATAGCACATGAAGCACATCAGCACATGCAAAATGTGCCAATATGTTTCTGTCTACAAGTGCACAATGTGCGCACAAGACATGTAGCACATGCGCACATACTGGTATTTGAGGACCAGTGGGGACATGTGTTTCGGAACCAGCGAGGACCAGGCTTTGGGGACTAGTAGGGACCAGGCTTTGGTGACTAGTGGGGGCCAAGTTTTGGGGACCAAGGTTTCAGGACCAGTGTCAGAAATATTGTCTCACCACCGTCTTAACTCAGTACTAAAGTTTCTGCTACCAACAGTGTTACTGTTTGCAACCTAGGTCTTGACTTATTCCGCCACTCTGCTAAATCCATCACGACTACTATGAAATGTGAGTGTACACAATGTGCAAATAGATATGTAGCACATCAGAACATGCAAAATGTACCAATATGTGCCTGTATTCAAGTGCACAATGTGCTCTCAAAACATGCAGCGAGGACCAGGCTTTGGGGACTAGTGAGGACCAGGCGTTAGGGACCAAGGCATGGGTACCAAGGTTTGAGGACCAGTATCAGAAATAATGTCTAACCATCGTCTCTTAACTCAGTACTCTCCTACCAATGGTAATACCGTTTGCAACCAAGGTCTTGGCTTATTCCACCACTCTGCTAAATCCATCACTACTACTATGAGACGTGTTTGTACACAATGTGCAAATAGCACATGTTGCACATGCGCACCAGCACATGAAAGATGTACTAATATGTGCCTGTGTGCAAGTGCGCAATGTGCTCACAAAACATGCAGCACATGCACACATACGGGTATTTGAGGACCAATGAAGACCAGTGTTTAGGGACTAGTGATGAGTAGGCTTTAGGGACTAGTGAGGACCGCGCTTTGGAGACTAGTGAAGACCAGTGTGAGGACTAGTGACTACTATGAGATGTGATTGTACACAATGTGCAAATAGCACATGTAGCACATGCAAAATGTACCAATATGTGCCTGTGTGCAAGTGCACAATGTGCGCACAAAACCTACAGCACATACGCACATACGAGTATTTGAGGACCAGCAAAGGCCGGTGTTTGGGGACTAGTGAGGACCAGGCTTTGGGGACTAGTGAGGACCGGGCTTTGGGAACCAAGGCATGGGTACCAAGGTTTGAGGACTAGTGAGGACCAGGCTTTGGGGACTAGTGAGGACCGGGCTTTGGGAACCAAGGCATGGGTACCAAGGTTTGAGGACCAATGTCAGAAATAATGTCTAACCATCGTCTCTTAACTCAGTAATCTCCTACCAATGGTGTTACCGTTTGCAACCAAGGTCTTGGCTTATTCTACCACACTGCTAAATCCATCACTACTACTATGAAATGCAAACGATAACACTATTGGTAGCAGAAACTTTAGTACTGAGTTAAGAGATGATGGTTAGACATTATTTCTGACACTGGTCCTCAAATCCTGGTACCCATGCATTGGTCCCCAAAGCCTGGTCCTCACTAGTTCCCAAAACCTGGTCCTCACTAGTCCCCAAACACTGGCCCTCACTAGCCCCAAAGCCTGGTACTCACAAGTCCCCAAACACTGGTCCCCACTGGTCCTCAAGTCCCTGTATGTGCGCATGTGCTGCGTGTCTTGTGTGCACATCGTGCACTTGCACAAGGCACATTTTGCATGTGCTACACGTGCTATTTGCACATTGTGTACGATCACATCTCATAGTAGTCACTAATCCGCACACTGGTCCCCACTAGTCCCCAAAGTCTGATCCTCACTGGTCCCCAAAGGGTGGCATTTGCTGGTCCTCAAATACTCGTATGTGCATATGTGCTGCATGTTTTGAGAGCACATTGTGCATTTGCATACAGGCACATATTGGTACATTTTGATTGTACTGATGTGGTATATGTGCTATTTGCACATTGTGTACAATCACATCTCATAGTGGTAGTGATGAATTTAGCAGAGTGGCGTAATAAGTCAAGACCTTGGTTGCAAACGGTAACACCGTTGGTAGCAGAAACTTTAGTATTGAGTTTAGACGGTGGTTAGACACAATTTCTGACACTGATCCTCAAACCTGGGTCCCCAAGCCTTGGTCCCCACGAGTTCCCAAAGCCTGGTCCCCATTAGTCCCCAAAAAACGGGTCCCACTGGTCCTCATTGGTCCTCAAATACCCGTATATGCGCATGTGTTGCATGTCTTGTGCGCACATTGTGCTCTTGCACACATCCAGATATTGGCACATTTTGCATGTGCTGATATTGGCACATTTTGCATGTGCTGATGGGCTGAATGTGCTATTCGCACATTGTGTACACAGATCATAATTGTTGGAACGAAGAAGATGATGGACGGGAGCTAAGTTTACTTCATTTGTTGTTTAATCCTGGACGTGATCTGATTGGTTATTTTATCAGAAGTAGTAACAAAACAGACGTAAGAGAGCAAGTCATACTCCAGAAGAACGGAATAGTACTCTTGGAAGCAGGTCGGAGAAACGATGATTTTGACCCGGAATAACATAATTCGAGCCTTCATAAAACATCCTTGTCCAAAATAAGGCTATACCAAGTCGGTTTCGGTAGTTTGCGGTGGATTTTGGTGCTTTGGAGGGATTGTCAGGCTTATTTGGGTAATTATTTAAGGAAGTCGTCCAAAAAAAAAAAATACTCCAGTTGAATCGAACACGACCTTTAAAGGGTCTATAGCATTGCGTGCTGGTCTAAACACGTGCGTTTCGGTTAAAAAGGTACTTTCCGGTGATTTACAGGCAATGTCAGGCTCATTTTGGGTAATTCTCTGAGTCGGGAAATTACTCTTGTGCAATCGAACATACCCTCCGAACATACCCCTATCCTATAAGACGTCTTTGGGTAACATAGCAACATGCCATCATAGAAACAAAGATGGTGGCCTCCAGCATACAGAATGGATGACGGAAACAAGTATAACCCTAACAACAGGAGCTGCGCATGCGCACTCACTTCTCCCATCACCATGACAATGACGTCAAAACGTCTGCTCACCTTGGCTATCATGACAAGCACGTGATACCCATAATACATTGCGGTATGACGTCACTTCCGGGGTCCACCAGCCTGGGTCCACCTGATAGCGGTCGAAAATCTCATCTCCTACTACTCACTACAGATGATGGTGACCATGGACAACTGGTGGCCTTTGAGCTTGGAAAGGTTTGGGTGGTCTAGAAGGCCGGATCAAACAGGTACTAGAAACCATAACTATCATCAGATAGATGTCCTGCAAAACGTATCCTATAAAGGGTAGCGTCAACAGATATCTTCAAAAAGTACCTTCAAAAGTTATCCCCAAATAGTACAATGCTATGTGTCCCCAAATAGTACAATACTATATGTCCTCAAATAGTACAATGCTATGTGTCCCCAAATAGTACAATGTTATGTGTCCCCAAATAGTACAATGCTATGTGTCCCCAAATAGTACAATGCTATGTGTCCTCAAATAGTACAATGCTATGTGTCCTCAAATAGTACAATGCTATGTGTCCTCAAATAGTACAATTCTATGAGTCCCCAAATAGTACAATGTTATGTGTCCCCAAATAGTACAATGCTATTTGTCCCCAAATAGTACAATGCTGTGTCCTCAAATAGTACAATGCTATGTGTCCTCAAATAGTACAATGCTATGTGTCCTCAAATAGTACAATACTATGTGTCCTCAAATACCGAGATGAGTCGTAGAGCAGTAAGTAGAGTCACTCGTTCGAGCAATTGCTCAAAATTTCATTTGCTCGATGAGATTAGAGTCGCTCGAGCGATCTGATGTAACTATCACGTCTTTCGCATTTTTCAGTAGGCGCGGCAGAAAACTATAGTGTCCGGTAAATAAAATCGATCATAGGACAGATCACGGTGACTTTTGTTAAGTCAGCAGTAGTGATCTTATAGATGTAAAGGTCTAGAATCCAAGCTTTATCCACAACCCCAAAAATACCTCTTCACCTAGCATTAGTAAACTACTTGTACCAACTGTGGGCCAGCACTAGAACATCTAACATAGATATGTACCAAGGGCTAACAATAGGCACATGGGATACAAAGAGCTTCTCCTATACTACTCCACCAGACAACCAAGCATAACACTGCGTGGCTTAGCATTACGTAGTATCCGTACTTACTTAGGACAGTATAACGAGTAGGTGGATCAATAGTACTATGGGCTACCACTGAACCCGCGGGAATACAGACCTTACATCATATACTACTACTTTATACAACCATGTATTACCCCCCCCCCCCCCCCCACAGACCCTCCCCACAATACTGCTTGACCTTGTATTAGGTACTAGCCTTACCAGTTATAGGATAATATAAAGCCTTAAATAGATAGCAGTATTAAGGACTAATAAAAGACCAGCAGTGATATAGACCGTACCTCCTATACCACCACACTAGACAACCCTGCATTACCCCACCCCACGCCACAATACCGCTTGGCCTTGCTTAACGTACTACCTATACAATCTGTGGTCCAGGAGACCACCCTAGATAGATCGTGGAACGAAAGGCTAACAGTGGACCTGCAACGATCAAACCGCACAACCTATACTTCCACACTAGACAACCATGCATTACCCCCACCACAATATTGCCTAGGCTCGCATTACGTACTACCAGTTACAGAAATATACGAAGCATCAAGTCGATTAGTTGTACCAAGGATTAACATGGGTATATAGCATCCAGACTACACTACAGTTCTAAACAACCAAGGACAACCTCGCCATACCACACTAGACGGTCATGCATTACCTTCACCCACCCCACGAAACCACCTGGACTAGCATAACGTACTACCTATACAAGTCGAAGGAGAGTACAAAGCAATTGGTCGATTAATAGTACCAAGGGCTAAATGGGGATCTGCATGGGGCATATACGGCTACTGCCAAATCAGGCTAGTTCGAAAAACCTGACACCCCTGACTCGAAGTCAAAAGCGGCCAACGTTTGTATGAAGTCGCGTGCGCGTCATGGCGTCGCGATGTCAATAGCAACATCAACAGTTTCACGGGGAAAACTTTCAAGAAAACTCACCTTTCCCCATCGATATACCATCACATAGTCATACTATATACCCACTGACCTGCGTGTACATGCATCACTATACATACCTTAGCATCAGTGGCGGCGCCAGAAATTTTTTTGTGGGGGGGGGGGGGGGGGGGGGGGGACCTAGGGGGGCAGACTCCCATGAAGGGGGGCAAATACGTAAAGGATCATATCATTACTTTGTTATGAGGTAGTCCAAACTTGGACCCAAAGTCCGTAATATACTTTTTTGGTTTGGTACGTCCTGTGGACGTACCAAACCAAAAAATTATATTACGGACTTTGGGTCCAAGTTTCGACTAAATGTAATGGTAATTAGCGGTCCTCCTTTCAAATAAATCCTGGATCCGAGAGAGAGAGAGAGAGAGAGGAGAGAGAGAGAGAGAGAGAGAGAGAGAGACTCATAATGCCCGTCTGTCATAATGCGAAATCCATGATTTTTTTTAGACAAGGGATATGGATAGACATGCCTTTGTTGGCTCATAACTTAATTATAACTTATAAGTATCTGCATCCGAGTCTTTAAATCTCTACTGCCTGGATGTGTTCATCAGCTAGCCTGAGGCTTTGGGCTAAGTGTGTATGGGAAATTATTGGGAATAAAAAAAGAGAGGGTGTGTGTGTGTGTGAGAGAGAGAGTGACTGAATGTGTTTGTGTGTGAGGGTGGATGGAAATGCATGTGAGATGGTTGGGGGGGGGCAACTGGGGGGAGGGGCAAAGCCTTCGTTTGGGGGGTAAATGCCCCCCCCCCCCCCCCCCCCCCCCCCCCATGCCGCCGCCACTGCTTAGCATACTATATATGCACGGCGTACACCAATTGCCTGATAAAGATGGATGGGGCACAGGAAAGAGATGCTCCGACAAAAGCTCCGGTTCCTATGGTAATTTAACTCCGGCCGTTCCGACAAAGCTCCGGGTGGCCGAGCATGATTCACACGTGCTATACTGCTGGTTGTGTGAGGTGGTCCTTCATCCTTCCGGGTAACAAAACTCATAACTGGCTGAGATAGCGAGTGAGGGAGCTATATAAAAAATGGGTCTTTGACGATGGTTTCTGATGCCTGGGGATTTTCAGATTTACATTTATTTATTGGTTTATAAAGCTGCTTTCAGTCTCTGTGACTATACCATGGTCACCACACAGGTGTCATGTCAAGTTTATCAAACAATTCTTACCTTTCATTCCCACTTTAGAGCACACACTCCCCAGACTTTAATTAACGAGTCATATTTCAACAGTAAAACAGAAGAACTGCTCACATTCTCGGTGTTTGATTTCAAATTTACTGTGTATCATTAAAAGAGAATCCAGTGAAACGACTCGTAACATATAATTGTTTTTTGGTCATGCTCCATTATTCCGTTCCGACCAGACACCCAGCGCGTATGTATTGGCGCCACTGATTGGTTAGCGGAATGTGTTGATTGACAGGATTTCAGCATGATGCTGAATTAATTTAGCATGATGCTTAATTATTTGAGCATGATGTTGAATTAATTTAACACGATGCTTAATTATTTGAGCATGATGTGAATTAATTAAGTACCATGCTAAATTATTTTGCACGATTTCACGAATGATGCATAAATAATACACAATGATGCCGGATTAATTAAGCAAGATTCTGACTTACGAGAGGTTCATGCATCTTAATTCAGCATGATGCTTAATTATTCGAGCATCATGCTGTATTATTTTTCACTATTTTATGAATACTGCAAAAATAACATAGCATGATGCTGAATTAATTTCGCATGATGCTGAATTACGGGAGGATAGGGTATATTAAGTTAGCATGGTGCTTAATTATTTAAGCATCATGCTATTTTATTTTGCGCGATTTAACGAATGCTGCATGAATAATATAGCATGATGCTGAATTAATTTAGCATGATGCTGAATTACGGGAAGATCATGCACTTTAATTGAGCATGATGCCAAATTATTTAAGTATCATGCTATATTATTTTGCGCAATATAACGAATGCTGCATAACTAATATAGCATGATCGTGAATTATTTTTGCATGATGCTGAATTGCGGGAGGATCATGCACTTTAATTGAGCATGATGACTAATTATTTAAGCATGATGCTGTACGATTTGGTATGATTTCACGAATGCTACATAAATAACATAGCATGATGCTGAAATCAAGTCCGCGTACTGGAAGGACATAAATTTTATTTTAGCATGATACTCTAATAACTAAGCATGATGCTATATTGTTTGGTATGATTTCCTGAATGCTGCCTAAATAATTAAGCATAATGCCTGAATAATTAAGAACGATGCTTAAATAATTAACCATCATGCTATATTATTTAGGCATCATGCTATATTCTTTGAGCATCATGCTATATTATCTAACATCATGCCAAATTCATGGATTTATGAGCCTGTCCGCACGTCATACCTGTGTTACAAGAATCACTCCAGCAACTAACATTGATATTGTTTGTTTATTTACGGTGTATAAAACATCACAATTGTAATATATTTCTAATCACAGTGATACATGAATATGTACCACAGAGAAATAACATAACCAGATTGGCTGTCCACCTGTTATCTCCCGTTTCAAAAATATTTCATCGCTGCAACCGACTGTAAATGTGTGGTTTTTTTAGTGTTTTTCTTTCACGTGAAGTAACAATGTTGGGGGAAGGTGGGGTTGGTGGTGAGAAGGTTGATGTGTTTGGTGGATATCGGTACTTTCGTGCGTCTGCAGACTTGGCAGTAAGTCAAACTCATTTGTGGACGAGATAACCAGACAAGATAACGAAAGTAATCTAAGGTGCTCACAAGGCCTAAATTTGTTATCTATGCGTATCATATCACGGGTATCGCCATACACATTATTACATTGCAGTTGGGATCGTTTCTTATATCCCCTGATATTTCACATTAGTAGCATAAGGATAAGGTCAAGTATAGCTGGTTAATTATATATCTAAGCTGCCCACATTTGGCGAACTTTATCCCGTACATTGTTTGTCAAGTCAATTCATAGAGTAGAGTAGTGAACAAAGCAGGTGGTTACTGAGGCGATGGTCTAGTCAACCCACTGATACACATTAGGTCAACAAGACAATCACCTCAGTAGGTTCCAATCTGATAATATGGATTGTTACATTGGACATCAACTGGATATGAAGATAAGAGCTTTGATATTAATTTTTTTTCCAAACTGGTTCCAATTATTAGTGTTACGTAGTTCAGATTCCAACTCGTTCCATATTTTGTGGAAGTTTAAGATGGGCAACTTATGCAGTTTATTTGGCGAAAATCGGTTGATAAATGTGATTTGGAGCAATTCAGCACTTTTGGGCTCCTAGCGGCCCAATTTTGGGAGGTCAGGTACCTCAATTTGGTGGCAATCTTCATGAATCTATTTGTGCCACCCCACAATGCAGTTTATTTGGTGAAAATCGGTTGATAAATGCGATTTGGAGCAACTCAGCACTATTGGGCTCCTAAGGTGCCCAATTGTGGGAGGGACAGGTACTTAATTTTGGTGGCAATCTTCGTGAATCTATTTGTGCCACCCCACAATGCAGTTTATTTGGCGAAAATCGGTTGATAAATGCGATTTGCAGCAACTCAGCACTTTTGGGCTCCTAGGGTGCCCAATTTTGGGAGGGTCAGGTACCTAAGTTTGGTGGCAATCTTAATGAATCTATTTGTGCCACCCCACAATGCAGTTTATTTTGCGAGAATCGCTTGATAAATGCGATTTGGAGCAACTCAGCACTTTTGGGCTTCTAGGGTGCCCAATTTTGGGATAGTCAGGTACCTAATTTTGGTGGCAATCTTCATGAATCTATTTGTGCCACCAGTCAATGAAGTTTATTTGGCGAAAATCGGTTGATAAATGCGATTTGGAGCAACTCAGCACTTTTGGGCTCCTAAGGTGCCTAATTTTGGGAGGGTCAGGTACCTAATTTTGGTGGCAATCTTCATGAATCTATTTGTGCCACCAGTCAATGAAGTTTATTTGGCGAAAATCGGTTGGTAAATGCGATTTGGAGCAACTCAACACTTTTGGGCTCCTAGGGTGCCTAATTTTGGGAGGGTCAGGTACCTAATTTTGGTGGCAATCTTCATGAGTCTATTTGTGCCACCCCACGATGCAGTTTACTTGGCGAAAATCGGTTGATAAATGCGATTTGGAGCAACTCAGCACTTTTGGGCTTCTATGGTGCCCAATTTTGGGATGGTCAGGTACCTAATTTTGGTGGCAATCTTCATGAATCTATTTGTGCCACCAGTCAATGAAGTTTATTTGGCGAAAATCGGTTGATAAATGCGATTTGGAGCAACTCAACACTTTTGGGCTCCTAGGGTGCCTAATTTTGGGAGGGTCAGGTACCTAATTTTGGTGGCAATCTTCATGAGTCTATTTGTGCCACCCCACGATGAAGTTCACTTGGCGAAAATCGGTTGATAAATGCGATTTGGAGCAACTCAGCACTTTTGTGCTTCTAGGGTGCGCAATTTTGGGATGGTCAGGTACCTAATTTTGGTGGCAATCTTCATGAATCTATTTGTGCCATCAATGCAGTTTATTTGGCGAAAATCGGTTGATAAATGCGATTTGGAGCAACTCAGCACTTTTGGGCTCCTATGGTGCCCAATTTTGGGAGGGTCAGGTACCCAATTTTGGTGGCAATCTTCATGTATCTATTTGTGCCACCCCACAATGAAGTTTATTTGGCGAAAATCGGTTGGTGGCGAATGTCGAATAAGGAACCGGGAATAAGTAACGATTGTCATAATTACCAATTTCTGTTTGCGAATTTCTTTGTCGGTTGCAAAAAAGATTCACTTCGGCGATTTTATTCATTCGACAAGGAGTTTACAAATGTGACGTTATAGTTTCTGTTGAATATTGACTGGATAAGTTCATTCGCACCTGCCGGTATTATTAATGTAATTTAAAGATTTATCTCCGATGAACCGTATCAGGTGTTTTGGTTGTTCACTGTGAGGATGATGTCATATTTCGAAAATAATTCACTTTGGCACAGTGATAGAACGATTAGTTTCTGTTTTTGAGGAAATCGTAACAAATTGTTTGACTGAGGCCTCTTGTTTTGAATGAATATTTAATTAAACCCTAAGTTATATACTCTTGATTCGAACATGGCGGAGTTTGAAATGGAAAATAGTGGATGTCCGTAGATTGTTTGCCGTAGGGGTGTAGTTTTCCCTCTTTTCGCCTTACGTCCAGTGATTAAATTTTTTTGATACTCTTGACATGTCATCGCCTGAATGCTAGAATGTCCTATGTCCCCTATGGGACATAGGACATTCTGGTACTCCGGCGGCGATATTCCATTGGTGAATCAAAAGAAACATTGTAAAATTATTGATTTTAGCACGTGCAAGAGAATAAAAGAAGAAATGTACACACCAAGTTGAAAGCTTAGAGTTATTATTTCGGGGTACCTGTCGTGTTGTAGGTTGTTGACATATAATCAAGTTGATTGCGATGAACAAACATTTATGATTTATTATACAACGTTGATTTTTTTTCTTCTACAGGTCTTTCGATGATAATAAACAATGCAAGGGAGATAACAATTTGACTCACAACTGCACTTACAAAGTGCACAGGCTGAACGTACCCTGTCTTTATGGAACAGTCTTTATAAACATGCCATTCAGGGTTGGGGTATTCGTATTCAGTATTCGTATTCAGTCGTATTCGAATACAGTTTATCAAGTATTCACATGTATTCAGTATTCACTGATTGTTATGAATACATGTGTTCGTTTTCGTATTCAAATACATTAAAATTTGAGTTGTATTCATGAATACATTTTGAATACTTTTTGAATACTTTCTGGGAGCGCGGTGGCTCAGTAGGTAGAGGTGCAGGCTGCAAGCCGAGAGGCCCTCAGTTCGAATCCCACCTGCGGCAAGCGCGTCTTGCGCAAGACACTTCATCTCCATTGCTCGCGTGAGGGCACGATGACGCCGTGTACTAAGGCGTACTGCACGTCGATGGTACGCATGTCTTCAACCAATCTAACCCTGCCTGTGCTGCAGTGCGGAGTTACGATGTTGGGGAGCTGGCAGCTGCTCGTCGTTGCTCGGTGGTTCTCTCCGGGTACTCCGGCTTCTCCACCCGTAAAACTGTCACGGTCATGATTAGCCATTGTGCATAAATATGTGACCTTAAACATCAGTAAATAAATATAAATAAATAAATATAAATTGAATACTTTTTATATTTTGGAATTAAAGAACCATATACTGAATAAACGGTTTTCACAGATCAAGCCCATGGACTCCAGACAACAAATTCACACCTCCTATCAATATTAAAGACTTAATAATCCCTGATATTATTTATGGGTCCAGGCCATTTTCCCCTAGGCCATTTTCCCCTAGGACATTTCCCACTAGGACATTATCCCCTAGGGCATTTCCCCTAGGACATTTTCCCCTAATTATTCATCCCCGAACTTTTTCGCTTAGACTGATTACTCCTAGATTTTTCACCCAGGACATGTTTCCATAGATTTTTTTAAACTTTTTCATGGAATAAAATAGAAAAAAAAAATTGGAAGAATAAAAACAAAATTGTTATTAAGGTTTCATGTAGTAGTTTATTCTTTTTAAAATAACTTTGCACAAGATAATATACATGTAGCAAGTAGCACAAATAAAACTATGATAAATCAAACAACGATAATACAGCTAAGAATAAATTTACAAGACGACTTACATGAGAACACCCTTGTTGCAAGTCCGTTATATAATTTTATGTACAAACCCATAAAATTATATTACGAGTTGCATCCATATATTATCATTGTGTCCCACCCCTCTCTGTTTCTCCCACCCCTCTGTGTTTCTTCACCTTGGTGCAAGTACTTGTTGCCCAACCAATTAGCACTAAACCCAAGTAGCACAAATAAAACTATGATGAATCATGCTTATAGTACCATTAAAGTCTTCATCTCACAATATATCAAAGCACATTAGAGGTGCAGGCTGCAAGCCGAGAGGTCCTCGGTTCGAATCCCACCTGTGGCAACCGCGTTGTGTTCTTGGGCAAGACACTTCTCCCCCATTGCCCACGTGGGGGCACGGTGACGCTGTGTACTAAGGCGTACTGCACGTCGGTGGTGCACCTGTCTTCAACCAATGCTAACCCTGCTTGTGTGGAGTTGGTATGTTGGGGAGGTGGCAGTTGCTCGCCGTTGCTCGGTGGTTCTCTCCGGGTACTCCGGCTTCCTCCACCCATAAAACTGTCACGGTCATGGTTGGCCATTGTGCAGAAATATGTGACCTTAAACATCAATAAATAATACTAATAAAATAATAATCAAAGCACATATCATCCAGCTTACTGTTTATACAGCAATACAACTTGATATTGTTATGCCATACAGCACGCTGTGTGTGACAGATCGACTAGCTTACTGTTTATACAGCATTACAACTTGATATTGTTATGCCATACAGCACGCTGTGTGTGACAGATCGACTAGCTTACTGTTTATACAGCAATACAACTTGATATTGTTATGCCATTCAGCACGCTGTGTGTGACAGATCGACTAGCTTACTGTTTATACAGCAATACAACTTGATATTGTTATGCCATACAGCACACTGTGTGTGACAGATCGACTAGCTTACTGTTTATACAGCAATACAACTTGATATTGTTATGCCATACAGCACACTGTGTGTGACAGATCGACTAGCTTACTGTTTATACAGCAATACAACTTGATATTGTTATGCCATACAGCACACTGTGTGTGACAGATCGACTAGCTTACTGTTTATACAGCAATACAACTTGATATTGTTATGCCATACAGCACACTGTGTGTGACAGATCGACTAGCTTACTGTTTATACAGCAATACAACTTGATATTGTTATGCCATACAGCACACTGTGTGTGACAGATCGACTAGCTTACTGTTTATACAGCAATACAACTTGATATTGTTATGCCATACAGCACACTGTGTGTGACAGATCGACTAGCTTAGTGTTTATACAGCAATACAACTTGATATTGTTATGCCATACAGCACACTGTGTGTGACAGATCGACTAGCTTACTGTTTATACAGCAATACAACTTGATATTGTTATGCCATACAGCACACTGTGTGTGACAGATCGACTAGCTTACTGTTTATACAGCAATACAACTTGATATTGTTATGCCATACAGCACACTGTGTGTGACAGATCGACTAGCTTACTGTTTATACAGCAATACAACTTGATATTGTTATGCCATACAGCACACTGTGTGTGACAGATCGACTAGCTTACTGTTTATACAGCAATACAACTTGATATTGTTATGCCATACAGCACACTGTGTGTGACAGATCGACTAGCTTACTGTTTATACAGCAATACAACTTGATATTGTTATGCCATACAGCACACTGTGTGTGACAGATCGACTAGCTTAGTGTTTATACAGCAATACAACTTGATATTGTTATGCCATACAGCACACTGTGTGTGACAGATCGACTAGCTTACTGTTTATACAGCAATACAACTTGATATTGTTATGCCATACAGCACACTGTGTGTGACAGATCGACTAGCTTACTGTTTATACAGTAATTCAACTTGATATTGTATGAATTATCTGTGCCCATTTTATTTTTATTTAGTACTTTGAAAATAGTGTGACATTAAATGGAACAAATTCTTTCTTTTTCTTGTAATAAAATCTTGAAATTCAATTTTCTTTTAGTTTGGGGAAAATGTCCACTCTTTTCTTCCTAACTAGGGTAAAATGTCCACCCTCTCATTTGAAATTAGGGAAAAATGCCCTAGGTGACACGTTTTTAAGGGAAAATGTTCTAGGGAAAAATGTCCTGGGGTAAATGTCCGGAACCCATTATTTATATACCACCAAACACCTTGTCTGAAATTTATGCATTGAAAGCAGACAATAGACTTAATTATCAATTAACTTGTCACAATACAACCTATTTATGTAACAATGACCACATATCCCCATGGCATTTTAAATTGTTGAAAACATGGACAATAAAAATAAAACAAAAAAACTTGTGTTATTGGACACAACTCAGTTATTCAATGATATTATATTCTAAAATTTTTGGTTTTATTTAAAATTTTTCTATTTATCCATTATTTCACTGTGAAAACACATTTATTTATTTATTTATTTATTTATTTATTTATTTATTTATTTATTTATTTATTTATTCCTGTTTAAGGTCACCTTTGTTCAGCTCAGTATGTCTAATTATAATCTGCGAAAGCACGTAAATATTATAAAGAAAATACTACTGCTGTTAGCAAACTTTCAGCCAACAGACCTCCAGGTTTAACCATGAAGTGCATTGGCTAAAACTTTACTGGTCCTTCTTATGTGGTGCCATTGCAATTGATACTTAACGTTCAGGAAGAAACGCCAGTCTGTGATTTTTTAGAGTTAATCCACTCACATTTTGTGATATGTTGTCCATGGAGAGTAGTCTAATTACTATGACACCCATAGAGTGGATTTCCTGTCAGGTAATTACTTTAGTTTTCCAACAAAGCATGGTAAGCACAATTAAAGCTTCAGCTAAAGGACCATCAGTTTAAAAATGACTTTTAACCCAACAAACGAAAAACTTAAAGGCCTTGCTATAAATACTTCAAATTTAAAAAGTATTCAAGTATTCAAAAATGTATTCATGAATACATTGTAATGCATTTATATTCGTATTCAAATACATTTGAAAATTTGTGTATTTGTATTCGTATTCATGAAATTTCAAAGTATTCGTATTCGTATTCGAATACATTTATAAAGTATTCGCCCCAAGCCTGATGCCATCCTTCCCCAACTTTACATAACGTTATCAAAACGTGTAACCAAAAATTAAACACTGACATCTCTGTCATTAAAAAAATTTAAAACCGAACTTGGGGCATTATGAATGTCCACTGGACATAAAACGCTGGGAAATTATAAAGTCAGAAATAAATGTCAAGAAATTATAACCATCTACAAGGTAAAACCGGAATGTCATGGATCAATCAAATTTCTTCTATCAGACGTCTAGGACCTTGTCTATCAACCCTCCTTGCATATCTACATGTAGGCTGTAATACATTGGATGGAGGTTCCTGGGGTTTAATTTTATCTTGTAGCATAAAGTAATCAGAATCAATGTCATCTGCTTGGTTCTGACGTTCAGTAAAGACGATTGATAATTTTGAAATGAGACACATTTCGCTTTATTTGATGGCCATCTCTCTCAGCGACAACAAAAGGAAGTTTAACAGAGAGAACTTTGTATGGCAGGGGATTGATACGTGAAATCAATTTGCCTCTTTTCGTTTGTTGTACTAACACTGTATCCCCTATCTTAATCTGAGATGACTTGGCATGACGTTTCTTATCAGAGTATGTTTTCATTTTCTGTTTATTTACTTGATCACGATTACGAACATTCAAATCACCAGGATTCCGCGTACTGAAACATCAAATTACAGTTAAAACTAGAAGTCCTGTCAAGAAATGCGCACAAATAGCACGCTGACATGCGCGCTAATGTACGCGTTATGGCCCAAGTAAAGCTATCAAATTCTGTACATATGGCCTGTGCACAAGCAACGTTTCAGCCAATGGAACTCCGGGTAACCCGGAGGTCCATTGGCAGAAACATTGCATGTGTTTGCTATGAGTAACCAAGAGAACCTGCCGTGCTTTGGATGCCATTCGATATGGCAATTGCAACGCGCAATTAAGCCTAGATAAGCGCACTATTCGTGACAGGACTTCTAGTTTTAACTGTAACAGGTGTAATACCAGTAGTACAATGAGGTGAAGAATGATAGTTTCTCAAAAACTGACAAACGCTTTGTTGAATTGACTTGTGTTCAAGCTGGGCTGTCTGTAACACTTTCTTAAGAATTTGCCATAAACTTTTCGGCCATACCATTTGCCTGGGGCCACATTGGAGTAATGCGGTGACGAGTAAATCCCAAATACTGGGCGAACTGTGCAAATCGGTGACTATTAAATGGTTGACCGTTATCTGTCTTTAATACTACCTCTGGGATGCCAAAAGTTGAAAATATTTTATCAAATTTGGTAATTACAGTATCAGCTGAAGTTGTAGAAACAGTCTCTACTTGTGCAAATCTTGAATATTCATCTACAATTACTAACAGGTATTTGCCCGAAGGTAAACGTCCACAAAAGTCCTCAGCTACTTTTTCCCCATGCTCGATTTGGAAGGGAGTTCATTCGCAGCGGTTCATTCTGTATTTTCACACTAACCGACTGACAAGCTAAGCAGTTTTTTATAACTGCATCCACTTTAGAATCAATATGGGGGAGCCACACTTTTCCCCCCAAACACTGTTTGGTTTTGACTAAACCCAAATGTCCCTCATGGGCAATAGTAATGATTTTAGACTGAAATGTTTCCGGAATAACTATTTTTGTTCCGCGTAATACAAGATCTTTGTCTGGCGTAAATGAGAGCTCATTCGAAAGTTTAAATTTTCAGAGCACTAAGGTTGATATCAACAGCTGAATAAGACTGTTTGTCAAGATCAAACCATCGATGGGTTTCAATCAGGCGAATAACTTCTTGCAGAGTAGAATCTGATTTTGTTGCCGTTTTGATCTCGTCTAAAGTCATAGCCTTAGGAGTTGTCTCTAACAGATATCCCTCAGCTGAGTCAGACAACAGAGAAACAGTAGAATGATTGTCACTTAAAACGTCAGAAGAGTAGCGTGATATAAAATATGCAGGGTTAATCACGCCAGGTTGGTAGACAACCTTAAAATCAAATTCTTGAACATGCAAACACCAACGTTCTATTCTAGCTGAAGGTCGAGACTTTGGATTGTTGAAAATTGCCCCAAGTGTCTTATGATCATTGATTACAGTACATTTTTTCCATAAACATAGATTTTAAAATGTTCAAGTGACCATGTGACAGCTACAGTACGTGGAGAGTGTATTATCGCTAAATCACCCGCAGAGTGGAGATTCCACCCGAGGAATAATTGTAATTTTGTTGCAAAGCATAACCAGCACCATCAAAGTTTCAGCCAATGGACCTCCGGGTTAAACCCGGAGGTCCATTGGCTGAAACATTGCTTGTGTTGTTTGTCGATATGTACACAGTTTGAAAGTTATAGCTTGGGTGATAACTCCACTCCGCGGGTGATTTAGTTACAATCCACTCTCCACGTACTGTAATGCTTCTCGTTCAATTTGGCTGTAACGACTTTCCGTAGATGTTAAAGCCCTACTTGCTTAAGCGACTGGTTTTGCGCTACCATCAGATTGTGTCTGTACTAAAATTGAACCAAGGCCGACTGGGCTCGCGTCAACATAAATTTATATTTCTACTCTAGGATTAAAATAGCATAAACAGTTATCACTTTGCAGACTGTTTTTAATTTTGTCAAAAGCTTGTTGATGAATTGGCTCCCATTTCCAAGTGCAGTTCTATTTGGTTAAATGACGTAATGGTTCACTGAGAGTTGAAACATTTGGTATAAATCGTGAAGAATATGTAGCCATTCCCAGAAAAGATCGAACTTCAGTAGGTGACTTTGGAACAGATATATTGCAAATAGCAGACATTTCATCTGGGTCGACACGAATCCCATTCTGTGTAATAATATACCAAACATTTTCAAAGAAGGCTTATTAAATTCACACTTTTGCTGATTAAGTGTTAACCCATGCTTATCGAGTCGTTCCAAGACAGCACGTAAAATTTGACTATGTTCATTGTCCGTCTTTGCATGAAGAAAAATGTCATCGCTGACATTAATAACATTAGGAATTCCAACCAAGGCTTGTCTGATAAGATCATGAAAAAATTCTGGTGCCGAAGTAATTTCAAAAGTTGAACGTTTGTAGCGGAAAAGTCCTATGTGGGTGGCAAATGTAGTGATGTACCGAGAATCTGGTGTGATTTCACACTGATGAAATCCCTCAGAGAGATCTAATTTACTGAAATGCTTTGAACCTGCAACATCATAAATCAAATCGTGAACTGTTGGATATACATGTCGTTCACGCTTCATAGCTCGGTTACCACATCTCATGTCAACACACAAACGGATATTACTCGGATCATTTGATTTGGGTACACAAACTATTGGAGAAACCCAGGGTGTTGCGCAACCTAATCTGGCCATGCTGCTTCCCAATAGAATATCATTATTTCCGTATTAACTATTGTCAGTTTGTGCTTTTATATTCTGTTGAATAAAATTTACTTACTTACTTACAGTTAAAACTAGAAGTCCTGTCATGAAATGCGCACAAATAGCACGTTGATATGCGCGTTAATGTACGCGTTATGGCCCAAGTAAAGCTATCATATTCTGTACATATGGCCTGTGCACAATCAATGTTTCAGCCAATGGACCTCCGGGTAACCCGGAGGTCCATTGGCAGAAACATTGCATGTGTTTGCTATGAGTAACCAGGGGAACCTGCCGTGCTTTGGATGCCATTCGATATGGCAATTGCGCGCAATTCCAACGCGCAGTTAAGCCTAGATAAATGCACTATTTGTAACAGGACTTCTAGTTTTAACTGTACTTTCCTTCAACACGTTCAATGATATCATTTTTCTCCAGTTCTAGTAATTCTTTTTCAACTTTCATTCTCATATGGAAAGGTATGCTTCTAAAAGTTTGTTCAACAGGTTGAACAGACTGATCAATATGAAGACTAATTTGTCGATGTTTCAATTTTCCAAGCCCATCAAATAAATGTTTATATTGCTGAGGGTTTTCATCACAAGACTGTAAAGAAGAAGTAAGTGAATAAATAATATTGAGTAGGCCTAGGTCTTGGCATGTTTTAAAGCACAACAAAGGTTCACTGGCCCCATTTCAGTGGCGGATACAGGAATTCTCAAAGGGGGGGCGGATCATGCAGATGCCGAAGGCATCTGCCGCGACTGCCGAAGGCACGAGCTTTTGTAGGGGGGTCTGGGGGGGGGGGTCTCCCCCCAGAAATGTTTTGGAAATGAGCGACCAAATGGGGCATTCTGGTGGTTTCTGGGGTGGAAATCCTCTTGAATGTTTGAACGGCTAATTAACACTTTTTAAACAGCATGTTTCAAAATTTCAAATTCTGTCATACGTTCAAGACAGAATTAGAAAATTTGAAATATGCTCTTCAGATCCGTTTACCATAATACTGTATTTTGGACACACTGTTTACAGTCATAACCGACTTAATCTCAGGAGAACATTGCGATCTGCCAGCGTTTGAAAGTTTTCAGCAGTCAGCCCTCTAGGCTTAAGTACGCCATGACTATGCCAATTAAGATCCTGACCCATAACTGGCATAGCCATGGGGTACCCGAGGCTAGGGGCATGTAACACCACAAAATCATGCTGTGTCGGTGACGCTATAAATGGAGGCGACCAGTAGATATATTTTGCATAATTTCAACGGTATATTTGTTTTCCATATGGTGATGGAGGAAATAAATGTCGTTGTATGTTTTTACTTCAATTCATGTATCGTCCCCAAATGAAAATCCTGGCTACGCCATACATACGAGACAAACACGAGCTAAAGGGGGGGGGGGGGGGGGGGGGGCGACCGCCCCACCGCCCCCCCCCCCCCCCCTCTGTATCCGCCATTGCCCCATTTAGCACATAAAAGTCAGTCACGATAGTGGCTTCTTTAGCAGTCACCGTGATAGAAAATTTTCCCATAATTGTAAGTGGATCCTTAGCATTATAAGCATAAATGTGAAAATCTTTATCGGAGATTGACTTGATCGGTGGTCGATATACCAATTTCTCATATGTTGATCTGTCTATAATATTTATTGATGCGCCAGAGTCTAAAAGTACACATATCTCAGTGCTAGCCAAGGTAGCTGTAATGTGAGGTCTTGTATCCCCTTTTGACTTATTTAAAGAAAACATAATTGTCATCATCTGTTGGTGAATCAGATTCGAGAGGATTCCGTGGGCTATTCAAGGCATACGCTTGCTAACTATGCAGAGGCCGATTCGATTTGGTAAACCTATTTGAATTTCTGGGTAACCTTCTCTGATCTAATGTTTGGCGATTATTTTTAATTTTATTTTTCGAATGACAAACTGAAGAAAAATGGTTTAATGTACCACAAAATTACATGTTTTTCCTCTTGCAGGACATTGTCCAGTATGTGGGTATTGACCACCACAAAAATAACATTTCTTAGATTTCTGTTGTTGATTTGAATTACTGCGATCGGCAAAAGTGTGAAATTGTTGATTTTGTTTACCGATGCATTTTTATCTTTGGGAATTGAATGTTCTATTTCAGTTGCCTGCTTTCAGACTGTTCTAATGACCGAGACAAACATAACAATTCTTCTAGAAAAATATCAGTGCGAAGTGCTTGGTGCCTCACTTCGGGGGAATTGGTACCAAAAATTACCTGAGACTTGATTTCGTCCTCAACGTTGGTGAACTCAGAGGTCCTAGCAAGTTGTTTCAACGTTGTGTAATAAGTGTCCATTGTTTCATCTTGGATTTGACTCGCTTGTCGAAATTTATAATGTTCATAATTCAGATTCTTTTTGGGAGCGAAATATTTAGTTAACGCGTCCACACAAACTTGCTACACATTGCTGCCGTCAGGTATGTCATCTGTTTTCAATGTCTCAAAAATATGATGAACACCGGGGCCGGCAAAATGAAGCAGTAATGCTTTCTTTCTGTTATTGTCAGTTATGTCACTCGCGACAAGGAAATTCTCAAAGCGATCAAGATATGTGGTCCAACGGGTAGCAATTGACGATGGTTCAGATAGATCGAAAGTAGGAAAGTTAATATTCATGTGCATGTTGGAGAATCGATGCAGGGAACTAAATTGCACGCAAATTCGACATAAGAAATAGTCTTCATCCACGTCGCCTGTCTGTCGTGTTGTAGGTTGTTGACAAATGATCAAGATGATAGCGACGATGAACAAACATTTATGATTTATTATACAACGTTGATTTTTTTATAAAGGACGAAGACGCCGGAGGTGCTCGAGTTGTGACGGAGGCGAAGCCGACGTCGAAACTCGTGTGTTCTTTATACTAATTTCACAATTTTTTTTGACGTAGGAAGTTGTTATCAAGATGAGACTTCACGAGAATGACTCTGGCTGATTAAACTTTTAGGGATTTTTCCCAAAGGAAACGTTGACAAATGAGGTTACGTTTTTTTCAAGGATACTCGGACGATAGAACAAGTGATGGCTCTCCACCATTGCTTTCACATTCAATGGGTCAAGGGACCCTTAATATATTGCGAAGGGGGGGGGGGGGGATTGAGGTTAATAGGTCACTGATTATGTCACGTGGCGTCGATAGCAAGTAAAGCACGCCCCTAGCAACGGGCAAACTACTTGGCCAATTTTGACCAATCTTTATACATTGACCGAACATGCATTGCAAACGAAAACAAACAGGTCAATGGTGTCGTCACGTAACTTCCCTAGTAACCAGAGCGCGCTCTTAGCAACGGGCTAACTACTGGGCCGATTTGGACCAAATTCGGAATGCGGACCCAAAATGCTCTGCAAATGAAAACATACAGTTCAATGTTGACGTCACGTAACTTCCCTAGCAACCAGAGTGCCCCCTTAGCAACGGGCTAACTACTGGGCCGATTTTGACCAAATTCGGTATACGGACCCAAAATGCATTGCAAATGAAAACAGACAGACCAAAGTTTACGTCTCGTGACTTCCCCTAGCAACCAGAGCGCCCCCCCCCCCTTAGGAACTACTGGGCCGATTTTGACCAAATTCGATATACGGACCCAAAATGAATTGCAAATGAAAACAGACAGATCATCAATGTTGACGTCTCATGACTTCCATAGCAACCAGAGCGCCCCCTTAGCAATGGGCTAACTACTGGGCCGATTTTAACCAAATTCGGTATACGGACCCAAAATGCATTGCAAATGAAAACAGACAGGTCAATGTTGATGTCACGTGACTTCCCTAGCAATAAGGACGCCCCTTAACAACGGGTTAACTACTGGGCCGATTTTGACCAAATTCGGTATACGGACCCAAAATGCATTGCAAATGAAAACAGACAGGTCAACGTTGATGTCACGTGACTTCCCTAGCAATAAGGGCGCCCCTTAGCAACGGGTTAACTACTGGGCCGATTTTGACCAAATTCGGTAAACGGACCCAAAATGTATTGCAAATAAAAACAGGCAGGTCAATGTTGACGTCACGTCTTTTTTTCCTCTTCCCTAACATGACCCAGAAGCACAGGATTAGCTGTTTCACAATTACTCGCAGAATTATCTGTTGTGATAACTACAAACAATACCGGTACGTCGGTATTTTTTTCACTGAAATTAATGAAAATAGCTCACTGAAATTGGCACATAAAGCTCTAGGCCTATTTTCTTTTATGAATGATAGTTCAAAATATAAAAAATGTTGATGCTTTAACTATTTTCATTTATTGTTCCAGGAACAACATATTGCATTTGGACGTTTGAAGATTGTGAAACAGTGACAGTTGGTCAGTATAAATGAACTTTTTTCTGACAATTGTCAAGTTAAGCCAAAAATGAAAGGGAATAAACCTTTTTTTTCAAAGAGTGCATCCCCATGCACAAGTTTCTGAAAACTGCATATTTACTAAAGAAAGATACTAAATTTTTTTTAGAAAAATAAATAAATAAAAAAACCCATCTTCATTGTTTTCCACAATATATTGACCGAGAATCAAATATCTTTTGATTGTTTCAAATTGATCTGTTCATGTTTAAATTAATTATTCCTCAGATTTTTCCTCAACATAATGTTTTACATGAAACTACATTTGTGATACTCAGTCTTATTATTTTAAAGATGATCTTTTCAGTAGAACTGCATTGGCATATTATCATCATCATTTTTTTGTACAGCACTGTTATATTTTATTGTTTGATCTACAATTCTTTCGATGATGATAAACAATGCAAGGATAGATAACAATTTCAATCACAACTGCACTCATAAAGTGCACAGGCTGAACGTACCCAGTCTTTATGGACCAGTCTTTATAAACATGCCAGTACCCCTCATCTCACCACAGATGAGGACATCGATAAAAGGACTTGTGTCCGGGAAGGGAAATTTATCAAGGGTCCAAACGCGTGATGTGTCGCGTAATTAAGATACGCCCTATATTGCCTTTGGAAATTTCCTAAAACTAACATCCGACGCGGTGCTGCGAATGGTACGTTCACTGCCCCGGAGTCGAATGTTACATCAAAACAACACATATATGTTGGTCTAGGCTTCTTTTCTTCATTCCGTTTATAGTACGATTCACTTGGTTCAGATCTTTGGAAGTCAGCTTCAACCCGGCATCTTGAAGATCTGTATGTGTGTGTAGCGGTCGAGGTATAAAGGCCATTTACCAACCAGCCTGATTGGTCCGGATCTCTTACATGTAGTCTCGTTGTATATCGGTCGCTTTGTGTGCTAGAGGTCGACGGTTCGAACCCCGGCTCCCGCACTTATCTCTCCTCCTGTTACATTTGGGGGGCTCGTCCGATCCTCAGCAGTAGGTGGCACTGTGGGTGTTTCGACCGCTCTGATGGAGGAACCTGGGTGAGATTCACATGTGGTGAATCTCAAAAGAAGGGGAGAGTAGTGTAGCGGTCGAGGTATAAAGGCCAAGTACTAACCAGGCTGGTTGGTCCGGATCTCTTAGTCTCGTGGAAATCGGTCGCTTTGTGTGCTAGAGGTCGACGGTTCTAACCCCGGCCCCCGCACTTATCTCTCCTCCTGTTACATGTACTATTCAAAAAACGTAGGGGGTATTTCATAAAAGTGAGATATTTGAAGACATATATTCATATTTTCATTAAAGGGACAGTTGATGTATTGCACTGTGACAGTTCTGCTTGTCATGGTTATGTCTCCCCACACCATAACCGATCCACCATCAAAACGATCGTGCTGCGTAACGGTTACGGCATAGTATCGTTCCTTCCGCCGCTGTAACACTGTGTTTCACCTGTCGTGGATGTCGAGCGTGAACCTCGATTTATCGGAAAACCTGACGTTGCTCCATCGACAATTGTCCCAGCGCTGTCGTGCTCTACACCAATTGCACCTTGCTGCGAAGAAGACATGGACGGTCAGTCAGATAATTTACCACATCCAGTCCAAGACCTCAATACCTTGTAAATCCTCCTCGGTTCGTGAGACTAGCGCGGATCCGACGTGGCATACTCCTTACCGAACGTCCAATATCAGCTTGACTGATGTTATTCCATTCTTCCTACAGTGCAGCGGCGAGTTCCTGGACATTGGTAGGGGGCTGTTGGGGTTGTTGTAGGCGCCTGTCAGTGATATCCCAGACGTTCTCGATTGGTGAAAGGGCAGGACTAAGTGCTGGCCATGGCAGTGTAGTGATGTTCTGCTCCTGGAGGAACGCTGTAGCGACCCTGACCCTGTATGCTCTTGCATTATCATCTTGGAAAATGAATCGATGGTCGTGACGTCACGCAAATTGCACCACTTGAGCTGCTAACATGTTGTCACGCCCTTGGATGACAAGTAATGCTGATCTGCTTGTCATGGTTATGTCTTTCCACAACATAACCGATCCACCACCAAAACGATCGTGCTGCCTAACGGTTACGTCATGATATCGTTCGTTCCGTCGCCGCCACACTCTGTTTCGCCTGCCGTGGACGTCGCGAGTGAACCTCGATTCATTGGAAAACATGACGTTGTTCCACCGACGATTGTCCCCGGATATCCCCTACTTTTTTGAATAGAGTATAAGTCATTTTTCTTAGTCTGGGCACTGTCATGGACACTGACATCCCTCTTCGAAGGTCAAATCGTAAATGAGCCACAATCCGAGACCGGCTATTTTTATACTTTTTCCTGGCGTCGGGTCTATTTCCCCTTGGCCCCTAATCGTGTTTATCCCCATCCCCACCTTCCACTTCAAATAAATATTTTGTCAGGAGGTCGTTAAACAGAAATTTTCTGTTTTCCAAGACGTATTTCTGGGATTCTTCATGTCATATTCGTCTTATTGACGAAGACGTTTTGCAGTCTCTTGAATTTTCTTGTGTATTGGGTTCTTGCACAAGCTCGTAATGTACAGCAGCGTATTAATGTATTTCGCCCCGATGGCTTCTCTCATACTGCTTTCAAGTGTTGTAGATGTTTTTTCAAATGTATCTTCTTATCCATTCCACTGTCGATATATACAGATTATCATGATAATGTGCATGTCCTGTGATTTGTATCAGATTCGAGGCGGTGTCCAGAATGGGATCTCAACGAGCCGGCTTTGCCGTCGAATTGTGATCCCATTCTGGACACCACCGAGAATAATTCATTTTGACAATTCTGTCACATAAACAGATTAAATTTTAAATTATTAATACAGTTTTGGGACATAATGCTGGGAGAGAAAAAAGTTTTAAAAAAAACCCCATATTTTATGGAACAATATTGTTGTGCACTTTAACAAACAATGCGTAACGCGGTCACCGCAAATTTTCAAAGTTGTGGGCGTTGAAATAATATTGACTCTCAACGTCACTTCCTGTGATGATACGCTTCAATTTACAAGTGTGTAATATTTAATTGTGCAGTTTATATTTATTATGTGTGTGTGTGTGGGCGGGGGGGGGGGGGGGGGGGGGGCATTGGCTATTAATAGTTCTGTCGCGGATTGTGAGGACTTTTGTTTTGTTTTGTAAGCGATCAGCTAAGTCGATCACTGAAACGCACAAAGAGTGTATTTTTGCGCCCGTTATGATAGCCCCTTGCGTTCACGGAAACGAGTCATCTATATGATACAGAATCAGAATGAGTCGTCTATATGATACGGAATCGGAACACATTGTGTCATACGTACCGTTTCTCGTGGTTTTCAAGCCAAAATGTACCTGATTGTTAGATAAAACTATTCAGATAATTCTTCTTGGTAATCATTGTAGACTTACTTTTCACTGAATCATTAGAATCGTCTACTGGTTCCTCTTCTTCAGATTCCACATCTTCTTGAGTTTCGGATAGTTCCGTCTCATCGGATTCCGAATCTTCCATTCGTGAAGGATCTTTTGATGAAGAATGACTAGAGGATTGCATTGCTGACGCTGTCGTCAAAGGTCAGATCACAATTGAGAAATGTGTTGCGAGCAAGTCCCGTTATGGGCTGAGGTATATCTGACAATACATTGGCGAAAGGTTTACGAGTTGTTATGGAACTTATTACAACGGTGTATATTTCGTCCCCTGAGTTCAGATGTGTTCTATGTGCCTACCGGCACATAGAACACATTAGAACTCAGGACACGATTTATTCAAGAAGACGATTTGCTATATGTTTGGAGTTTGGCAATCACCAAAATGGCTACCGTCGGTCAATTGATAAAAAATAACAAAAACACTTTTTTAATAAGAACTTGCAAACGTTGATTTTTTTAAAAGTATTTTTGGCACAGAAAACATGAAGCATAATGTACATAACATACTACCCCGGCTTTTCTCTCATTCATTAATCACGATCAATTGATATGAAATTTAACACAATGGTGCATATTGACCAGAAGGGAACGCCGTGGCTCAATGGTTACAGCACTGGACTTCAAACCGAAACGGCTTCGACCCCCACCCCCTCGTGGTAAATGCATTGTGTCCTTAGGCAAGGCACTTAATCCCGACTGACCACGTATGGGCATGGTGGTGTTGTGTACACATGTGTATTGAACGTGGATGGTGCGCCCGGCGCCCGTCTTCAAGCAATGCTAACCCTGTTTGTGTGGAGTTAGTACGTTGGTGAGCTGGTCAGTTTTTCGCCGCTGCTCGGTGGTTCTCTTCGGGTACTCCGGCTTCCTCCACCGAAAAACTGTCTTACACGAGGTGACCCTCTCCCCCCCCCCCCCCCCCCAGCCTTCATGCTCTAACGCAGCTGCTCTATCACTCTTTTTCCCACTTACGCAGCCTCTCTGTCAGCTCTTTTGCGCTCAACTTGTATTTCCTTCTCTCGCTCAGCAGCTCTTATTTCTGCCTCTCTCTCCACCCTCTCAACATCTTTCTCACGTTCGGCTGCCCGTAAGGCAACCTCCTCGCGATTCAATGTAACCTGACGCTCTAACTCCGTGGACATTTCTTTCGCCACACGCTTTTGTTCATCTCTCACAAATTTTTGTTTGCAACTCACTGCCCGCGAAGCCCAACCGCTCTCCCATTCTAATCAATTGTTCCAAGCTTGGGGTATCCATTATTGAAATTTATCATATGACTCGTCCGTTTTGTTCACTTAAAAAAATTTGATATTTTGTTTTCATATTAATCAGTGACAAATAAAGCCTTCCATCTATTGCATTGATCAATTTCAAAACTAGACTATTTGTTTGGTTGAACAAAATACAACTGAGCCACATTTTCATAATTTGCATAATTAGAGTTGGGAGCTTTTATTGGTCAATTTCAAAACTGGACAATTTGATTGGCTAAACAAAATACAACTGGGTCACATTTGCATAATTTCAGTAGGGAAAATTTACGTTATCTGTCCTATTTCGGGTGGGTTATATTGTATTAATCTTTTACCTACAAGAAGAACGCCATTCATTTTTTAAAATATTTTCACTTTTTGCTTCCAAAACATAGGTTATGACCCCTCATTGGAACGAGCTCGACGAGCTCGTTCCAATGAGGGGTCATAACCTATGTTTTGGAAGCAAAAAATGAAAATTTTTAGTTACACGAGGATGTTTTTTCCAAGGGCCGTCTGCAACTCAAGTTAGGTGATGGGTTAAAAGGTCATACTAAGTGGCTAATTTGTGCGTGTGTGTGTCATATGATAAATATAATATGAAATGAGTGTTTTTCTCATATAATATTTATGAAACTCGTCCGAATTTCCAGTTTGGGCTCGCCAAAACCGAAAATTCTTAGACTCGTTTCATAAATATTATATGAGAAAAACACTCATTCCATATCCTCTATTTATCAAATAAATTTCACACACACAAAACAATATTTGTTTAACTTCAAGTGTTAATTATTCCCTATCCTACACGTCGTCCTATTATTACGCGAGAATTTCTCCCACCGTTATTTTAAATTCGCCGCTCGTATTTAAGGGTTAATTTAACTAGTGTTTATGACAACTATTGAGATTTGAATGCGGCAACCTGCATGAACATTATAACTGAAGCATGTATTAAAATTGTCATTGAGTGAGCCTGTTGATTTTGGAGTTTCCCACTGTTACCTTTTATGAAGATCCTGGTATTAGCCTCGCCAGATGTCAGAAACCGGGCTTTGTCGCTGCTGGGGGAAATAGATTCACGCCGCGTATTCAGCCCAAAACTCAAGGAGTTTCGCGTGAATCCGTTTGTGAACGTATGTCTCGCCGTGACAAACCCACCCGTTTCACTATTGATGGGGTGGTTCTTATCCCGAAGGGGTCCTTGACTTTTCGTCAAAAAGCATGAATCAACAGGGGCTCACTGAGAACAACAATTTTAATACATTTACATATAAATAAATATGGTAATTTGTGACTTACCTGGAAACCAATGAATACGAAAAACAAAACGTCAATCACCCCCACCCACACAGTTTTTGAGTCATTTGCGGGCCCGCATTCTCTGTTGTCGCTGGTTTTCCTCCTTCTCTCTGGTGTTTATTCTTTGGCCCCCCTCTTCACTTCACTCTTTCACTGCCGTCGCACGGCCACTAACTTATCACTTTACCGGACGTTTTTACTCAACATGTGACGAAATGTCACTCTCCGCCTGCCGTCGCATGGCCGCTAACGTATTGTCACTTTATTATGTCACCTTCCCTCTAACAAGTGACGGAATGTCACGCTTCCACTGCCGTCGCACGGTCACTAGCTTATTGTCACTTTACTTGACGCTTTTCACTCAAGCAGTCGCCACCAATGGGGTTAAACCCTACCCTACGTTTATCTCAGAATAATGTTCATACAAGCAAAGCCTACTATGTCTACGTATATCTTGCCTTCTAAAACAGGTAATGCCGTTTACCTAAGTGCAAAATAGCTCCCTGAGCTCATACTTTGTGTTTCTGATCCTATTCTCATATATGGCCACCGACTTGGCCCGCGACTGCTCCTATTCTAAATATGAGCTCTGTGGCTCCCCTACATCACAACGTACCTATACTTTCGCACCGATGCGGCACCTTCTCTAACCTATAGCATGGGACATCCCATCTACCCGCAACGACCCACAGTCTTACACACATTCAGGCTGGAATGAAGTTTTCGAGAACCCCCCGATTTTTACTTCCATAGCCAAACAATCAATTTTCATTTTAAATTGCTTATCTTGAACTTGGCCGCTTAGATCTATCTTAAATTGATATTCACTTTTAAGGTCCTTTGAAAGTCTCGTATTTTGGTATATTTTGACATTTGATGACAGGCTAGATGCGTAATTTTGGTGTGTGTCCAGAACATGTGTGATGTACCGTTTTCACCACAATTACCAATAAACTGGCCATAATTACACAGATAATGACTACAGGAGAACACTATCTCTCTTACTCCTTTTGACTGTTATCAGATAGCCCATGTGTCGTTCAACAAGTGCCCAAAATGGACATTAAATTCCATGCTTAATTAGCAGCGCTTGAATTATTGCTGGTCTGTTTAAATGACAAATCGGTTTTCGGGGTCCGTAATATACCTATCTTTACGCTTTATATTTAGCTCAGTGAGAAACATTATCGAAAATATATACACTTTTAAAGAAAATCGAAAATTCAAGCTATCACCTTGACAGAGAAGAAGATGGTATTGTATTTGTCTGACATGCATCTTTTCTTCCAAAAAATAGAAATAATTTTTAAAGCAATACTACCCAAACATTTTCAGTTGAACATAAGCTCCGAGTCGCAAATCTCAGGCTATTTTACCGTCCATTCATTACAATAACGTATTTGTTTCAATAAGACCAACCCATCGCCTAAAGCCCACATCGTGAAATGAACTAGGCAACTTATGACGATAAGAAGTTTAGTAAATCAACCTCTCATGTTCCCCACAATGTCACTTGACAAATACTCAGTGTTTAAGGTAAAGGTCAAAGTTCAAATTGATTTGTAACTTAAAGAACACTTCATTTAGAACATCGTCTGTTTCACGTATGAAAAATCTAGAAAAGTGAATCGGTTTGCAAGTCATCCCGTTGATGAAATAATTTGTCTGATTTTATTACGAAACTTACAAAGTACAAATTTTCTGTCAGTTCTTACCAACATAGGAGGTTAAAGTATTAAGTACACCAAATTTGTTGTAAATAGATCAGTTATCCTTGTGTTATCCAGGGTGTATGGGAGTTTACACCGGTCTTCGCCTCAGGGTGTATGGGTTCCCAAACCGGTGTAAATTCCCATACACCCTGGAAAACACAAGGATAACGGATTTATTTCCAAGAATTTTGGTGTAGTTAATGCTTTAACCTATATTGTGGGCAAAACACTGAAAGAAAATTTGTACTTTGTAAGTTTCCTAATAAACAAAACCAGACAAATGTGGATGTCATTGGAACTGGCTCATTGAGCCAGTTCCAATGACATTCATATCTGGAAAACACAAGGATAACTAATAATATTGTCATATGGAGTTTGTTAGTAGGTCATTCGGGTTTTTAGTTCACGCCTTGCAACTTGAACCCGCTCTGTTGTACGAGAAACCTGAGATTCATGTGTATTTGTTGAATTTGACGATATTATCATTTGGAGTAATTTAGTAGGTCATAATATTATTTTTCACCCCTCACCAATAGCAACGATTATATTGATCGAGGAACCTGCGATTCATGATCGTTTGCAGTATGTCACGATTATACGTTATTTCGATGAATTGACGGTAACATGGTCTGAAGTTTGCGGCTCGGGGCTTCTGTTCAAACGAGACGCGAAACGTCGAGAGTGAACATACGCTCCGAGCCGCAAACCTCAGGCCATGTTAACGTCAATTTATCACAATAACGTATATGTTCCAATACGGCCCTACCGATAGCCCCAAACTTACATCGTGAAACACGAGAGGCTTATTTACTAAACTTGTGATCGTTAAAAGTTGCCTTGTTTAAGGCAACTTTTAACGATCACAGGTTTTGTATATAAAACTCTCGTGTACCCACGATGGCACTGAATAAATAATCAATAAACCTGATAAACTCATTCCATCTCAGTTCAGATCGTAAATCGGTTTAGAATTTAAATAACACTTCATCCGAAACACCGTCAGCTGCTAGTGTGAAAAATCTAGAAAAATGAAGCGGCTTGCTACTCACTCCATTGATGAAGGAATTACGAAACAGGCGACGTCATTTCAAATATTTCGCGTCGTGACGTCAGACGATAACATAAACTACTGGAGACGTAAACATAGAAGAAACTTCGCGAGCTCTCGTCCAATCAGAGGGCGATGATTTTACTATTGTTGGAACATTATAAGTTATTCTGTTTGTTGACAGGGGACATGGGCTCACGTTCCCTGCATGAAATTTATATTCAACCGAGGCGTTAGCCGAGGTTGAATATATGTTTCATACAGGGAACGTGAGACCATGTTCCCTGTCAACAAACAGAATAACGTATATGTCCCGTTCTTCGCTTCATTCGAAACATTTTAAAATTTGTTGTACTGCGAATATTAGAAAGCAGACGTTGTTTCAGTAAAGTGTTAGCTTTTATCATAACAGACTGGAGTGATTTCCCTTTTATTCAATGCTTACGTACGCAATCAACGGAGCGAGATGCTCTCGATTCGTTTCAGCTTATGTTACAGTAAATTAATGAAAAGAGACCTTATAATCCAATCGGTTTCATAAATAATTACCCATGTTCACATAACTAATGTTTTTGTACGTAATAACGGTACGTTTGTGTGTATTTTCTTTCAGTTAAATGTATTTGTCTCAGTTGATTTCAAGTGAAAAAAGACATTGCGATGAATCGTTGCTCATGGCAACGAGACGCTTTCCTTGACAGTGGACATAAAAATCGCTGACAGAAGACATTAGCGCGTGCCCGTCGACATAAAATAAAATCAACGAGGCATTGACCAATCACTGCAAGATATTGCGGTTGGTATCGGGACATTGACTGATGTTGAGTTAAATTTTCGTGAAGAAAACAACCAGCACAAATAACATGAGCTATGTGTGTCACAGAAGTGTAAGTAGCCATTGTAGTCTCGTTAGAAAATATGTGATTACAAGAAAGAGCGAAACGATGCCTGAGTCTCCTATCCAAACGAAAATGTCCCGATTGGAAAATTATTGGGGGAACACCTCCTCCCTACACCCACCATTGTTACTCCTCTCCTCTCAGATGCCTACAGTTAAAACTAGAAGTCCTGTCACGAACTGTGCGCTTATCTCGGCTTAATTGCGCGTAGGAATTGCGCGCAATTGCCATGTCGAATGGCACCCAAAGCACGGCAGGTTCTCCTGGTTTCTCGTAGCGAGCACAGGCAATGTTTCTTCCAATGGACCTCCGGGTTACCCGGAGGTCCATTTGCTAAAACATTGCTAATGCACGGGCCATATGTACAGAATTTGATAGCCTTACTATGATCCTAACGCGCCCACTAACGCGCAGATCGACCTGCTATTTGTGCGCATTTCATGACAGAATTCCAGTTTTAACTGTATTTTTCTAATTTAGAAATTAAAATATCCGTGTATATAGTCCAAGAGCTGCGGGACTTTTAACCTTTTGAACCCCAGAGGCCGCTTTTCCGGCCCAGTAACATGATACTTCTTAATTTCATTAAGTAGGTTGACTTTTGAGTGAAGGTGTGGCGCAGACCAATCAATATTTTCAACGAGCAGCCCCAAGGCTGCACGTTGAAAATATTAATTGGTCTACCCCCAAATAAAGAATATGGACTCTTCCCGTTGCTGCTATTGAACTGATATGGAATATACCACTCGGGTCCAAGGGTTAAGGCTCACCACCACAGTGGTGAGACTTATTGTTATTGCTCAAAAAAAGTTTGTTTTTGTTTTTTTTTATTTTTATTTTTTTGCCCACCTACATTTTGTGGCCTCTAGGGCAGACATATGGGGTTTAGGTGGCTATTTGTTTGTAGAAATGGGGGTTAGGTGACTACCGCAATTTATGTGACTAGTCACATAGTTAAAGGTTTTTATTCTAGGGTGGGGTTTAGAGTTGGGTGGGGTGGGGTTAGGAACAGTAAAGGGTAGGGTTAGGGTTTGCTACCACCCCAAAAATTTTTCAGCCAAAAAGTTGTTTTAATACAATGGACATGCATTTTAGTTAAAATAGACTAGGAATATAGTCGGGGTGGGGGGTAGGGTTAGGGTCAGTAAAGGGTAGGGTCAGGGTTTGCTGCCACCACAGAAATTTTCCCCAAAATCACTTGTTTTAATATAATGGACATGCATTTTATTGTAGTCCCCCCCCCCCCCAAGTAGGAAATTTGAAACTCAAGTTTCCAGTTGGAAATAAAAGATCAAAATTTCTTATCATTAGCTGGAATTTTAATATTTTTCATGAACAATGTTAATTTATTGAATTTCCAGCTATTTGATTTTTGATCTCGGAATTTCCAACTATTGAAAAAAATACTCCTAGTTGGGGGAGGTGGGAGACCCCCTACCCCTACCCCCCACCCCCCCCCCCCCCCACACACACACCCTGTCGCCACATCCTTGATTCGCCCTAATATCCGAAAATGTGAAAAACCACAGGAAAGTATACATTCAACAACCCATGTCACTTTAACATTCATGTGGCCGCATAATGCTTTGAAGATTTAATTGTTGGTTACCACTACTTTATGGTTCCGCTCCCAGAACTGTCACTGAGCGACAATCTGGGAAAACACACCCGCTTTCGATGCGACATCGGCGAATTAGTACACTTCTAGGCTAGTTTAGTGCACACTTGTTTTTTTTATTCCCAGGTGATATTCTGAATTATCTGAGCAGAGAAAAATGTCTGATCTTCCTGCAACTGTTTACGATGTACCAACACCTTGTTTCCTGGTGGACAGAGACATTCTGAATAGAAACTGTGACCGAATGAGACAACGATGTGAGGCACTTGGAGTAAAATTGAGACCACATATGAAAACTCATAAAACAATGTAAGTTGGTCATATTCTTTGATAATTTAATTTTATTACTTTCCAAAGTGTGATTTACTGGGATTTCCGGGTTTGATTATAAATTTCACAAGTGAATTATGCAATCAACAAATGTGTCATGTATCCGTGCGCGCAAACGAAGACGTCTTGCCGTGGGTGTAATAGGGGACTTCATTGTTTTTTGTTTGTTTAACCCTTTACCTAACATGAAAAGCAGACGACACTTGCAAAAAAAAATATTGAATAACTATTATTTTCATTTTTGTCTCAAAAACATAGGTTGTGACCACTCATTGGAACGAGCTCGACGAGCTCGTTCCAATGAGGGGTCATAACCTATGTTTTAGAGACAAAAAATAATGAAAATTAATTGGCGATTTTTGAGAATAGCGCTGGCCATTTTTGGCCTGGCCGTTACGTTAGGTAAAGGGTTAAATAATATAATTATCGTTAATAATAAGAAGTAATAAACACAGTAATCGCTTGACTGGACTGGTTACGTGAAATAATTCATTCGAGGCGAGGGACTATATCGTAAAACACTCGTGCGCATTCGGTAGACCAATTAATATTTTTTTAATATTTTCAACGTTCAGCCTTGAGGCTGCACGTTGAAATTGTTGATTGGTTTACCACCACACATTCAGTTATCAGCCATCCTACTTCATGAAATCATGTCGTATCATGTTCGGGCACAGGAATATTATTATCCTCAGTTTAGGATACGACGCCATTAATAAGAAAATACAATATTTTCCAGGAAAAATAATTCTTAGTGCGTTCTTTCTAGGAGAAAACCAATAAGATATTCGGAAAGCTTGTCGAGAAGTATGGTATACCGGTATACCAAAGGTATATACTTCACTTCAAAACACGCAGACTAGCACCGCACGCTGATGGTTAATGCACTGACGCGACCTCTAATGAAATCGACATGTCAACACACGTCATTTCTAACATGTACTTCAGATTGACAGGGCGAAATGGAGCAATTTGAGGTGTGCTGAAGTTTAAGTTTTCCTCAGAGTGTTCTGGTTTCGATTTTCGTTTAAGTCCGTCGTATTTTCGAATGCAAAACGGCCTTCCATATTGTTTGTTTATACATGTGCATCAGCAGACGTGATTTGTGATGATTAAATAGTTCCGGCGCTAATTAAATATGCAAATCTCGTGTCATATTGAATAACCCATTGACACGTGTGTGTCGTATATCCTGACTGTGAAGACGCAAGTCCACATGGATACAATATTCCAAATACATCATCAAGGCATGTCTTTATTGTAGTTGGAATGTTTGTTGCGATTATAGTACCAGGCCTGGTGTTCTTAAAAATACAGGAGGGCTCAAAATCGCTCCCCTCGCATAGCCTAGGGGAGCGATTATCTCTCCTCAGACTTACAACAGCTAAAAGAGGCAAAATGAAGCTTTAGTATTAATCAATTTTTCCTCTTGGGTTTTGTACATTTTATTTGGCGCTGCTAACAAGGTAGTCTCTGTGAGACGGCTACGCTTCCCCTCCCACACCTCCGGGCCTCTGCAAGGCCCGGAGGTGTGGGCGGGGCAGTGTGGCCGTCTCACAGAGACCACTAACATAGCAGCGATGTGAGAAGGTGTGGGCTTTAGGAATAGGCTTTTATGGTAATCATCATTTTCTAAGGCCAGGAGGGCTAGTTTTCGCCCTCCTTAATTTCTTCAAGGCGAGCAGTTGGCGAGCGAATAAATCGCTCTCCTGAAAATGCCAGGCCTGTAGTTCAATAACTCAGGGTTATAAAAACTCCCACTTCTTTGTTAGTGGATGAATACATCTAGTGGTCATGACTTCTAAACTCCTCATTATGTCCTCGACCCCCTTAGAAGGTTAGGTGGGTATATAGTCGAGATCTCCATCCGTCCACCCGCCCGCCCGCCCGCCCGCCCGCCGTCCAAACAGTTTGTATTATAACCCGGGTTTCGGATGTCGAACTTTCATGTTCTTTGCAAGTTATGATAGACCAGCATGGGAGAAATGATATCCACAAATTGTAGATTTTGTTCACAGATTCATCCCAGAGTTATGGCCATTGTTGGACTTAGAAAAATAATAAAAAATGAACGTTTTGGATTATAAATCTGACATCGGTTGTCAGGTTTTGAAGTCCTTTGGCATGATGATAGACAAACGTGAGGGACATGGTATCCACATATCGCGGGTTTCATCCGTACTTTCCTACCAGAGTTATGGCCCTTGTTACACTTAGAAAACTGTCTATACGAAAATTTTGCATCATAGATCAGTAATTCATGTGCGGATTTTGACCCCTTTGTTATGATGAGAGATACTAGCAAGGGGGGTTGGGGGGTTGGGAGGCATCCACATATTCCTCGGGTTCGTCCATGCATACAGCTCAGAGTTATGGCCCTTGTTGCACTTTAAAAATTTCCGTAAGTACAATTTGCATTATAACTCCGACATCACTTATTGGATTTTGATGCCTTTTTGTAGGAATAGACCATTCGGGAGAAGGAATATTTCGGGTCCCGCCCATACATACTTACCGCAGCTTTCACAGTTATGCCCCTTTTTAGACTTAGAAAAAACTGTACGTGTGAAGTATGTGCGTTGAAAAACTGTACATGTGAAGTGTTTGCATTATTTTTTGACCATGGAAATATTTTTTGTTGAATGGCAACAGAAAATTGAATACTTTTTGTATTGCCCATGTTGTCATTGCAGAAAAGGGGTTATTGCAATGCTTCGAGTTGCAGTATTGTTTATGAAAAGCGCACACCATGCTCAAAATTGGTCATGGTAGGCCCCAACAGTCCGAATTGAATACCCGTCTTCCTTTTGTATGACCTACTGTCCGTGTGACATAAATAGAGGATATGGAATGAGTGTTTTTCTCATATAATATTTATGAAACGAGTCTAAGCATTTTCCGTTTTGGCGAGCCTTTGGCGAGCCCAAACGGAAAATTCGGACGAGTTTCATAAATATTATCTGAGAAAAACACTCATTTCATATTCTGTTTATCACATGACACACACACGCACAAATTAGCCACTTAGTATGACTTTTTAACCCATCACCTAACTTGAGTTGCAGACGGCCCTTGGAAAAAACATCCTCGTATGACTAAAAATTTTCATTTTTTGCTTCCAAAACATAGGTTATGACTCCTCATTGGAACGAGCTCGTCCAGCTCGTTCCAATGAGGGGTCATAACCTATGTTTTGAAAGCAAAAAGTGAAAATATGAAAAAAAATGAATGGCGTTTTTCTTGTAGGTAAAAGATTAATACAATATAACCCACCCTAAATAGGACAGATAACGTAAATTCTCCATACGGAAGTTATGCAAATGTGACCCAGTTGTATTTTGTTTAGCCAATCAAATTGTCCAGTTTTGAAATTGACCAATGAAAGCTCCCAACTCTAATTATGCAAATTATGAAAATATGAAAATGTGGCCCAGTTGTATTTTGTTCAGTCAATCAAATTGTCTAGTTTTGAAACTGACCAATGAAATCGACAGAAGGCTTTATTTATCACTGATTAATATGAAAGCAAAATATCAAATGTTTTAAAGTCAACAAAACGTACGAGTCATTTGATAAAGCAAAATATCAAATCTAGTCTCCCGAGTAATTTGTTACCAGCACGAGCGAATCTATATCTAAGACTCTAATCCAAACGAAAATATCCCGACTGGACAAATTACTGGGGTGAGGGCGCCCGCATATGCTCCCTTTTTTACACACCTGGCCCCCAAAGCCAGGGTGAAACGCAATGGAAATTGAAAAATGCGACTTAACTAAAGCTCATGACTACACATGGTGTTTACACTTGAATGTTGTATACTCACTTTATAAAATAATTGACTTTTTAGTGAAGCTGGGAACATAATGACAAATGGTACGAAGCGTTGTATTGTTGTTTCAACTGTAGAAGAGGTGAGATTCTTCGCTGATGCTGGATTTGAAGATATTTGTTATGGCATAACCATTACTGAAGAGAAGGCCAAAAGGTATGTGTATATAGAATGTACCCATAGTAGCTTGGTGTACCAAATGTCCACCACGAGTTAACACCACTTCACCACGAGTGGTGAACATTTGGTGCACCGAGCTACTTTGGGTATATTTTATTTATACCATGATCGTCAGATTATTAAGAGTCGCTATTATTTTTTCTCGACTTTACTGAGCAGCAGACGTAGATACGTGCGAATCTGTTTTTGTTTACATGGGCACTGGTGGGCGGTACTTCCGCTGTCAATTTTATCACCGAAACGAAGTGGAAAAAGAAATGCGCAAATGACGTTGTCTTTTTTATTTTAATAACATAATAACATACTATTTAGAGTTATGGATACTTTTTTCACACGAGACAACGCATGTCTGTTACTTTTTCGTATCTTCTGAAGTAAACTCATTTAAAATGTAATAAACAATTGCCGCTTTCATTTCACTCTTCGTGAGGCGACAAGCGATACATTTAGACAAGTTTGCATTGAGGTCGAGGTCACAAAAGGTCAACTTGGATGTAGTGCCACTGTGGGTGAAAATTTTAACTATTGGAATCCCATTGCTGACGTGTTCACCACGGTTGGTGTGTAAAGCTAAAATTTATGTCATAGGCTTTTTATATATGGGAGAATAGGTAGTCGTGGAATAAATAGGCTGACTTACTGACTTACTCTCGAGTGCCTAATAATAGTACAGGGCAAAATAATAGTACAGGGTGGAAAATTTCCTGAAAATTAATAATAGTACAGGGTCGAATAATAGTATAGGGTGGCAAATTCCAAGATGTGAGCCAACCGCTATGCTCTGAACCGTTTTCAGACGCCTGATGCTCTTGAAGTGGTGAAGGGCTAAATTACTTTCGGTTATCATAATTGTCACATGGATTTGACTTGTTGCAATTTATGGGAGAGTGCCTGTAGGCACTCTCCCATAAATTGCACCAAGGCAAAACCTCATAGACTAATTAATTCTGTGTCGGTAATGGAATGAAGCACATCCACTGGGTACTAGGTCTTAAAGTTATGGTAGCAGTACTTCAGAATAAAGTCCAAGTATATGCTTCCAGCTCTCTACCCATTAACATTTCCATTGCATCCTGTGTTTGCTTGTGCATGTACCTTACTAGTTTGTTTTGGTGAACTTCTTGAGATAAGCAGCCGCTCTGCACATGTGACTGCTGAAAATTAATAATCATACCGGGTCAAATAAGGATCATACAGGCGGGAAGTTTGTTCAAAAAAGAATAATCATACATGTATGATTATTAGGCACCCAAGAGTAAATTATGTGTGGGTACAAAGAAGTGGCCTTAAAATTCTAGTGGAAACAAATGGTACAAGGAACTATAAGTTATCAGGAGGAGGAGGTATTCAGTCCGTACATTCTTTGGAGTGTGCTTAAAGTCTGGGTTACAGGTATTCATTCCTTACATTCTGAGGCGTGTGATTGGTTTGTACCCGGGTAAGGGTATTCAGTCCTTACATTCTGACGTGTGCGATTGGTGTGCGGGTTAGTGGTATCCAGTCCTTACATTCCGAGGCAGGCGATTGGTGTGTGGATTACAAGTATTCAGTCCCTATATTCTGAGGCGTGTGATCGGTGTGCGGGATAGTGGTGTTTAATCCTTACATTCTGAAGCGTGGGATTGGTATGCTGGTTAGAGCTATTCAGTCCTTTCATTCTGAGGTATGTGATTGGTTTGTGGGTTAAAGGTATTCAGTTCTTACATTCTGAGGTGTATGATTGGTGTGCGGGCTAAAGTTATTCAATTCTTACATCCCGAGGCATTTGATTGGTGTGCGGATCACAAGTTTTCAGTCCTTATATTCTGAGGCGTTCGATTGGTCTGCAGGTTAGTGTATTAAGTTCTTACTTTCCGAGGCATGGGAATTGTGTGCATGTTTGATGTATTCAGTCCTTACATTCTGAGGCGTGTGATTGGTGTGCAGGTTAGAGGTAGGTGTGGGATTGGTGTGCAGGTTACAGGTATTCAATCCTTACATTCTGAGGTGTGGGATTGGTGTGTAGGTTACAGGTATTCAATCCTTACATTCTGAGGTGTGGGATTGGTGTGCAGGTTACAGATATTTAATCCTTACATTCTGAGGTGTGGATTGGTATGCAGGTTACAGGTATTCAGTCCTTACATTCTGAGGTGTGGGATTGGTGTGCAGGTTACAGGTATTCAATCCTTACATTCTGGGGTGTGGGACTGGTGTGCAGGTTACAGGTATTCAATCCTTACATTCTGAGGTGTGGGATTGGTGTGCAGGTTACAGGTATTCAATCCTTATATTCTGAGGTGTGGGATTGGTGTGCAGGTTACAAATATTCAATCCTTACATTCTGAGGTGTGGGATTGGTGTGCAAGTTACAGGTAGTCAATTCTTACATTCTGAGGTGTGAGATTGGTGTGCAGGTTACAGATATTCAATCCTTACATTCTGAGGTGTGGGATTGGTGTGCAGGTTACAAGTATTCAATCCTTACATTCTGAGGTGTGGGATTGGTGTGCAGGTTACAAATATTCAATCCTTACATTCTGAGGTGTGGGATTGGTGTGCAGGTTACAAGTATTCAATCCTTACTTTCTGAGGTGTGGGATTTGTGTGCAGGTTACAGGTATTCAATCCTTACATTCTGAGGTGTGGGATTGGTGTGCAGGTTACCAGTATTCAATCCTTACATTCTGAGTTGTGGGATTGGTGTGCAGGTTACAAATATTCAGTCCTTACATTCTGAGGTGTGGGATTGGTGTGTAGGTTACAGATATTCAATCCTTACATTCTGAGGTGTGGGATTGGTGTGCAGGTTACAGGTATTCAATCCTTACATTCTGAGGTGTGGGATTGGTGTGCAAGTTACAAGTATTCAGTCCTTGCATTCTCGGATGTGAAATTAGTGTACGGATTAGAGCATTCAGTCCTTTCGTTCTGAGACATGGGATTGATGTACAGGTTAGAGGTAATCAGTACTTACAACCCTAGACGTGGGATAGGAAAATTCAGTCCTTACTTTCTGAAGCGAGGGATTGGTGTATGGGTTGGAGGTATTCAGTTGTTACATTCTGAGGTGTAGGCTTGGTGCACGTACGGGTTAGAGGTATTGAATCATTACATTCTGGGGCATGGGATTGGTGTATGTGTTAGAGGTATTCAGTCCTTACATTCTGAGGCGTGGGATTGGTGTATGGGCCAGAGGTATTCAGTCGTTACATGCTGAGGTGTGGGATTAGTGTACGGTTTAGATGTATCAGTCCTTTCATGCTGAAGCATGAGATTGGTGTACTGGTTAGAGGTATTCAGTTGTTACATGCTGAGGTGTGAGGTTGGTGTACGGGTTAGGGGTATTCAGTCCTTACAGTCCGAGACGTGGGATTGGTGTGCAGATTTGATATATTCAGTCCTTACTTTCTGAAGCGTGGGATTGGTGTATGGGTTAGAGGTATCCAGATGTTACATTCTGAGGGGTGGGATTGATGTACATACGGGGTAGGGGTCTTCAGTCATTACATTCCGAGGTGTGAATGTGTGTTATTCAGACCTTACATTCTGAGACGTGGGATTGGTGTACGGTGTAGAGATATTCAGCTCTTTCATTTTGAGGCGTGCGATCGGTTTGCGGGTTAAAGGAATTCAGTTCGTACATTCTGAAAGGTGTGATTGGTGTATGGGTGAGGGGAATTCAGTCCTTACATTCTGAGGCACGGGGTTTGTGTACGGGTAGAGGGATTTAGTCCTTATATTCTGAGGAGTGGGATTGGTGTGCGTGTTACAGGTGTTCAGTCCTTACGTTCTTGTGTGTTGAATTAATGCATGGGTTAGAGTATTCAATCCTTTCGTTCTGAGGCATGCGATTGGTTTGCGGGTTAGAGGTGTTCAGTTGTTACATTTTGAGGTGTGGGATTGGTGTTCATTCCTTACGTTCTGAGACATGGAATTGGTGTACGGGTGAGTGGAATTCAGTCATTACGTTCTGATATGTGTGACTGGTATACGGTTTAGAGCCTTAGAGGTATTCACCCCTTACATTCTGAGGCGTGGGTTGATGTGCAGGTTACAGGTATTCAGTCCTTATATTCTGGGGTGTGCAATTAGTGTGTGGATCAGAGTATTCAGTTCTCTCATTCTGAGACACGTGATTGGTTTGTGGGTTAGCGGTACCCATTCCTTGCATTCTGGAGCGTGGGATTTGTGAACAGGTGAAAGATATTCAGTCCTTACCTTCTAAATCGTGGGATTGGTGGACGGGTTAGAGGTATTCAGTTGTTACATTCTGAGGTGTGGGATTGGTGTACGTAAGGGTTATATGTGTTCAGTCATTACATTCTGAGGCATGGGATTGGTGTACGGGTGAGTGGAATGCAGTCATTACGTTCTGAGATGTGTGATTGGTGTGCGGTTAGAGCCTTAGAGGTATTACTCCTTACATACTGAGGCGTGGGATAATGTGCAGGTTACAGGTATTCAGTCTTTACATTCTGGGGTGTGGAATTAGTGTGCGGATCAGAGTTTTCAGTCCTCTCATTCTGAGGCATGTGATTGGTTTGCGGGTTAGAGGTATTACGTCCTTTCATTCTGAGGCGTGTGGTTGGTGAACGGGTTAGAGGTATTCATTTGATACATTCTAAGGTGTGGGATTGTGTACGGTTGAGATGTATTCGATCCATACATTCTGAGACGTATGATTGGTGTACGGGTCGAGGTGTCCACTCCTTACATTCTGGGGTGTGCAACTGGTTTGCGGGCTTGAGGTATTCGGTCCTTACATTCTGAAGCGTGTGATTGATGTGCAGGTAGTAGTATTCAGTCCTTATATTCTGAGATCTGGAATTAGTGTGTGGATTAGAGTATTCAGTCCTTTTCTTCTCAGGCGTGCGATTGGTTTGCGGGTTAAAAGTATTCAGTCCTTAGATTCTGAGGCATGGGATTGGTTTGTGGGTTAAAGGTGTTAAGTCCTTATATTCTGAAGTGTGGGATTGGTGTGCGGATTAGTGGTATTCAGTCCTTACATTCTGAGCCCTGCGATTGGTGTGCGGGTTATATGTTTCAGTTCTTACATTCTAAGGTGCATGGTTAGTGAGCAGGTCAGAGGTGTTCACTTCTTATATTCTGAGGTGTGCAATTGATGTGCCTGTTAAAAGTATTCGTTTCTTACATTCTGAGAGACGTTATTAGAATGCGATTGGTGTGCGTGTTAGAAATGTTCGTTCCTTACATTCTGAAGTGTGCGGTTGGAATGCGATTGGTGTAACCTGAACAATAATCGCACACCTCAGAATGTAAGAACTGAACACCAATAACCCGCAAGTAGTGATTTTAAAATCTTTTCCCTACCTCAAAAAATGGCACTATAGGGACAAAAATGGCACTATAGGGACAAAACCCTATGGAGAATCCTATGTTAAATTTGTCCCAAAAGTGACACTTTTGGGTATGGGGAATTCAGTGTTAAATGCTTGTCCCTATAATGCCAGCCTTCACTACTTGCGGGTTATTGGTATTCAGTTCTTACATTCTGAGGTATGCGATTATTGTTCGGGTTATAGTTATTGAGTCCTTACATTCTGAGAAGTGCAACTGGCTTGCGAGTTAAAGGTATTCAGGCCTTCATTCTAAGACGTGGGATTGGTGTACATGTACGGATGAGAGGTATTCACCTTACATTCTTAGAAATGCAATTGGCTTGCGAGTTAAAGGTATTCAGTGCTTACATTCTGAGACGTTGGATTGGTGTATGGGTGAGAGGCATTCAAGCCTTACATTCTGAGAAGTGCAAATGGCTTGCGAGTTAAAGGTATTCAGTCCTTACATTCTGAGACGTGGGATTGGTGTGTGGGTGAGAGGCATTCAAGCCTTACATTCTGAGAAGTGCAATTGCCTTGCGAGTTAAAGGTATTCAGTCCTTACATTCTGAGACGTGGGATTGGTGTATGGGTGAGAGGCATTCAAGCCTTACATTCTGAGAAGTACAATTGGCTTGCGAGTAAAAGGTATTCAGTCCTTACATTCTAAGACGTGTGATTGGTGTATGGGTGAGAGGTATTCAAGCCTTTCATTCCGAGGCGTGCAATTGGTGCGCGGGTTTGAGGTATTCAGTTCTTGCATTCTGGGGCATACGATTGTTGCACGGATTAGTGGTATTCATTCCTGACATTCTGAGGCATGCGATCGCACCCATACACAAATCACACGCCCTGACTTATCCTCGAGAAGTGTGAGTGTTCAAATCAGCACACCTCAACTCTTAAAATAACAGGCCTCAAAGTGGTAGTCATAGTGGACTGGTGAAGTATAATCATATTCATTATACGCCAAACGATAGATTATCGAAAAAATTGAGGAAAGATAGAAATCGTATTCCCAAGTGTGAAGATATATAAACAATTTCACTTTCACGGTACCAATCAAAATGGCGGCTTTCAAAGCATCACTTCAAGGTGAATCAAATTATCACTGGAAATGATCAATTTGTTCTAAAAACGTATAATGAAAAGAAAATCTAGTCTTTTTGGGTGGATACAGATCATTTCCCGCAATAATTCAGCATGTATTCACCTTGAATTGATTGAAACCCGCCAGCTGAATCAGATCCCATGACGCTACCAGTTCCGAGTATCTATAAAGTCACTTCCCGGTATCAACACCCATCAGAAAATCTACTATTTTTGGAGTGGATACCGAAAATTATTTCTCTCTTAAAACGAAATAAATGGGTAGTTTCGCTCGCGCAAGCGCTCGCAAAAATAAACATTTGTCTTTGTCACTTATAAGATAATTTTCGGTATCCTCTCAAAAACACTAGGTATCCTCTATTTATCTTGGTATCTTACTTTTCTTTATTTGAAAGTAATCAGGTACCTTAAATTACTTAAAATAATTGTATCAAACACGTTTTGTGCTCACCATTTTATTGTAAGATCGTCCCCTGATTTCCAATGTGTTCTATGTGTCAGTAGGCTGTCAGTAGGCACATAGAACACATTGGAACTCAGGTGACGAAATGCTATCAGCGTATTCATACAAACAAAATTGTCAGGTTGTGAATCCCAGGAATGCCATTGCCCATTGTTAAGAACTCCACGCCAGGAATTTATTCTACGCTACGTAAATACGCATACACAAACGTATTCCCTTATTGTACTCAACGGACGAAATATTCTGTACAACGCGGGGATTCTCGTGAGGAATTTGTATGCCACTTTGAACAAATGTAATATTATTATTTATTTATTTATTGGGGTTTAAGGCCACATATTTATGCACAATAGCTAACCATGACCATGACAGTTTTACGGGTGAAGGAAGCCGGAGTACTCGGAGAGAACCACCGAGCAACGGCGAGCAACTGTCAGCTCCCCAACATACTGCCCAACCACTGCTAACCCCCACACAAGCAGGGTTAGCAGTGGTTGAAGACAAGTGCACCATCGACGTGCAGTACGCCTTAGTACACGACGTCACCGTGCCCCCTTGAGCAATGGGGTGAAGTGTCGTGCCCAAGGACACAACGCGGTTGCCGCAGGTGGGATTCGAACCGAGGACCTCTCGGCTTGCAGCCTGCACCTCTATCCACTGAGCCACCGCGCCCCCGCGGTTGCCGCAGGTGGGATTCGAACCGAGGACCTCTCGGCTGCACCTCTACCTACTGAGCAACCGCTCCCCTGAACAAGTGTAATGCTTCGACCCAAAATAAGTGTCACACAAGAAAGTAAGCAAACTGTCGATGGTGAAATTTTTCTTTACAAATTTAACCCTTTACCCAACGCAGACATATCAAAATTTATTATTTTAAATATCATTTTTTCAAAAAATAATATTTTTTCAACTGCTGAATTTGCATATTACGCGGGCGGGTACGGCTGATTCGTTGGGAAAAGGGTTAAGCTTCATTGACTTTGTCCAAGTTTAATCGTAGTTTAAATACAGAATGAAATTTAGGTTTAGTATTTAATTATTAAAGTATTTAATTTAGGGGGGGCGGGAATCTACGACCTTTGTTGGAGTTTCTCCTTTATTTCACCGGAACTACGCGGATAGCTGATTTCTATTCTGCCTTGCTATTTGTGCGAACAGAAGTTAAACCTTTGACATTTGTCTTAATTGTGGCATTATAGAATCACAAAAAGGACGTGGTGACATGATTGCATACGATAATATTTAAGAAATAACTGTTGTTTTCCTTCGGTTTATGCGATATAAACCGAAAATTTTCAGCATAAGCTTCATGCCTCGCGTAGCGAGTTATGATTAAGCTTGTGCTGAAAATTGTCGGTTTATATCGCATAAACCGAAGAAAAACAACAGTTATTTCTTATAATTTAATCCGGCTGTAATATTAAAATATAAAAACTATGTGTTCGTGAACGAAAAACTTTTAATTTTGCAAAAGACAACAGTCAAACTCAGGAAAGTGTGCCACAAACAGGTCACGTCAATCATTGTCAAATTGTTTGTTGTTTTGATTTTCGATCGCAGACGACAGATATTTAGCAAGTCACGTAACAATATCATTAAAAACATTTTTTTTTAAGTTCCCCCAAAATCATGTTTGTGTATATGATCTTTTATTCGTCTCCCACTTCGGTATATTTTATGAAATTCAATTGTTCCTGAGAAATTATCATTATATTCTCGCTGACTGGAGGCGATGAAAAGTCTATCATTGATCTTTGTTTACAAGCTTGTTATCTATCTATCAGTCTGCCGTCACGCCCACACGGTGACAATTGGATTGAGTGGGCGGAGCTTCCAGAGTCTTCAAAGTTGGGTCGGATGTGCGAACGTGTAGCGACATTCCAAATCATGACGTGATTTGGTTTATACGATTTTGACGACTTCCACGCTGTATGCTTTCAACCAATCAAACGCAGAGGCGGGGCAAATGATTAAATTATTACACACGTGTTTCGACCGAATGAGTCCGCAATGTCGATTGTGTCCGGGGCTGATTACATACGCAAAACCCAAACCGATTCTGTGCAAGCCGATTACATCCTCAGAAAGCAAGTCGGTTGTGTCCGCAAAAGAACCAAATGTGTCTACAGGAAGATCTCGAAGCAATTACGTTCCCCGACTCCAAGAGGATTGTATTTAAATGCACGAGTTCATCCAAATGCTTGCAAAGAAAATCATGAGTGTCTAGCCGCCATCCGTATAGTTTATACGGTTTCAGAACCCTTTCACACCACATGCTTAAATTAGCAAAGGTCTCTGGGAACTGTTGCAACAGTAGTCTGGTGCCTTGGTCTTCGTCAAAGATACCCGAAGAAGTCAACATCCGACACGAATTCTGAATTCTTCTGAGATAGCAAAGCACAGAGTGGAATTTGGAATATTATTTTTTTTTATCCAAAAGGTTCGATCATGACAGAGTGCGTTGAGTGCAATAAGGAGCCACCTGCAATGGTGAAGCATTGCAGATGACGCTTTGTTAAACTCAAGGGACAATTGTATGACCAAATATTTTGTCCTGAAATCGGAAATTGGGAAGAAATCGGGCGCAGTGTGATTCAGGAGAGATCATCTATATATTGTAGTGGTACAGTACGTGGGGAGTGGATTGTAACTAAATCACCCGTGGAGTGGAGTTATCATCCAAACTATGACTTTCAGACTTTATACATGTCGACATAAATTACAAGCAATGTTTCAGCCAATGGACCTCCGGGTTTAACCCGGAGGTCCATTGTCTGAAACTTTTCTTGTGGTCGTTATGCCTTGCAACAAATTTGCAATTATTGCTTGGGTGGAATCTCCACTCCGTGAGTGATTTAGTGGCAATACACTCTCCACGTACTGTAGGTAGTCACTGATAACACATTAAAACTAGAGGAACCCGATAACTATGGTTTTCTTCAACAGTGTTGCTTGGTATTTCTTGACCGCCGGAGTACTTACCAAAATTGGATCATTGTGTATGTGTGTGTGACACAATCATGTTTTCGAAGAATTTTGAATGTTGATTTCTGATCCCCGGCCGAGAATCGAACCGTCTGCAATGCCGCCTGGCAATCAGAGAGCCCAACACCTAAACCACAGGACCATTACAGACCGTCAAAAAATGATGGATGAAATCCAACTTATTGGGTGATGTTAATCATGATTACTTGGTTCACTTTTCTTACGGACATGAAAGTGTGAAACATGCTACGGTACGACGAAACTGCTGTGGCTGGCCTCATAAGAAGAATGGCACGGGCCTGTGGATGTATATTGAAGGACACAATCATCTTTTCGAAGAATTTGGAATGTTGATTTCTGATTCCCGGCCGGTGTGTGTAGGTGTGTAGGCGGTTGTTTGTAGGTGGTTCTGTGTAGGTGGCTGTGTGTTGGGGCGTGAGCGAACATCCCCAAACCTTGCAACAGTAATTCCTTTCTCTATGAGGCTGCACGTTGAAAATATTGATTGGTTTACCCCAAATAATGAATATGGACTCTTCTAATTGCTGCCATTGAACTGGCATGGAAGATACCACTAGAATTCAAAGGGTTAACATCCAGACGAATGGAGTGCTATGGGTCTTGTTCACAAAAGAGAACTGGATTTTCACTGCGAAGAACCACTGCTCTACTTCCGGTGGTTTCCACAGGACGCTTGTTCATGTTAAAAGTAACCGCCACAGAGATTACATTTTAGCATTGCCCATGTCACGACGATCATAGATTTCCCCTGTATGTCGCATGAATTGTTTGAAACAAAGTATGAGCTTCCGAGCAGATTAACCTTGGCTGGAGGTACTCGAGATTCTGATTAAAAAACAGAAGTTGCATAGACATGCAAAAGGACGGAGTCATACAGTTAAAACTAGAAGTCCTGTCACGAATAGTGCGCTTATCTAGGCTTAATTGCGCGTTGGAAATGTGCGCAATTGCCATATCGAATGGCATTCAAAGCACGACAGGTTCTCCTGGTTACTCATAGCAAACACATGCAATGTTTCTGCCAATGGACCTCCGGGTTACCCGGAGGTCCATTGGCTGAAACATTGCTTGTGCACAGGCCATATGTACAGAATTTGATAGCTTTACTTGGGCTATAACGCGTACATTAACGCGCATATCAACGTGCTATTTGTGCGCATTGCATGACAGGACTTCTAGTTTTAACTGTACGTAACACGTAGAGAAAGGCATTACTGTTGCACGTTGAACATATTGATTGGTCTACCCCACACATTTTCTGAACAGACATCCTATTTAATGACATTATGATGTACCATGTGGCTGGTCGAAAAAAATGCCGCTAGGGTTCAAAGGGTTAATTTGATTACAGTCGAGAGAAATGAAAACTATTTAACGTGATACATTTCAGAGTGGAAAAATTTGCGAATCAACTCAAAGAATTCCATGTGCTATTTGACAGTACTGAAGGCATCAAAGCTCTTAAGAATATTCAACTCAAGGAAGGAAAAATGTGGTCTGTGCTTCTGAAGGTTGATACTGGTTGCCATAGAGGTAAATTGTTATTATCAATAAAGTAAAGTCTGATCAATGTATTGCAGGGTCGACGTATGTCGACGAATAGACGAGACCAGATCACTCATTTCAAACATGACACCATAGGCGTGAGGGTAACTGTCATATCTTTATCTGGACATTGAACGGGTACACTCTCTAGCATCCACTTTCAACAGTCATTTCCTGTATTTGACTATGCTCATACATAAAAGTCGCCGTGGACCTGTCGTAATCCACGTGTGGGTAGTGATGTCCATGCATGAGTTTACCCGTTAATAAAAATCATTGGGGGCGCGGTGGCGGCGCGGTGGGGTCGTGGTAACCGGTTATCGAGCACGGTTAGTAGTTGGATGGGTGACCATTTCATCGACTGATTCGCGCTCCCGCGCTGTGTCCTTGGGCAAGACAATTAAACCCGATTGCCTACATGGGGGCACGATGACGCTGTGTACTATATGGCGTACTGCACGTCGATGGTGCGCATGTCTTCAACCAATCTAACCCTGCCTGTGCTGTTGTGCGGAGTTACGATGTTGGGGAGCTGGCAGCTACTCGTCGTTTATCGGTGGTTCTCTCCGGGTACTCCGGCTTCCTCCAGCCGTAAAACTGTTACGTTCATGATTAGCCATTGTGCATAAGTATGTGACCTTAAACATCAATAAATAATAAATAAATTATGTTACGATGTTGGAGAGCTGACAGTTGCTCGTCGTTGTAAGGTGGTTCTCTCTGGGTACTCCGGCTTACTCCACCCGTAAAACTGTCACCGACATGATGTGACCCTAGCTGTTAATGTGTCGTTAAACCCTAATAAATAAATAAATAAATAATAAATAAAAATCACCAGCAGCAAAAATTTAATTAACGAAGCACCGGGCTATACCCGGTGCTTCATTAATTAAATATTTGATGATTATTCCTGTAATTAGTGTTTGGATCTAATATTATTGTGGGAGCTCGGTGGCTCAGTGGTAGACTTTTGGACTTCTATGCTAGAGGTCCCGATTTCGATATCCGTCCGGTACAACCCGCGTTGTGTCCTTGGGCAAGGTACATTATGCTGGTTGTCTACACGGGGGCACGATGACACCGTGTACTAAGGCGTACTGCACGTCGATGGCGCACGTGTCTTCAACCGCTGTAACCTTGCTTGAACGGAGCTTGAACAGAGTTAAAATGTTGAGGAGCTGACAGTTATTCGTCGATGCTCGGTGGTTCTCTCCGGGTACTCCAGCTTCCTCCACCCGTAAAACTGTCACGGTCACGATTGGCCATTGTGCATAAGTCTGTGACCTTAATCACCAATAATTAAATAAATAATAAATAATATTATTGAATCCGTGAAAATATTGTTCACCCGCGAAAAGTGACCAGTCAACGGTGGCTGTACTGTAGAATCTCTTCAGCCTACGAGGACATGCTTTATCGAAATTCTCCTGTTCCCTCATCCTCACTTAGACATTGGACGGCCATATTCTCTGAAGGCCTTCTTTGACACGTGATTCGATTTGACTAAGAGTTATGGATTATAGGGCGATAAGATACAATTATTACCTAACCTCTCCATACCTAGAATCGTCCATTCACCGGCATACGGTAGTGTGTTAGAGCATATTATTGAGGGCACCGGGGTTGAAAGGGTTAAGACATGATTTGTTTATTGGGATTTAATGACACTCCTACGGCCAGGGTCACTTAGTATCGGACAATTTTACGAGAGGAGGGAGCCGGAGTACCCGTCGTAAAGTGAGTTATAGTTGGTTTTGGAAGTCGAATTAAATTAATCTTCTCTGGTATTTCATAAATTGTTTACCAAATATAAATAGCAGACACAGAGACGACGGAACCAGGTGGCTCAGGTGACACGTGCCCTTCCACTCTTTTCCACGGACATGTAAGGCGGTTACACAGTGTGTTAAAATGGTCTCATGAAAATCTGTTAATATATCTGTTAATATATAGGCATTCCTGTAATATATTATTTGCAAATCCAAAGAACATTTGGCCAAAGAATCCCACTTCCGGTCGCTTGGGTCCGTTTTTTCCACTTCAAGCATCTTCCAACCCTAAGGCTAGTAGGTACAGGCAGTCTCCCATAAATTTTTACAAGGCAAAGACTTGTGAACAATTTTGATGACTAAAAATTATTCAGCACTCTTCTAGTTAATATAAACACAGAACAGCACACTCTTGTGAATGGGTTAATCGACATGGCAGAAGTGCCATATCGATTAACCCATTCACACACGTGTGTCGTTCTGTGTTCATTACACGCCTTCGCGTCTAAAAGAACAACTAAGTTTGCGAAGGGAACTAGTGTTACTATTTCGTCTCCTGAGTTCCAATGTGTTCCACGTGCCAACTGGCACATAAAGACATTAGAACTCAGTGGACGATTTTTAGCTATCGCAAGCGATTCAAAATTGCGGCGCACGATTTGTAGAAAATTCTAGTGAAATTTTGCTTCTTTATAAAAAATAGTTCGTCAAAGATTTCCGTTCCACACATGTGTGCGGAACTGATTTTCATTTTGCGCATGGTTTTATATTGCTGTAGATAGGAATTTCATAGCACAGGTGGGTAACAAATTAAAAATACACGAACTTTTCAGAATAATTTAGTTTTTTATTGTTTTAATGATGTTTATTTAGTTTGGTTTTTATAAGCGATCAAATCCCCGGGAACACTGGCGGAAAATTTTAACTCTCATCCCACCATATCGGAAGGAGGCGCGGTGGCGTTGCGGTAACCGGTTCTCGCCAGGTTACCGAAGTTAAGCAACATCAAGCCCGGTTACTCCTCCCATGGGTGACCGCTTGAGCGATCGATTCAGACTCCCGCGTTGTCTCCTTGGGCAAGGCACTTCACCCCGATTGTCTACATGGGGCCAGAAAGATGCGCAATGCGCTTACAAAAAGGGGCAGAGGCGGGACGCAGGACCAACGCTCGCCTCCCTTAAAGTGGTCGACCACTTTTAGGGATGGAGTGGAGGATGTACAGGAACTGTGGGGGTTACCGTTTCTGTAACGGTTGGACTGTCCATAGCGGTTGTTAGGGTGCTGGTCAAAAAGCATCTTCTGTGTACCTGCTTAAAAGAAGGCAGAATTAGTTTTCATTAGAATATGTAGAAATAAAAAGATAAAAGTAGCACATTATGTTTTAATTGTGATCACAGTTAAGCTGTTAATCTGCCTGTTAGATCACCTTCTTAGGGTGATAGTGAGTTTGTAGCGGGAGGGTAACAGGTTTAGACACTAAACTACACCCGAGGGTGTTTCTGTTATGCCCTTCGCTGGTTTCGACCATATTTAAATTAGTTTGAGTTTATTTTGGATCACGATTAAACACTGCAAATCCCACCTCCAGTCGGGGAGACCCATTCCACACAAAACGCTCTCGCCTGGTATCGCGAGCGTCCTGTGTGGGCCGAGCCCCCCCCCCCCCCCCCCCCCCGGCCGGAAATGAGATCTACAGTATCCAATCGTGATGTAATTTTAGTTGAGTCGGTGAAGGCAGCCCTTTCTGGTAGAAGGCCACAGTTAAGCTGTTTTTCTGCCTGTTTATTCACCTTCTCGTTCCCTATTTATTTATTCTTTTAACAATATTTAATCCTGATGCAATTTTACTTGAGTCGGTGAAGGCAGCCCTTTCTGGTTGAAGGCCACAGTTAAGCTGTTTTTCTGCCTGTTAGTTCACCTTCTCGTTCCCTAGTTTTTTTTTCGAGCGGTATTAGTTTTCATTGCAATTTTTGGGCTTTTGTCGGCTTTCGCAAATGGCTCCAGGTTCGGAGATTAGTTCGCTGTCGGCTAACCGGTCATGATTTTTCGTGGCGAGGGTGGCTGGGCGATCTTTAATGGTGGGGATATCGGCCCTGTCGTGGAGTGTTTTGATGGGTGTGTCCCATGGGGCGCGGAGGGCGACTCTGAGCGCGTGATTTTGGACCTTCTGGAGTTTTCCCATATTAGTTTGATTGAGGCCAGTTAATATGATTGCACCGTATTCGAGTACTGGGCGCACAAAGGCTTTGTATAGTTTGAGTAGGGTGGACTGGTTGGCTCCCCATGAAGTTCCCTTAAGCATTTTCAGTAAATTAATGCGTTTGGTGGCTTTTTTCGCCATGTCGTCGGTGTGTTTGTTGAAGGACAGTTTTTGATCAATGGTGATGCCCAGGAATTTCGCTTCTTTGCATTCTGGGAGGGTGTTATCCATTAGTTTTAGGTCAAAATCCCGTTTACTTATCTTGCGAGTAAAGGTGATTCGTTGGGTTTTATTGGCGTTTAGCTTAATTCTCCATTTGGCACATCATTGTTCTAGGTCATCGAGAGCGCGTTGCAGGTGTTTTTGGAGCAGATTAGAGTCGCAGAGGCCCTTATCATCCGCGAATTTGGAGACTTGAACACGATCTTCAGAGAAATTAAGGTCGTTTACATAGAAGATGTAAAGGAGGGGGCTTAGGACGGATCGACATCCTATCAAACAGAGACAGCCTGAGGCAAATTATACTTGCCAGTGATGGCCATCACTTAAAATCAACTCCGAAGTGGCAGACTGTACTTGCCCGAAAATTTAGATCGACTGCACCCTCGGGGAGAGGTGAGGAGTCCCAACCTCCCACACTGGTCCTCACCCGAGGGTTCAACCGACATCAGTCAACGAGACCGCCACGCCGCAACAAGAGACACCTGTCGAGTACCGGAACCTTTTCATCCTTCAACACGCCTAGACATGTGACAGCCAATCATATACAGTTACCGAGGGTCGAGAGGGGCTTGTTCCCCATACTGTCCCTGCGCGCCTTCGGCGCGCAAAATCATTTCGTTCCTCTCATCTCTCGTCTCATCCCTTTTTTGGTGGCCCTGAAAAGGGCCGTTTTTTATAAACCCATAGGGTGTTTAAGCTCTCTCTCAACGAATACGGCGAGCCAGTTGGATATCCTTTGGCATGATGGTCACTCTCTTTGCGTGGATAGCGCATAGGTTGGTATCCTCAAATAGACCGACTAAGTAGGCTTCACTTGCTTCTTGGAGGGCCATGACGGCAGAGCTCTGGAAACAGAGGTCAGCCTTGAAATCTTGTACAATTTCACGAACTAAACGCTGGAATGGCAATTTCCTGATCAGCAATTTAGTGCTCTTCTGGTATCGACGGATTTCTCTCAAAGCTACGGTACCGGGTCTGTATCTATGTGGTTTCTTGACGCCTCCTGTAGCTGGTGCACTTTTACGTGCGGCTTTGGTTGCCAGTTGTTTTCTTGGGGCTTTGCCACCGGTGGATTTACGAGCAGTTTGCTTTGTACGTACCATGACTTCAAAACGAAAGGTAGAGTGGTCTGTGTAGTAAGCCGTATATATCAACTGCGAGATTCAACGGTATAATGATCCTGAAAATGTGAAAATGTAATGATGACGCCGTGTACTAAGGCGTACTCAAGTCGATGATGTGCATGTATTCAACCAATCTAACCCTGCCTGTGCTGCTGTGGGGAGTTACGATGTTGGGGAGCTGGCAGCTGCTCGTCATGCTCGGTGGTTCTCTCCGGGTACTCCGGCTTCCTCCACCCGTAAAACTGTCAGTCATGATTAACCATTAGTTAGTCATGATTAGCCATTGTGCATAAGTATGTGACCTTAAACACTACTAAATAATAAATAAATATACCATATCGAAAATAATTCAGTTCCGAGTTTCGAGCATGGGCACAATTTATCTGTTTATCCGAATTCATAAAATTGTATCTATAATGGAGTGTTTAATAGTGTTTTCGATTTTGACACTTACTCAGGGGTTTCAGGAGCGACTTTCCTGCTATTTGTCTTTCCAATCAACCACCAGAATGTCCCCTCTTTCCAATCAACCACCAGAATGTCCCCGTGGTGCATTACAGGAACACAAGGTAGAGAAGCAAATCTGAAATGTCGCCTTTCCCAGAACTACAGAAAGGGCCAGGGAGAGGAAATACGGGCCCCAGGGTTGATTCTCTGACGGACCCCTTTTCGAAAGTGTCCGTATACTGATGCAGATGGCCGCAAGTTTCGAAGACACGAGCGATGATGGGTGGTTGGGGAGGGTGGTTGGGGGGGGGGGGGGGTTTCTCCCCCAGAAAATTTTGAAATCAGTTATTAAATGGAGACTTCTGGCGACTTTTTGGATGAAAAATCACGTTATTGTTTGGCCGTCAAAGTGACGTTTTTTTGGCAGCAAGTAGTACATCATGCTCGTTTCGACCCCTATCAGCAGGACCACGGACGTGACATCATGTCACGTGACCCAGTTGCACCATGTTGGGTTGTTATGGCAGCCAGCGTGAGCGGCCATGTTCAGACCTAATTACCATAGTGATAGATAGTGTTAGTGCGCACACGCGGCACGTGTTGTTAGGGCGATACGTATTTCCGTATTCCATTTTGTATACTGGAGGCTGCCATCTTGGTTCCTACGATAGCACTTGGTTGCTATGGACTTAAAGGGCGAAAAAGATGCCTTGAGCAATTGATTTGTATACTGTGAATGGAATAAAAGTGAACGAAATGTTATATATTGTTGTTTTTTATCAATTACCCAAATAGAAGTAATTGGATGACGAAGTCCAACAAGTATCCTATAAAGGATATCCTCAAATGGTATCCTCAATAGGTATCCTTAAATGATACATTGCCATGTCATAGGTATGGGGACAGAATGGGCCACATTGTGCATTAGCACATAGGCACATCTTGGATGTTTTGCTATGTGCTTATGTGCTATTTGTAATATGTACTAAACACATAAGCACATCTCGGTACAATCAACATACTTTGTTTTTTTAAATAATTGTAACTTACACTAGGTCTAAGCATTGTATAGACCGTTGCAGGTTCAGATAAATGAAGTGATCTAACTGAGCCTAGATTTGGCCGAAGGTAGATATCGAGACAAAATCGGATGTAAGTACTAAGCTTGCAGTAGTGCTTCAAGTCAATAGTGATGGAACAAGGTAGTAATGGCACAAGACTGCAAAGATGGTAGATTACGGATGACTACAATAGAAGCAAATCATAGGACAGATGTGGAAGACAAGATGGAAGTCGGTGGTAAATTAATTATATAGGAGCCTGGAATCCCACTTGCGGAATCCCTATAGAATCTCTTTCTAGGATATTGCAGTGGTTACACAATCCCTTTTTGGTCGCATGTGCCTATGCGCTAGTGCACAGTGTGTCACATTGTGCATTTTCACATAAGCATATATAGGCGCAACCAGCTTGTGCCTATGTGCGACATGTACTGTGTACAACAGAACATAAACACGTCTAGGGACAATGGAATACTTTATAAGGAGATAGGGGAAGTCATAACATAGCTTGTAGATACATAGGTAGAAACCGAAAATTTAGATAAAATCCGAGCCAATTAAGACAATTGTCGGAACTATTTGGATAATTTGATGTACTCTTGTTCAATTGAACTTGCTCCGAGGGGCCCTTTTGGTCCTATAGCACTTCGGGCTATTCTTATATTATGCCCAAAGGAGGCTTCACCAAATCCATTTCGGTAGTTCGGGGTGGATTTTGGTGGTTTGAAGGGATTGTCGGGTTGTTTGTGGTAACTAGATTTACTCCAATTGAACCGAACATACCCCCGAGCATACCTCTGTCTTATTGTAGGCCTTTTGGACCCATAGCAACCACGTGCTGCCATAGAAACCAAGATGGCAGCCTCCAGTATACAAAATGGACGACGGAAACACGTATCACACTAACAACACGCGCCGCGTATGCGCACTAACACCACGTATCACTATCGAAATTAGGTCACAACATGGCCTCCCTCTCGCACTTGCTACCATGACAACCCAACATAGTTGTTGAACTCCTGGGGGTAAGTTCTATTGATGTCTCTTCCGAGGTCCTGCTGATAGGGGTCGAAACGGGCATGATATACTACTGTAGCATCAGTATTTCAAATTTGCATGTTCATCATTGAGTATCCATATAGCTTTTGACTGCACAATTCTTGAAGTGATAACAATATTAAGCCAAAAAAGAAAGTACAATAAACTTTGAGGAGCAATTTTTTTAGTATTATCGACTTTAATTCCACACAAATTATTGTAAATTCATATTTCGAGACTAGCTGTATGAATTTGCATAATTTCATGTTTTTTACTGTTGCCAGCGTCACGTCATTACGTCGCAATTCAGACATGGGGTGAAATGAAAAGTTCACGCATGCAGTCAATAGCGTGTATGTCCACCGTTTGCCTCTTGGATGGCAAAACATCGACGGCACATGGACCTGATAAATCTTTGGATGTCACCCTGTGGTGTTGCGTTCCTCTCCTGCCTTAGAACATTACGTAAATCGCCTAACGTCTGAGGATCATAAAGTCGTACCCGACGGTCCACTTGATCTCAAAGATGCCCGATTGGCGACAAATCTGACGAATGTGTGTGTGTGTGGGGGGGGGGGGGGGGGGCAGGGTAGACGTTCGATGCTCTGCTCCCCAAGAAAGGCACGACAGCACAACAACAGTGTTAAAAATTTCGTCCCTTTATCGCTGTCCATTCAGATTACCATCGATGAAGATCAACTGCGTTCGATGGTGCACTGCCCAAACCATTACACTACCCCCACCGAAACGGTCGCATTTCCGCACGCGAGCATCAGAAAAGAAAACCGTTCTCCTCGTCGGCGATATACTCTTGCCCTACCATCAGCGCGCCGTAGACAAAATCGTGATTTATCACTAAAAAGAACTGTGCTCCAACGCTGCTGAGTGCAGCGAACACGCTGACATACCCATTCCATTCTAACGGTACGATGACGTTGGGCAAGGATTGGTCCGTAGTTTGGACACCTACTTCGGATGCCGTGTTCAGCGAGTCTGTTGCGGACAGTTTGTGCACTAATTCTATAATTAGTTCTACGAGGAGTAATTGCTGCTGACCTCGTCGCCGGAAGGACGCGATCCCGCAAGTGTGAAGGGGTCGTAACTCTTGGTCGACCTGAACGCGGTCGGTCGGTAGAAGATCCAGTGGTTCTATACCTTCCAATGAGGCGGTAAATAGTGGCCGCAGTGACTCCGACACAGCAGCGAGCTCATCCGGAGGTATCCCAGCTTCATGCATACCATTGACACGCAACATCTGATTTTCGGTTAACCTTGACATTTTTTTAAAATGTCGGAAGACAAAAACTAACGTGTAGTCTCAATAACCCAGCTCTCCAGCATAACATAAGGTCGGCTGAGTGCTAGAATGTTCTATGTCCCATAGGGGGCATAGAACATTCTAGCACTCAGGCAACGATAACACAAAGAAAATCGTATGTCACCCATTCAATTTTAACATTCTTGAGTAGTAGTGCTATTTTAAAATCCGTAGCAAAATTGTACACGGTTGGGTGGACAACAACAACATGTCAATAAACTCTTTTGCACTACTTCTTGTCCACAAACATGCAACATTAGCACTATTATATTTCATCCTTTATGCTATTTTTTCACATTTGTTTCTATTATACTGTCTACGGTGTACTCTCATTTTTTTTACATGAGTGACAACTAGTACTCCAATACGACGGGCAACTTATCTTGCTGGTTCTCGCTTCGGTATCGGGGTGGGGAGGGGGTGGAGGTGCAGGCTCGGCACAGGAGTCAACACTTTTGGGAGGGGGGATAGGTCTAACCCAAGAATTCTGGACTCGTGGGCCATACCCGGGAACACCAAAGTTCCGGGCCCCGGTGTTACTACCCTGGGACACCAACTCTCCCCCCGACCATGACTACAGGTTTACGGGCAACTGATATTTGATATATCACACCCTCCGGAGAAAGAGAACCAAGATTCGTTGGTCCCTCGTAGGCAAAATGCCGAAATTGCTATTGACAAAAAAAATTTTGCAAAGCGACTTTCAGAGTGCACTAATATTTGATCAGACAAGATCTGGTGTTTTGCATACCCTTCAGTGAGGGTTAATTTAATAATCAGATTTTTTTAGAATTCTCCAAAAATACATAAGTGAACCAATCTGGGTTGCTAAATTGTACAAAAAGTGTTGATGTCAAAACTCAAACGGTTATAATCCCAACATTATCGATTATCTTTTATTGTTGTTCAAGCAAACTGACAGAACAAAAGACACGCTGTTCAGGTGACGTCACTTGAATAGGTCTTGTCTAATGAGTCTCCCCGAATCTTGTTGGGTGAAACAAGGACAGGGTGAAAGTTATCAACCGCGCTTTCAGCATTTCATTAATCTGAATAACCTGTTACGCGGCTCGGCATCACTCACACAATGGACAGGGTGTTCAAATTCATAAAATTCCTCCAACTCGATCGGTATCTATTACCGGTACGTAAAAAGCAATAAGTGGGACTCAAATTGTTTAAGTGTCAAGAGGAATTGTGTTACTTTTGTCCGATGAAAACTAACACCTGGGTGTACACTTTTTTTGTATTGCTATTGGCAACTCAACCGCAGGCAGAACATAAATAGTCCATTAATCCATTATCCGAGACGAAAAAAATAAATAGTTTGGTTCGGGTTACACACAATTGTTGAAAAATAGGGTCAATCTAACAAAATATTTTAAATTTTCTTTGTTTTCACCTTAACCCTTTACCCAACGTAACAGCCAAAACCGGCCAGCGCTATTCTCAAATATCGCCAATTAATTTTCAAAATATTTTCATTTTTTGTCTCAAAAACATAGGTTATGACCCCTCGTTGGAACGAGCTCGTCGAGCTCGTTCCAACGAGGGGTCATAACCTATGTTTTTGAGACAAAAAAATGAAAAAAATTAGTTATTCAAGAATTTTTTTTGCAAGTGTCGTCTGCTTTTCATGTTAGGTAAAGGGTTAAAACATTCTCATACAGTTCCTTAATCATTTGAACCTTTGTATCTTCAAGGTCAAATCAATAGTGAAGAGTGCATGTTCGATTGCAAGAGTCCATATTCCTTATTTGTGGGTGGACCATACACAGACCGATACACGCGTGTGAATGGGTTAATCGATATGACACAAGTGCCATATCGATTAACCTATTCACATGCGTGTGTCGCGTGCCATATCGATTAACCTATTCACACTCGTGTATCGTTCTGTGTTTATTACACGCCTTCGCATCCATAAAAAAAACAATTATTTAGATGGACACTCAGCAATTCATTTGCCAACTATCAACAAAAGCAACGCATTTTATCGCCAACCAAATTGGCGAGGGGAAGACATGTTACTATTTCGTTCCCCGAGTTTCTGTGTGTTCTATGAGCCAACAACAACAAGGGGGCGCGGTGGCGTTGCGATGGCGTTGCGGTGGCGTTGCGGTAACAGGTTCTCGTCAGATCACCCAAGTTAAGCAACATCAAGCCCGGTTAATCCACGGATGAGTGACCGTCTGAGCGATCGATTCGGACTCTCGAGTTTTGTCCTTGGGCAAGGCACTTAACCCCGATTGTCCACATAGGGCCACAGTGACGCCGTGTACTAAGGCGTACTGCACGTCGATGGTGCGCATGTCTTCAACCAGTCTAACCCTGCTTGTGGGGAGCTGGCAGCTGCTCATCGTTGCTCGGTGGTTCTCTCCGGATACTCCGGCTTCCTCCACCAGTAAAATTGTCACGGTCATGATAAGCCACTGTGCATAAGTATGTGACCTTAAACACCAATAAATAAATAAATAATATAATATGAGCCAACAATGGAACACATTGGAACTGCGGGGACGATTTTCAGCTATCGATTCAAATTGTAAATGTGTTGCACAAAAATTCCAGTGAAATTTCGTATCTATTTAAAAGTATTTCGTCAACGTTTTGTGTTTCGCACATATGTGCGGAACAAATTTTCATATTCCGCATGGTTTAGTGTTGCTATAGATGGGGATTACATAGAACAGACATGTAATAAAATGAATACTTTCAGCCTTTGGGGTGCACTTTGAAAATATTCATTTGTCCACCATACAGATTTACGGAGCAACCATCTACTTTCTGAATGCAGGTCGTTAGACGATCCTGCAGCGGAAAAGAAGTCTCTCATGTTCAAAGGATTCATCCTTTACCCAAGCCGGACAGTATTATTATATGAAAAAACACCCTTAATTTTTTCTTTTGTTTGTCCCCAAACATAGCTTATAACCCCCTATTAAGCTCGTTCCGATGAGGGTTCATAAGCCATGCTTTCTGGGCAAAAATTGAAATTATTGTACTTATTCAAGAGATTTTTGTCAAGTGTGGTATGCTTTTCGGATTAGGTGAAGTGTTAAAACGAATTGCCTTTATTCGCGATGTACATGAACTTCAACCCAGACCCGTACATATTTTCTGATTTTTTACATGGGTTTAACGTTTTTTGTCAAAGAGCTCATAAAAGGATTAAGGTTGGGCAAGAAATTTAGGATCGGCCAGGACACATGAATCATTTCATTTTGTTTTCTCAGCCTGAGTCATTTACAAACAATTTTTACACCTGCTCCTTTCTTCCTCCCTTTGGGAACCCCGCGAAGTGCAGCAGTGCATGTTTACTCTGGTAAACAAACTGTGTCATTGGTAAAATAGGACCCGATAATTAATGCATGTGGTGGAAGTCCTTTAAAACGGGCAACATGGATATAAAATATTGGCTAGACTTGACTTTATATATATGTTGCGGTCATGATTAGCCATTGTGCAGAAATATGTGACATTAAACACCAATAAATAAATTACCTTTCTTCCAAAACATGACATACGTGAGGTTTTAGTATGACCATGCAGTTGGACTTTATTCTAATAAAGGTTCGCGATCGACTTTATTGGAATGCCAGCCCGAATAAGATCCCAGTCCTAAAAAACAAACTGCAGGGAAACTCTGTAAATTATGTATGGTGGTTACCTTTCTCACGAAAGCATATAGCGTGAAGGTCGTTAAAAATTCATTCTGAAAACGGTTCTTAGAATGTTGTGTTTTCGCAACGTGATGTGAGCAAAACAGGCTCACTTTCATGCTCTCTTTTCTTTTTCAGCCGGAGTAATGTGGGATAGTGACGAAGCAATATCATTAGCAAGAGAAGCTGTTGATTCAACAAATATTCACTTTGAAGGGACGTACGCCCACTGTGGCCATTCTTATTCTGTTAAATCAAACGAATCCATGTCTAGTCTTACGGAGCTGAATGAAAAAAGACTATTGCATATCAGAGACAGGTAACGAAACCAGTTTTATTTATTTATTTATTTATTTATTTATTTATTTATTTATTTATTTGAATGGCTGACAGTTTTCGTCATTGTAAGAGATTTACAGGAAAATTAGCTCCCCTTAATTTTCTAAAGTCGTTAGTAAATTTAAAAATGAAATTTCGAAGTGTTAGGCCTAAAAAATTAAATTGTTTCTCAGGCCCTCCCGCATAGTGGTTTTGGCTGCCGCATGCTCTCTTTTTATAACCAATGTGAATTTAAAAAAAAATAAAAGTTAAATGGTTTATATCTGATATTTTACCCAAGTTAAAGAAATTTATGAATTTGTCCCTTGAGTGCAAGAAGGCTTTGCAATGCTTTAGCATTGCAAAGCCTTCTTGCTCTCAAGGGACAAAATACATCACAACCCATGCTATTTTGTAGATTATGAGGCCTAAAACATAAACCAAGAACATGAACTTTTGTTGACAAACAAATAATGACAGAAATAAAAAATAAAATAAGAAACCGCTCGACCGCAAATTTTTTTTACAACTAATGGCCTGAGAAACACAACATCTACTTTATGTGGCCTTAGAGAAGTTGTCTCATCGAAGTGCGTGTTATTTCACAAACTTCGGGCATATTTTTATACTGTACCAATGACCCAGACGTAGCTGGTGCTAACTCTTAAACATTCAGGGCCAAACACAAATTTTGCCCCCTCAATCCCCAAAATTCGCATCAAAATCCAAAATTCAATGTCCTGTATGGTTCTCCATATTTTTGCCCACTGCCTATACGCAGTGTCAAGGAAGTACCGAAATTGGCGCCAAATCTTCATTCTTTGTTTGGCCTTTCAATCAGTACCATCTCACTGATATCTGTGCTTATAATCTCAGTTAAAATGATGCCAGACACAAAATCATGAAGGAAATAGTGGATCCAAGGATGAAATAAGAGGATGAGAGGAAGAAACGATGGAAGGATGTGTTCAGGGCTGTAACTTATAATTTTTATGTAAAATTATTTTATATTCCCTAATTTCGGGGCATGGGCATGATGTTTTCATTCTTGCTATGAAATCTCCACTGTTTGTTCAGTGATTTCTCTCTTCCTTTCCTTGATACCCACTTGCTAATCTCCCATGCTTTTGAAATTTTTTTAGTGAAATTTCTTGGGAGTTTTAGCATAGTTACAGTATGTTTATTCTGTTATCCCCATGGTTACGTCCTCACCCTAGGGGTGTTTAGGCGTTTTGGTCATGCACCTACCATCCGATGTACTGCTCCTTCTTCTCTGGAAGATTCTGTTTTACATCGGATAGTACTTTAAATTGATTACTGATTTCGGGCCATGTTTTTTTTAGTGCCTGGAGTCTTGTTTCCGGTTTTTATTGATTTTTGTTTACGTTGACAACGGTTACTTCTGTCAGTGATTCCTTGTCTTCTGTAAGGTTTATTATATAGCCAGATACATTAATTATTGTCCTTAAGTGTAACATTAATTTTTAGAAATGTTTTAAAATTTTTGTCCGCACTTATGCTTTTTTGGGATCTATTTGGGCTCATCGTTCCCTTTTCGAATTTTTTTTCTTTTGAATTATTTTTCGAAATTTTTCTAATGGATTATATTATTATTATGTATCTTTGTATTTTCAAGGGTTAGTTCGAGTACTACGGCTGATTAATATTTTTTAAATATTAAAGAATATTGTTCAAATTGTAAATTGAGGAAGTCTTCCTGTGATTTTCATGCTCATTGTATTTGCTGTAGTCACTGTACTCGCACTAATTCTTGCTCAGTGTGTGTCAATTGGGATGACAAACGTTGGAGACGTGTGCCACGGTATATTGTTAGTGGTGAGAGGTCCATGCCGGTCCTCTCGCCACAGGGTCACTCTAGTTTTTCAGTCTCTTTTTCAGAGGAACAAGAACAGGGTGATGTTTCCGTGATGTCGTCGTCGCAATCAAATGAGGAGCTAGCGGCAAAAGTGCTCAAGAAAATTCGACAAGTGCCTAGATCCTTAGTAGGATTGACGACCTTGTCGCCAGCTAGCTCGCCAGGTGAAGCTATCACTCGTAGATCGGGTGATTTGACGCTGGGTTCGTCCGTTGCGGTCCATGGGAGGAGAAAGGGTCTTGCGAGCTCTATAATCTCGGATCACGCACACCCGGCGACGGCGGATCGGAGGAAGGATCAGAGGAAGCCAGTCAGTCCGGTAGCTAGCTCGTTCAGGTCTACCCGGACGGCGAGCGAGAGAGGCCCCTCTCTCTTACAACAACATCTAGGGCCAGATGTTGTTATACATAACGTTCGTCAGTCGGAACATACGTCCACGCCTCCTGCTCGGGACGCTCTGTCGCATAGACAGCCGGCGGCGGCTAGTCTATTGGCTTCCTCTTGCTCACGCCAGAACACACGACCGCACCTTGGCTACGTGACCTCGGATATCCAGCCTGCTTCGCCGACCAAGGATTCCTCGTCGACCAGGTCACTCCATGCGGTAGCCAAGGATACGAAACCTTACCAGTCGGGATGCTCGCATAAAAGAATTATGCAAGAGGCACCGTCCCAGGAGCTTCTAGTGGCTAAACAACGTAAGACCGCAGCTCCACAGGCCTCCGTGACGGACTTGCTATCACAGATGGTTCAACTCATCGCAGCATCCCAGCAAGCTTCGGAAACCCTTTCAGATCAGGAACTGTTTTGGTCCAGTCGGATGGTGAAAGGGAACCTGCAGAGCTGGATTTTTTCCTTCTAGAACAACATAAGGTGGCCGTAGATTTCATCCGGCAATACCTTCCAGATGTTGTTCCTCCGGACCAGAGAGTTGCGATACCAGATAAGAGACTGATAGCGTCACTGGACACTGACTTATTCGGCCGGACTAAGGACGTCGCGCCTGAGTTTCCGGCCCAGTCCAGAAATGCCTCACGGACGTTTGAATTGCTGACTGACGCTAGTTTTAAGCTAGCCTCTAAGACTGGCAGATCCAGTTTCTTATCGCACCAAGCTCTACATCTGCCGTTCATCAACAGCAGAAATAAATTTGAAACGGCAGGACAGGGCGTTCCGAGAGTTCCACTACGTTTCGCCGACCAGGCAGAAGACTTGAAGATGTCATTGCCGGCGTCTGTGTCGATTCTTTCCAGTACGTTGGAGACGACAATCTCGTCTAACAGAACCAGTTTAGACGCCTTATCTTACGTAGATCCCCTTACCAGAGCGTTATCACAACGTCTCGTTGGTAAAGAATTCCAGGATGTTCAAACTTCCTTGAGATTTCTTTCGAGGGCAATCGCATATTCCACGTATAACTCCGCCCTTTCAGTAGCAAATTTGGGGTTAGTCAGACGTGATGCTGCCCTGGCTTCATCCACTAGGGTGGATTCTAAGGTGAAAAACTCTCTTCGAGTCGCTCCGGTTTCAGGAGAACTTCTCTTCGATGGTAAGCTTTTACTAATCTACGATCAGATTACCAAGAAAGCTTCAGACTCTCTGCTCTTTAAGTCCGCTTCGAAAAAAACGGACTCAGCAGAGAGGAGTAAGTGAGGGAACTGGGAAGTTCCTATAGAGGATCTAAGAAAACCTCTACGTCTTACTCCACAGATCGTCAGAGTAGCGACTCAGGTAGGGGACGTAATGCTGGCCGAGACAACCGGTCAGATGCCCCTAGATCGACAGGTGGAGGTGCGGGTCGGGGAGGACGTAGTTTCTCCTCCCGCAAGCCTCGCAGGTATATGAGGTGAAGGCCAGAACCTATATTGTGCTCCAGTGGGCGGAAGGCTGTCAATTACGGACGACCGATGGGTTCAGGAGGTTATTTCGGAAGGTCTAAAACTGTTCTTCAGATAAAAACCTCCGTTAACACTATGATGGACTCGGCTTCCGTCAAACCTTCAGAAGAGAGATTCGCTTCTATCAGAGGTGCAATCTCTTCTGGAGAAGAACGCAATAGAGGTAGTAGAAAACCAGGAATCTCCCGGTTTTTACAGTCACCTGTTCCTAGTACCAAAACCAGACGGCTTGTTCCGTCCAGTTATAGATCTCAGCTGGATAAACAAACTGATTATGGCTCCGAAATTCTATATGGAGACCACTCGACCGGTGAAAGCGAGCATTCGAGTGAACGACTATGCTGCAAGCATAGATCTCAAGGATGCGTACTTTCACGTCATGGTACATCCGGCGTTCAGAAAGTACCTTCGCTTCGCTGTCCTAGGAGTCGTTTATCAGTTCCGAGCAATGTGCTTCGGACTGAATCTAGCGCCCTGGGCCTTCACTCGAATAATGAACTCGGTAATGACTCATTTCCGAGCTGTAACATCAGCCTACTTGGACGACATTCTTCAGAGGTACGGCGACAGATTAACGCTTCAGAACGCTGTTCAGAGTTTACTTCTATTGCTCCGACGTCTCGGTTTCGTAGTAAACGAAAAGAAGTCGGATCAACTTCACTTGAGAATGAGCTTCGAGACACACAACAATCTAGTCTGCCGTTACCCAGAGCGAAATTAGTCAGTTGTTACGCTCGCTTTTGTCTACACTCAGATGTAGTGACCGCGAGAGAATTTATGCGACTGATAGGTTTGTGCGGAGCCGCCGATGGGGCGACTGCTCACTCGTCCACTCCAGATATTTTTTACTCAGAATTGGAGTGTGAAGATTCATTCGCTCGAAACGAACATCGTCTTGTCCAACCAAGTAAAACAAGAGATTCAGACTTAGGTAGATATTTAGTGGTTAACTCAGGGAGTTCCACTGCAACTGCCGGATCCGATTACGATTACGACGGGTGCGAGTCAAACAGGATGGGGCGCGACATTGAGCCCAACAGATTCGAGGTGCCATGGTCTTTGGGATCCGCAATTCCCGAACAAGCACATAAACATCAAAGAGATGATGTCAATTTGGCTTGCGCTACGTCATTGGATGAACATTATTCCGAATTCACATGTTCAAATACTGTCCGACAATTCGACAGTAGTAGCGTATATTCGGAACCAGGGAGGCACTCATTCATTTCCGCTGTTCAACTTAACGGAAAGAATCCTTCTGTTTGTCCTAGAGCATCAGGTTCTTCTGTCGGTCCGTCATATTCCGGGTCGTCTGAACGTTCTAGCGGACTTCCGTTCTCGGAAAGGTCGTATGTTGCCGTCAGAATGGACTCTCAACAAACGAGTATTCAATCAGATCTGCTACCAATGGGATCGTCCAATGATAGACTTGTTTGCGACGCATCTCAACAATCAGTTGCAGACGTATGTGTCGTCATGCCCAGATCCTCGAGCGTTCGCAGTAGACGCTCTCTCGATCTCTTGGGACGGGATGATAGGATACGCATCTCTTGGGACGGGATGATAGGATACGCGTATCCTCCAGCTCCGTTGATTCACCAGATATTGCTAAAAATCAAGCAATCTCACTGCAAGATTCTGTTGGTAGCATATCTGTCACCTCACAGACCATGGATAAATCTACTCAGGTGTCTGTTGTGGGAGGACCTTCTTTCGCAGGGAAATCGCGCACACTGCATCACAACCCGCAAGGTCTCAACCTTCACGTATTTCCGTTGTGCGGTCCTTCTTGCACGGCAAGCAATTTACAGGACGAGCAGTGGACGCAATTTCTAACTGTAGGAGGACCTCCTCCTCGCTAAATTATTATGCTAAGTGGAAGGTTTTTTCTCGTTGGTGTAGGGATCATTCTATTGATATTTATGATCCCTCCATTCCAGACATTGCTAATTTTTTGGCCTACTTGTTTGACGAGATCAAACTGTAGCCAATAACTATTAAGGGTTATAGGTCTATGCTATCGGATACTTATGCTCATCATGATAGCTTACAAATTGGATCTAATGTCTCTTTATCAAAGTTAGTTAAAAACTTTTCGATAAATAGACCTAGAACCCTTAGGTTAATTCCTAAGTGGAATTTAGCTTGGGTTCTTCTGAAGCTAAAAGAAGCGCCATTGGGTTCTACTGAAGCTAAAAGAAGCGCCATTTGAACCCCTTGATACGGTAGACTTCAAATACTTATCTTTTTAGACAACTTTTCTCTTAGCCTTCTCTTCTGCTAGAAGAGTTAGTGAGCTTCATGCTCTGTCTGTTGATGATTCTCACTATCGTAGTGTTGGTAATACCATTACATTGACTACCAATATGGGATTTTTGGCTAAGAATCAGGCTCCTAATAAGTACCCTGAACGTATTGTTATTAAGGCTCTTCCGTCCTCAGACAGTCATAGGCCTTTGCTGTGTCCAGTTAGAGCGATGCGTATTTACAAAAGTAGATCTGAGTTTATCAAAAGGGGGCGAAAACGTTTCTTTCTATCCCTGCTGCCTAAGAGAAGGGACATCACGGTCCATTCTATTCTAGGTGGATTCAGTTGACTATTCGTACTGCTAATGAAAGATTATCTTCTACTCAGTAGTCTGTGCTTACGATTTCAGCGCATGAAGTTAGAGCGCTGTCTACATCTTGGGCTTATGCTAATACTATTGCTATTACCGATTTGATGAAGGCTGCATACTGGTCTCAGCCTTCTACGTTCACGAATTTTTACCTTCGAAATATTGAGTCTATTTCTGGCGACCTTCGTTGTTTAGGTTCGTTATCTGTTGCTCAGAATGTCATCCACTAAACAGTTGCAACTATAGTTATGCAGGCTTTCTGTTCCAGCAGGGACTCTGTCCTGCTGCTCTCTTCGTTCTAGGGTGATTGACCCAGAGCAAGGAGAAGGGGGTGGGGTGGTGTTCCCTTATATCACCTGCTTTATAGTGAAAAGCAAGGGAATACCTCCTCTGGAGTCAGTAATTCCGAGTCGGTGCCGGGATGGTTTTAAAGTGTAAAGCTAATGTTTATCTCATTTATGTAATATTTTTAAAGTGTAGCTCGGTGTGAAGATTTTGTATACGTCACGTGTCATACGAGCGTTAATATACAATCCTCGGACACTTTTAAATGAGTATAAAGAGTCTCATTCTCTGAACTATCTTTATTTATTGGCTTTCCGCTAAAAAAATAGTATAATGGGTTATACTCGATGTTAATAGAGATCATTGATGTTATTGTGCTCAATTACGGATTGGTAATATGTCTTTCTTTTTTTGTATAAACAAGAAAGATATATGTAAATCCTGTTTCTCCTTTTCTCCCTGAGGGGATAATTCTGTTTATACGTAATTGAGCCTATTGGATTTTCCTTTATGTCCTAGGCCCTCCAGCTTTTTTTTCTATTCAGCTAAGTCTGGGTCATTGGTACAGTATAAAAATATGAAAAAATCTATAGTAATTTATATATTTTTTATACTGACCAATGATCCAGACGGGGATGGCCCTCCCATGAGTTGGGAACTCATACCTCCCCGCTGATTATATAACATTTACCAGGCACTGGTTGTAAGAATGAAAATTTGGCGCCAATTTCGGAAAATGCGCATGCGCAGTGGACAAAAGTATGGAGGACCATACAGGACATTTATTTTTTGGATTTTGATGCAAATTTTGGGGATTGGGGGGCAAAATTTGTGTTTGGCCCTGAATTTTTAAGAGGTAGCACCAGCTAAATCTGGGTCATTGGTAAGTATAAAAAAATATATAAATTACTATAATTTTTTTTAATTTTGCTGAGAAGTAGTCTACAAGTACAGAAGTTGTCTTTTTACGATTCTTTTGCCCAAATAGATTCAACGCTTGAATATTATTCTCTGTTGAACCCTTTACCCAACGAATCGCCCGCATCCGCCCGCGTAATATGCAAATTCAGCAGCTGAAAAAATATTATTTTTCGACAACTGTCAACAAAAGCATATCATGTGACCCCTCTTTGGAACGAGCTCGACGAGCTCGTTCCAAAGAGGGGTCACATGATATGGTTTTGTTGAAATTTTTTGAAAAGATTTAAAAAATGATATTTAAAATAATAAATTTTAAAATCGTCTGCGTTGGGTAAAGGGTTAAAAATAGGAAAACGGCGCTTTAGACATCCTTTGATGTACTGTCACTTTTATCTGCTCCTTGTATCGAGAGTGTGCGCCTCGTGACATATAATACAGACATTATCCTTTCCATTGATATGAAAGTCTGCGGGGGGGGGGGTAAGATTTGATATTTTTTTTCCTGGACAGCTGTCCTGGGAAGAATAAAAATTTGCACACTCCTGTAAAAACACATTCGCTAAACGAAAAGCTAAAGTGAACTTGGTGTTGGTGACTGTGATACTGAGATATATTCTTCGCGAAGAATTATCCGTGAGGTAGTTGCTTCCAATTAGCTTGCCATAAAAATGCAAGTTTCCTTTTGTTACCTTTAATAAACGAAAACAACAGACAGCTCCGGGAGGTATCTCCTGTTATCATTTATTAAAAATAACAAAAGGTAACTTTTTATTTTCTAGTGAGTGATTTCATAGGACAAAGATGTTTTCGCAAAAATTACTTGTTCTTTATTAGACCTTCCTCGGGGGACGCGGTGCATCAGTAGGTAAAGGTGCAGACTGCAAGCCGAGGGGTTCTCGGTTCGAATCCCACCTGCGGCAACCGCGTTGGATCCTTGGGCAAGACACTTCACCCCTATTGCCCACGTGGGGGCACGGTGGCGCTGTGTACTAAGGCGTACTGAACGCCGATGATGTCCCTGTCTAAAACCGATGCTAACCCTGCTTGTGCAGAATTTGTATGTTGGGGAGCTGACAGTTGCTTGCCATTGCTAAGTGGTTCTCTCCGGGTACTCCGGCTTCTTACACCTGTAAAACTGTTGTGGTCGTCATTAGCCATTGTGCAGAAATATGTGACCTTAAACACCGATAAATAAATAAATAAATAATTAGACCTTCCTCTCGCGTCTAATATTTCAAGGGAGTTAACTTTACCACAAATCTATTTTTCATGACCTTATAACCCGGGGAGGGTTTGTTCAACCTATTATGTACATATTTAGAGCGAATTTTTGTTTAACTGTTCTCTGCCATGGGGTAGTTAAGACATGTTTCTTTAAACTATGATAGTATGGTAAGTGTTAAACAAGAATTTCTAACCGAGCAGACATTATGTGACTCAGAAGAAACATATACACCCAGTACCGCCGAGAAGGGGGGGGGGGGGGCAAGGGGGCAGTTGCCCCCGGGCCCTTAGGGGGTCCGGAGTTCCGGGCCCTCAAAAATGAAGCGAGAGAGAGAGAGAGAGAGAGAGAGAGAGAGAGAGAGAGAGAGAGGGGGGTGCGTGCGTCATAATAGCCAAGTCCTCAGAGCTCCGACCGTCACAACATGCAGTCATTCACAGTTAACGACAGTGCGTAACGACAACTGTGCATGTTGTAACGAAACATCAGTGACGTCAACTGTGCATTATAGTCTATGATGATTCATAGTGCATGTTGTGTGAACTTGTGTCGCAACATCAGTAAGCCTTCGTGACGTCAATTCGTCAAACGCAGTCTTCTTTAAATATGTCGGTGTATGTTCACAAATCTGGAGCCCAGAAAAGGCAAGAAAAGAGAAAGCGCGATGAAGAAAGTAAAAGGTGTTCCAGGACACTGTTTGAACTTGGTGTAAAAAAGAGCAGGCAAGCCGAAGCTATCGACGGCTCCGACGCTGAGGGGCGAGAGGATAATAATAGTTTTGCTGAACTTTCCAAATCAGGCGATGAAAACTTTATTCGGGCAGAACATAATGCTGAACTCGATTCTCCGAGTGGCGATCAAGATGGTGATAAACATTCGGACACTCGAGGTGAGTCAGAATCTCAGTTAGAAAGTGGCCCCTCGACCAGTTTAGTTTCAGATGATTCGGGCCCATTCGACATAGGTTTCTTGCAGAAAGTTCCTGATCGAGAGGATGCAGAACTTTTAGTCCAAAGGGGGCATCTGCCACATCCGTCACAGTTCCCCATTGATTCAACAGGTCGCCGTTTTCCCATTTGTCTAGCATGTCTACTAGACTTCTAGGGGGCTGACTGTTGAAGACTTTCAAACGCTGGCAGATCGCAATGTTCTCATGGGGTTAAGTCGGCTATGACTGTAGACATTGCGATATTAAAGTGAACGGTTCTGAAGCGCATATTTCAAATTCTCTAATTCTGTCTTGAACGTATGACAGAAATTTGAAACAAACTTTGAAACATGCTGTTTAAAACGGTAATTTTCCCGTTCAAAAAACCAAGAGGATTTTCACTCCAGAAGCCACCAGAATGCTTCATTTGATCGCTCATTTCAAAAATTTTCTGGGGGAGAACCCCCCTCAGAGTCTCCTACAAAGCTCGTGCCTTCGGCACTCGCGGCAGATGCCTTCGGCATCTGCAAGATTCCCCCCCCCCCCTGTATCCGCCACTGCTAAGGGGCCCCACTCAGTAGCTTGCCCCTGGGCCCGACCTCCCTCTCGGCGGCCCTGTATACACCCAGCAACGGTCGAGTGCACAATTTAATTTTTAAATTGGGGTTTAACGACACTTTCGACAGCCAAGGCCACCTCGTTTTGTACAGGTTTATGGGTGGTGGAAGCCTGACCACCCAGGGAACTGTGCACCGGCGAGCAACTCTCAGGCTCCCCAACATACTAACTCCACACATGCAGGGTTAGCATTGGTTGAAGACAAGTGCACCATCGACGTGCTGTACGCCTCAACACACGGCACTACCATGCACCCCCCCTCCCCCTCCACACACACACCTGGGCAATTAGTATTAAGTGCCTAGTCCATTGACACAACGCCGTTAACTCTGATGGGGATTAAACCGTGGTGCTTTCAGTTTAAAGCCGAATGCCGTAACCACTGAGCCACCTTGAGTCTTAATTTAAATAATAATCTAGTAACCTAGGCAACGGTAATTATACATTATCCACACATTAATTGCATAATTATGTGAATCTTATCAAACTCTTGTCTTGTTACAATTATTGCATCACAGTGGAGCCCACTTAATTGGATATCTCTTAATTGTATATCCCTGTTAATTGAATATAATTTTCAAACACAAACCCATTTACCATACCATCAGTACAACTTTGATCTGTTAATTGCATATGGATTGTAGAGTAAACTCCTGTTAATTGTATATAAATTTTTGTAATATGTCGGAAAAATTACTGTGACACGCACCAAATTCCCCTTATTTATCAACCCTTTTGGCCTCACTACATCCAATACAGGCATTTATTCTAATATATCTTGTTTGACAGAGCTCTATGAGCTCTGTCAAACAAGATATAATAGAATAAATGCTCATTTTATCTCCAGAACACAGGAAACTGACCAAATCCCTGTTAATTGTATACTCCTTTTAATTGAATAATTTTCACTGGCAAAATGGATATTCAATTAAGAGGATTCTACTGTATTATTATTACATTTATTGAAAAACTCTCTTTAGTTGCAAAATATTTTCTGCTCGTTCCCATGAATTTTCCTTGCTACAATGCTAGAGGCACTCTCCCATATATTGGAACTAGGCAACACCATGCAGACTAATTAACTTTACTTCTAATATAATACAATGAATATTTACAGAACATGAAGCTTTTAAGTTACAGCGCCTTCATTTCAGAACAAAGCCCAAATATGGGCTTCAACACTCAACCAATTCAAGAAAAATTATTTGCATATACATTTCATGCTTTCACCTTATTATACTCCCACTCTCGTCAAAATGGTATACTGGATTACATGCGTCCGCCCGTCCGTCCGCAGCGATACCTTACCAGTGAGTGGATGGATTTCAATGAAACTTAGTATGAGGGATCCTTATGACAAGCCGCTTCTGCACTTGTTATAAAAGAAAATTTTGACCTATTTTGTCGACAGAGTTAGAGTCCTTACTTTATTTTCAATTCATTTAAGCTGCAGTGGGGGTATGAATTGCCTTCAGCAATAGATCTTGTTGTTTCAGGACATTTTGTCTATCACAACTGAATTGGTACCTATCAAACATACAAATCCTACCATTGACCAGGACAGGCCATTATTTGCAGTGTTGTTGTTCTCAGGTGAAAAAAAAATTAGAATAACAATATTATGAAAATATGCAGCTTTATTTAACGTGACATGTATTTCTAACAAAGTTCATCTAAAAACTTAAAAGCAAAAAAAAAAAAAAAACCAGAAAAAACCCGCAGCCGCCAATTTAGCCTGTATGTCACGGTATAAAAACCAAATATTCGTAACCACTTATTCCCCACCCTTATTCCTTTCTCTCTCTGTCTCTCTCTCTCTCTCTGTGACTCTCTCTTTGTCTCTCTCTCTCTGTCTCTCTCGCTCACGCTGTACTGTCACAGTTTAAATTAAAGCTGTCCCTCTCTAAATCTAATGTAGAACGTATCTCTGGTCATCAACACACCACTAACTCGAACTGCCCGGAAATCACAGTAGGCTTCCCCTGGCAGTACATATAGTGTTCATGAGTGAAGTGCGTCCCAAAATGATCTTCAATTCGGAGGCAACACACGCTACATGTGGCTCAAATTCGCTCTTAGAGCACTACCTTCGACGTATCATCAGTAGCTGAAAGACACTGCGTCTGCGAGGGTTACCCTAGAGCACTACCTTCGACGTATCATCAGTAGCTGAAAGACACTGCGTCTGCGAGGGTTACCCTGGCGTAAGATATTCTTATATAATATTATTTATACAAGTCTTACGTGATGTACACACAGCCCCATGTTCCTTGTCAGACTTTTATCAACCCTGAACCGCAAAACCGTATAAATAATTTGTCAAACTGGAAAGCCATGGTAATATGTTCCAAATGCATTGATTTTATAACCCTTTACCCAACGTAACGGCCAAAACCGGCCAGCGCTATTCTCAAAAATCGCCAATTAATTTTCAAAACATTTTCATTTTTTGTCTCAAAAACATAGGTTATGACCCCTCGTTGGAACGAGCTCGTCGAGCTCGGTCCAACGAGGGGTCATAACCTATGTTTTTGAGACAAAAAATGAAAAAACATAATTATTCAAGAATTTTTTTTGCAAGTGTCGTCTGCTTTTCATGTTAGGTAAAGGGTTAATCCCCTTCCTTGCATCCAAGTTAAAATAACAAGGCAGGCCTACAGAGGCAACGTCGCTCCGTTAACCCTTTAACCAACGTAACGGCCAAAACCGGCCAGCGCTGTTCTCAAAAATCGCCAATTAATTTTCATAATTTTTTCATTTTTTGTCTCGTCGAGCTCGTTCCAAAGAGGGGTCATAACCTATGTTTTTGAGACAACAAATGAAAAACATTAGTTAAACAAGAATTTTTTTTGCAAGTGTCGTCTGCTTCCCATGTTAGGTAAAGGGTTGAATAAAGTCCAAAGCTAGTATCAAGCCTTTTGCCATTCAAATATTCACGACACGTTTTAGCTGTAGAATTATATTATTCTTTGCGTTAGCTACTTAAAATTTTGTTAAATTTTCGCATATCTTTACCCCATGCATGACTTTATTTTTTGACGTTATCACCTTCTCCGGTCAATGTTCAAATTAGGATTCTATAATGAGGGTGCCATAGCTATTCTGGGTGGGGGGGGGGGGGGGGGGGGCATTAAAGATGATATTTGAAAAGCCACTGTGTGGGGTTTCGGGGGGGGGGGGTCCTCTACTCCTAGCTGGGATGATCCAGTCGTTACCGCTCTCTCCCACTTCATTGGAGGGAAGTGGGCGGAGACGGCAGCGACTAGAGTGTCCTAGTTAGGAGTATGACCCCCACCACTGCACACACACGTGAGAAAAGTTTAATTTAGTGCTCTAAGAGCGAAGCTTAGGCATTTGTAGTGTGCGGCCCTTATATTGGAGACTGTTCTGGGACTCTGGTTGTGTGAAACTTGCATTAGACCAATATGTATGGGAGGGGGGGGGGCGCTATCAATTATATTAGTGGGGCCAAGGTCCCCTAGACGCCCGTATCTACACCACTGATTTTGCCGTTTGGAGAACTCTGTATCAGATAAGATACGTTAAAAAACATTATATTCATGGAGGGGTGTATGAAAGCTCTTCGAGCGATTCAACAATGAGCGTGTTAAAATAATATCTTATTATTAGGAGGCCTACCATGCGAGTGAAGAGGGTGTAAAATGATGTTCAACGCATTAGACTGCAATGAATGAAACAAGAAAATCTGCTTAAGCTGGCTAAATTGAATTTTAAGAAATGAATTTGATTGATATTCCCATACTGAAATGTAATTCCATTAGTAACACAGTTCTTGTGTCTGAGATTACATAGCCTAATACTGAACCCATAATTTTTATTTATTTATTTATTTATTTATTTATTTATTTATTTATTTATTTATTTATTTATTTGTGGAATAACATTTTAAAACTTTTACACACATTATCATTGCATCTTCTGTATATCCATGTTTTTTTCAATTTGCTAGAGCAATGCGTAAATAAATCAAAACAATTTGGAACATTCTGGAAGTGCAGTGGATCAGTTGTTATGGCACTGGGACATCAAACCGATAGGTCCATGATTGTGTCCTTGGGCAAGGCACTTAATCCCGACAGCCCACGTGGTGACAATGTACACTAAGGCGTACCCCGATTCTGCACGTCAATGGTGCACTTGTCTTCAACCAGAACTAACCCTGTTTATGCGGAGGTAGGACATTGGGGAGTCTGGCAGTTGCTCGCCGTGCTCAGTAGTTTTCTCCGGTACCCCTGCTTTCTCCACCCGTAAAACTGCCCGACACGAATTGACACTGGCTGCCAAAATGTCATTATACCCCAAATAAAGCAAACAAATGAGGGTATTTTCACATCGTAATTTTCAGCCAATAAAATCATTATATTTCACTCCGTTCAGGACAAATGTAACTTAGTCCATCTAAAATAACTAACTAGATTACAATCAGATTTGTTTTGTTAAATTGGGGTAGAGGGAGTGTTTTTTATTAATCAAGGGAGCAAGGGGTGAGCGAGAAAAGACCCCCTGCATGCACATATCTGTGCATTAACCAAGAGTGTTCGAAATTAATCTCGTCGTGAAGACTTTGTTCGTATGTGTTTGCGATGTTACAATTCATGGGAGAGTAACTATAGGTACTTTCCCATAAATTGTAACAAAGCAAATCGTCGCCTGAGTGCTAGAATGTTCTATGTCCCCTATGGGACATAGAACATTCCAGCACTCAGCCGACGAAATCCATACATAGTAATGGGTAGACAGGAAGACCCCCCAAATAACTTCATGTCATAGATAATAATAAGAACATCCATTGAAAATGAAGGCTTCAAGTTGTGATACAGTGTCACGAATAAAGCTCCAATATGATATTCTGGCACTCAACCAAACTGTAATGGTCCCCGCAAATATGTCACAAGCAAATTTCATAATGATGTCTCAAATATTTGGTGCTTAGCAAAATTTGAGTAGTACAGTTACAGGTGATTTCAACGAAAACCAGTTTACTGTTCAAACGGACGTATTCAAAACCTCCTCGGCCAGTTTAATCTCAAACACCTTATCGACCAGCTAACGTGCCATACCGAAACGTCTAACTCACTATTTGATCTGTTCGTGGTAAAAAACGATGCATTGGTTTCCCAAATTGAGTTGGTGATTCATGCTTTACCGATCTTGTCCGTTATCACTGTCACATTATACTTTGTAAGTATCATACTTTGAACGATTGGTTTATATAGAGTGTTGGATTCTCTGTAACTGTAATGGTAAACACATTTACACTTCCTTGCATTTCAGATTGCGAGAGAATGGCATAGAATGTAATACTATAGGAACCGGTTCTACTCCATTTTGTAGCCGACCAGGTGAAAACTTGAGCAATGTGTTGACAGAGTTCCACCCTGGAAATTATGTGTTTTACGGTATATGCTTCATTTGGAGAAATACTTTGTTTATCTGTTTGAATTTTAAAATCGCTGTCCTGCATCATAAGACATCCCGCCGTATGAAAACCACGTTCTCACGCGACGAAATTGTTTGCTTTAATATATTAAATGGCTACTCAGTGAAAACAATAGTTAATCACAAAAGTGGGCAGATACTTTTGATGCGTCGCGATCCAGTCAAAATTATCTGCCCATTTTCCCATCCCACAGCACCATAATGTAATACTACCCACAGGAAAAGAAATGCTGGAACAGTGATTTTGAGATACTGTTTTCATTCGTTTTTCACGATTCAGTCTTGATTTTTAAATTTTTTTTTCTGAAATCTCGACCCATGATGTGCTCTGATCGAAAAATACCGCTTTTGTGACCACAGTGCTGTTTATGAGTATACCGGTCAATACTAGTAGTATGTCTCGCACGTTTCAGGCCTTGTTTGCCGGACATCGGAAGTGACGTCATGTCACGTGACGTAGTGGCGCCATGTTGTGTTGTCATGGTAACCCGCGTGAGTGGCCATGTTGTGACGTCATCTCCATAGTGATACATGGTGTGAGTGCGCATGCGCAGCGCGTATTGTTAGGGTGATACGTGTTTCCGTCGTCCATTTTGTATACTGGAGGCCGCCATCCTGGTTTCTATGGTAGCACGTGGTTATTATGCTTCCTAATGGCCTACAACAAGACAGAGATATGTTCAGAGGGTGTGTTCGATTGAATAGGAGTATTTTCCCGATTCGAAGAATTACCACAAACAACCCGACAAGTTTTACTATTTGGAATTCTTTCAGAATTCCCTGCTTCTTTCTATATATGCAATAATTTTCGTCTACCTAACCATGTTCCTTTGTTCTGGAGTATACTCCAGTAGCGTAGAAGAGCCTATCAACTGGAACAGTTTTGCTTATTGTTACTATATTTAGCAATTTCTGGTCTATTCTTGTTAGTTCTGACCCTATTTCAAGTACTCTTGTTATTTTATTTATATAGATCATTTATATAGATTATAACTAACCAATCGGTTTGATTGATTTCCCATAATCTGTATGCAGAGTTATCTCCCTTGTGTATAACAAACGCCTATATCATTCCCAAAGCCAGTAAGCTATCAAGCAGTTACTGATAAACCATTGCTCGAACGACTCGAAGCTCATCGAGAAAATGAGTCATCGAGCAGTTGCTCGTTCGAATGACTCTCACATACTGCTCGAACGACTCGAAGTCTACCGAGTAATCACTCGTTCAAGTGACTCGCTCATATTGCTCGTCGACTCATTTCAGTATTTGAGGATACCTATGGCTCGGTATTGTATTATTTGAGAATACCTTCGAGGATACCTACTGGAGAATCCCTTTTTGTCATATGTGCTTATGTGAAACGGCACAATGTGACACAGTGTGCCCTATCACATAGGCACATACGGGTATTTGAGGATACCTATGACCTGGCATTGTATTATTTGAGGATATCTATCGAGGATACCTACTGGAGAATCCCTTTTTTGTCATATGTGCTTATGTGAAAAGGCACAATGTGACACATTGTGCCCTAGCGCAAAGGCACATACGGGCATTTGAGGATACCTATAGCCTGGTATTGTATTATTTGAGGATACCTATCGAGGATACCTTTTGGAGAAGTCCTTTTTTGTCGCATTAGTCCATGAGAAATCCCTCAATCAGGTCTAATAGTCTTATCAACTGCTTCCATCTTATCCCCAAAGCTCCAAGGTCATTACCTGTCTATGGTGTATCTGTCCTATCATTAGCTTCTACAACAGTCTTGTTCCATTGCGGCCTTGTACCAGTACTATTGACTGAACTACCATCCATTAATATAGACTTGTATCACTACTTCCTAGCTATACCTTCGCTCGAGCCTTCAAAATATTCGATCAGATTTCCTTTGTATGCATATAATCGGACTATATCGCAAGAGATAAAATAAGAAACGCGGCAAACGACGACATAAACAATTGAAATCCAAAACTGTAAATGTTCAAAATCTTATCCCTGTTAACTTAGTCACGACGATTCCAAATCTAACGATCCCAAGTTGTGCCAAGTGAATGCTGGTTCGATAGAGAACAAAACTGCAAGCTTACTCGACACAATCGACGATAACAATATTTCAATATCCATGATAACTGAAACATGGTTAACGCCAGACGACACATTGACTGTCGATGAGATCATTGCCAACGGCAAGATTCTTACACACAACCTCATGAAGTCACAGAGAGGTCGAGGTGTGGGTGTAATCTGTGATAACACTGTGAAGGTTAAGCGTAAGACATCTCAGACTTGGGTTACATTCGAGTACATTGACACCATTGTAACAATCGACTCACACTCACTCCACCTCATTGTCATTTATCGACCCCCCACAGAGCTCCAAAAACAAATTCACTGTCAACCAGTTCATTAGCGAATTCCAAGACTTCCTAGGAAGCATTACTGCGCTGCCAGGAAAATTCATCAATGGAGGTGATTTCAATTTCCATATGGAGAAGAAAACCTCCAGTGGTTCTTCTAAACTACGGGATCTTATCAATTCAATGAATGTACGCCAACATGGTCGTGACACTACCCATAAAGATGGCCACACATTAGATCTGCTGATTACCAGAGAATCCGAGGCCGATCTTGTTAAAAATGTATTAATTGTTAATCCTGCAATCTCTGACCATTTTATGATTACCTTCGATTTGGCTTTTCCTCGTCTCTCCCCTGTCCGGAAGAAAGTCAGATACCGCAAGTACCGAAGTATTGACCTTGCTAAGTTTGTGGATGCTATTGCTTCGTCTCCCTGTTGACAGCATTGAATACATCCTCACTGGCTCACTTTAAGAGGTTATTGACAAGTTTGCGCCTAAGCAAACATGCACTTTTAGCGTACGCCCCTGCTCACAGTGGTTCAGTGATGAGATTAGGTGCGCAAAAGATGTACGACGAACTAGAGCATCAGTGGCGGCAAATAAAACTATGTGTTCACAAAGAGATGTTTGTCAACCAGCGAAATGTTGTTAACAAACTGGTCAAATCTGCGAAACAGAAATACTTTTCGGACTTATTGTCAACTAATGTTATTTCCCCTAATGCGCTGTCTGTCGTTCTTGAGAAGCTTCTGTGTCGTCAAAAGACAACCCTACTCCCAGAGCATTCGTCATACAAAGACCTTGCGAATAGATTTTCTTCTTTCTTTTCTGAAAAAATTGAGTCTATCAGAGTTTCGCTTGATGCAAGCTCACAATCCGATCTTCGACAGATGCACCTGTGTTAAAGCTGTTGCACAGTTGTCCCAATTCAAACCTTTGGCTACAATAGATATCCAGAGGTTAATATCCAAGGCACCATCTTAGCAATGCATGCTAGATATCATTCCAACTTGGTTGTTAAAAGCATCTCTTTCGGAGTTAACTACACCAATCGTGAAACTGGCCAATGACTCCCTTCACTCTGGCGTCTTTCCGACAAGCATGAAACACGCTTTAGTAAAACCTCTTCTCAAAAAGCCAACACTTGACCCAGACGTTCTGAAAAAAACTACCAACCGGTCTCTAATCTTCCAGATTATTGAGCGTGCGGTGTCTTCTCAGCTGAATTCTCATTTGGCATTCCGCGGCCTAGCCGAAGTTAACCAATCTGCATACAGACCAGATTGGAGTACAGAAACGGCGCTTCTAAAGGTCCAAAATGATATCCTCCTATCCACGGACAGGCACAACCTAACATGTCTTGTTTTGGGATTTAAGCGCTGCTTTTGACACCATAGATCATAACATACTTATTGAAAGACTGGCAGTGAGAACAGGCCTTACTGACCGAGCACTTAATTGGTTTTCGTCGTACCTTAATGGTCGCACACAGAGTGTCCTTATTGACAGTGAGTCGTCAGACAAGGTCACACCACGTTTTGGCGTCCCACAATGATCGGTGTTGGGTCCCCTACTGTACACTGTCTATGTCTTACCCCTCGGTGACATTATCCGAAGCCATGGCCTTGACTTTCATTTTTACGCAGATGACACACAGCTGTATATTAGTTTTCCTCACGCCTTTTAGCCTGAAGCATGCAGTAAGATTGAACTTTGTATTTCAGACATCAGGGCATGGATGACTAAAAACTTTCTTAAATTGAACAATGATAAGACTGAAGTAATATATATAGCTCTACCTCATCAACTTTCAAAAATATCCAAACTGTCCCTCAATATTGGAGGTTATGCGATAAAACCCAGTAGCTGTGTTCAAAACTTAGGTTATTTCACGGATGAAAATTTGGCCGCTGATGAACATAGCAAACATTACTCTCGCAGTGCATTTTTTCATCTTAGAAATATTAGCAAAATTTGATCCTTCATTGATACGCAGACGTCACAACAGCTTGTCCACGCCTTTGTTACCAGTCACCACGACTACTGCAACTCTCTTCTGATTGGCTCTAAAACACCCATTCTTGAAAAGCTACAACACATTCAAAATTATGCTGCACGGGTAATAACAGGAACTCAAAAGTACTGCCATAAAGAAGTACTCTCTGAGTTACACTGGCTACCCGTTAAGCAAATAATTCAATTTAAAATTGTCCTTTTGGTGTTTAAGTGTATCTCTGGATCTGCACCATCCTACCTGTCCGATCAGCTTACCATCCACAAACCACCGAGGTCTCTTAGGTCACCAGGTCAACTCAATCTGGTTCAGCCCATATCTAAATTTACTAGTGCTGGTGATAGGGCCTTTGCGGTTGCTGGCCCAAGGCTTTGGAATTCTCTTCTAAAACGTACCTTTTTCGAAAGGCATTTCCTTCAGTGGTCTTTCAATTTTGGTCATAAACTGACATTACCAGGTTCGTGGGTGTAACTGAGTCAGTGAGGAGTGCCTCGTTACTCGTCAAGTTACACTCACATACTTGTTTTGGTAAAGTTGTAGTTTGTTTTTTTTTGTTGTAGTTTTTTTGTTTTTTTATTTTGTTTTAATTCAATACCCTTTTTCTTTTATGTTCGCTCGCTTATCATCACGATATAGCCCCGGTGGCTGAAGTGGCGTTGAGCACCATTAAATGATAATAGTGATCCATGTATCAATGTATCTGTGAGAGAATGTATGTGTATGCGTGTATATGTATGTATGTCAATATTGTACAGCCATTGAGCACCGTGTGTAGATTCTAGGCTTTAAAATTGTCATTATTAGCTCAACTTTGACGAAGTCAAATTTGAGCTATTGTCATGGCCCGTCGTCCGTCGTCATTCTGTCCGTCTGTTCGTCTGTCAACAATTGGCTATGGCTCTGGCTAGAGGTCGTATTTATGAACCGATCTTTACGAAACTTCTTGTGTACCTTTGTTATGACCCTGGGACGGGAACGAGTGTTTTTAGGTGTGGTCCGAAATTCAAGATGGCTGCCAGTGGCCATTTTGTACCGATGATGCAAAAATCAGTTTTTTGTACAGAACTTCCGTATGAAAGTTCTGATTTGAATAAAGTTTTGTATAAATGTATAGTACAATGGGATACATCACATATAATACGGATTTTTTTCTCGTGCGAAAATTATGCAAATTAGACTGACTTTGATTTATTTAGTGTTACTTTCAGAGCTGTAAGTGCCAAGCTGCTATGGCTCGGGCTAGAGGCCGTATTTATGAACCAATCTTTACGAAATTTCTTGGGTACCTTTGTTATGACCCTGGGACGGGAACGAGTGTTTTTGGGTGTGGTCCGAAATTCAAGATGGCTGCCAGTGGCCATTTTGTACCGATGATGCAAAAATCAGTTTTTTGTACAGAACTTCTGTATGAAAGTTCTGATTTGAATAAAGTTCTGTATAAATGTATAGTACAATGGGATACATCACATATAATACGGGTTTTTTCTCGTGCGTAAATTATGCAAATTAGACCAACTTTGATTTATTTAGTGTTACTTTCAGAGCTGTAAGTGCCAAGCTGCTATGGCTCGGGCTAGAGGCCGTATTTATGAACCAATCTTTACAAAACTTCTTGGGTACCTTTGTTATGACCGTGGGACGAGAACGAGTGTTTTTCGGTGCAGTACCAAATTCCAGATGGCTGCCAGCAGCCATTTTGTACCGACGATGCCGAAATCTGTTTTTTGTACAGAACTTCCATATGAAAGCTCTGATTTGAATAATTTTTTGTATGAATGTTTAGTACCATGGGATACATTACATATATTACAGGTTTTTTTCTTGTGCGTAAATTATGCAAATTAGGCTAACTTTGATTTATTTTGTGTTACTTTCAGCACTGTGAGTGCAAATCCCAATACGGCTCGGGCTAGAGGCCGTATTTATGAACCGATCTTCATGAAACTTCTTGGGTACCTTTGTTATCACTGTGGGACGAGAAGGAGTGTTTTTGGGTCCAGGCTGAAATTCAAGATGGCCGCTAGCAGCCATTTTGTTCAAAATTAAGTGCAATCAGATTTTTGCGCAGAACTTCCAAATGAAAGATCTGATTTGAATAAATTTTTGTATGAATGTTTAGTACCATGGGATACATTACATATAATACAGAGTTTTTCTCGTGAATAAATTATGCAAATTAGGGGTCCGGGTGGGACTTAGAAAATTTTGGACCAAAATCCGGAAATTAGTTTTTTGTGTTTTGATGCATTTTGGTCAATTTTAAGAAGAAGAAGAAAAAATTTTAGTCTGAAAATATTTTGTTTGGGACTGAAAAGTTCCACACAAAAATAATAATCTACAATGATTGGTCTTAATCTGTAGTCCATTACAGTCACCTTGTAATTCTTTTATTATTGTTGACTGGGCCAAAACAAATACTAATTCCTGTCATATTCATTATTCAGTTGTCTTGGTCACAGCAGGTACTAATTCTTGTCATATCCAAGTTGAGCTACAGAGTCATTGACTCTTTCATTATTATTAACTACGAACATTAATAGAAAACCTACTAGCAGTTTCATAACAAACAGTCACATGAAATCATGAACAATTCAGTCTCCGTCATCTCTACTGAACTGTTCTTACACTACACATATTAATCCTTAACTCTTAAACCGCTGAATATTTTCAAGATATTTTTCATCACATCCAGTCATGGCTGCTTTAACGAAAAATTCATCTAAACTTAACTCAAGAAATCCGGAGGTCCACTGGCTGAAACATTGCTTGTGTTTTTTGTCCATATGTATAGAATTGGAAAGTGATACTTTGGGTGTTAACTCCACTCCGTGGTTGATTTTGTTACAATTCACTCTCCACGAACTGTACATGATATGCTTATTATTATTGTTATTATACTTTACGTGTTCAGCCCCGATACTGGGAGCACGGTGGCTCAGTGGTCACGGCATTGGACGTCAAACTAAAAGGTACACGGTTCGATCCCTACCAGGGCTGACTGCATTGTGTTCTTGGACAATGCGCATAATTTCGATTGCGCATGTAGGAGCAGTGTGGCGCTGTTATTAAGGCGTACTGCAACGTCGATGGTGCACTTGTCTTCAACCAATACTAACCCTGCTTGTGTGGATTTAGTACGTTGGGGTTTCTGACAGTTGCTCGCCGTTGTTCGGTGGTTCTCTCCAGGTACTTTGGCTTCCTCCACCCATACAACTGTCTGACATGAGGTGATTCTGGCTGTCAAAAGTGTCGTTAATCCCTAAAAATAATAAATAAATAAATAAATAAATAAATAAATAAATAAATAAATAATATCCCCGATGCTGGACTTTGAAGATATTAATTTGTATACCCAAATAAGGAGGATGGATTCTTCCAACTTATATCATTGAACTGAAATGAAACAAATGGATTTAAATGGTCAGCGTACTGATTGCTGAAAATATTCAGCAGGGACCCGACGATTCATAACTAACACATTTATTTATTTAATTTATTTATCGACGTGCTGAACGCCTTAGCACACAGCACTCCCGCGTCCCCAAGCACAAATTAAGTGGATGTGATTGGGATTTGAGCACTTTGACTGCCGGAAAAGGATAAAGCGTGATGCATTGCACATAGCGTTAGCGATAAACACACGCCGTCAACGTCCACTGAGCTTGCTTGAACGGTTAGGTTATCTTTAGCCCTTTATCTGATATACCGCCAGGGGCGTAGCTAACGGGGTTTACGGGGTGGGGTGATACCCCCTCTCCCAATAAATTTTCATGTCTCGAAATATTCTTCTGGACTGGAGTCGTTTCGCTCGAGAAATCACGAGACTGGATTTGATACTTCGACTAATTTATTTTAACCCTTTACCCAACATAACGGCCAAAACTGACCAGCGCTATTCACAAAAATCGCTAATTTTCATTATTTTTTTCAATTTTTGTCTCAAAAACATAGGTTTTGACCCCTCTTTGGAACAAGCACTGCTTCACTTCACGGAGTTCCCACAGGGGACTTGGCCTAACATCATAGTACATTTTGCGATACAAATGGAAATGTATTGTACTTTATTGGGGATGTTGGGGGCTTTGCCAGATCAATTCAGAGTACCGTTGGGGGTACGGTGGCAGTTGCTTTTCATCCTTTCTTCTTCTGCTGCGACAAGGCATCGGTTGTAGCTGTTTGGAAGAAGCTCTCACTGCTGCTGGTGTCATCACTATTGTTACTGGCGATAACACCGCCATCACCACTGCCGGTAATCTTAGTACTACTACTACTAATACTACTACTCTTTGTTCTCTCTCATGGCCTTCTTTGTTCTCTCTCATGGCCTTCTTGTTCTCTCAGCCCCTTTTCGAATCCTTGCTAGACTTTTGAGTATTTCTGTTGACATTCAAGAAGTTCTGTGCTGACAGTGTTGAAGAGGTACTTTGTTGGGGCATTATTTAAGCTGTTAGATATATAGATAGCAATAGTGTAGCGATGTGGTTGGCAGTGAAAAAAATGTGGAAGTTGCTCTAATATTGCCGCGAGACTGCTATGAGATTGCTGTGAAATCTTCATCAATATCTGAGAGTCTGTACTCGATGAGTGAGCTATGATCGGTGAACCACTGAGCCACCGTGCTCTGATATTTAAACTAGTATGTTACGTGACAATATTCAGTGAGTGAAAGAGAAGCCGCTTGGAGTTCCAGGTCATAATCTGAATAGCTCACTGTAGTGTAGCCACTGCTCATTCCAAATCGATGTTGTATAACATTACAAAAGTATCAGTTGGTGACTTTTAACCCTTTACCCAACGTAGTGGCCAAAACCGGCCAGCGCTTCTCTCATAATCGCCAATTAATTTTCATTTTGTGTCTCAAAAACATAGGTTATTACCCCGCGTTGAACGAGCTCGTCGAGCTCGTTCCAATGAGGGATCATAACCTATGTTTTTGAGACAAAAAATGAAAAAAATTAGTTATTCAAGAATTTGTTTTTTTTTCCTGTTAGATAAAGGGTTAACCTCGTATTATGCTCGTGTTTGGGAGGATTAGTCAATACATTTTAATTTAAACAACTTCCAGTTGATTGTAGTTATTAAAGGTGCAACATAATTAAGGAAAGTAGTTTACTTTAAAATTCCCAACTGCAAATACGGTTGCACACTTCCAGGAATTAATTTACTTATTTATTGGGGCTTAACGACATTTTCGACAACCAAGGTCACATCGTGTAGTAACTCCACACAAGCAGGGTTAGAATTGGTTGAAGACACGTGCACCATCGACATGCAATGCACCTTAGTATAAAGCGCCACCGTGCACCCACATGGGCAATCGGGATTAATTGCCTCACACACTCCTGACAGGGATCGAACCGTGGAGCTTTCGGGCTAAGTACAATACCGTATCCACTGTACCACCACGCTCCCAGACCAGACCTGAAAATGAGTAGTCTGACATTTGCAGAATGGGGTCCCCAGAGGGTGAATTTGTTGATGCTATCCCATACAGTGGGCCAATTTATCCTCTGGGTACCCCTTTCTGTTTAGTTTTGAGACCCTGATCAGATTGAGGTTTACAGAGGGTAAATTTGGTAGTGCCTGGGTAGCATCACTAAATTCACCCTCTGGGGACCTCATTTTGCAGATGACAGTCTGCTTATTTTCTTGCTTCCCCCAGACTTTCAGTAAACATTGATGCCTGCAGTCAACTGTTTGAGTTGACTGCATATATTTTTCATGTTTTATACACCATATATACTTTTCATTTTTATGTATAATGTGTGTATATTTAATTTACATTTAAACTTATATAGCACCTTAATCCTTAATTCCCCGTACAGTCACAAACGGTCCTTTTCGTATTGCTCTGAAAACTTTGTCCCAAATGTATGCTTCCTTGATAACACTACCGGTAGGAGGCATTTATCTTGAGAGTGTTTTTACACCATTGTTGGCTGCCGATAGGTCTCGCGGAACTAAATATTTAGTTTCGAGTGATCTGCCTTGAAATGTTGCACTCGGACATTGCATCATAGTCTAAAATAAGACTCCTAGAAAAAGACTTATTGCTTGAGAAAACTGTTAAAGCATTTTATTAGGTTTTTACAACAATACTGAATATTTCACAAGAAAAAAGAGATTTTCTAAGTATTTACTGGGTCTTTAAAATTCAGTTAACTATTTGTGTATTTTTGTTGGGAATTCCCAGAAAAAAAATGAGTTCAAGGACGGTACTTCACTTCCTGGTACATTTTCTCTCTTATTTGTTGCATGACCCCATGTTTTGTGGCCAGAGAAAGTTGTGTGAAGGTCTGTACTTTATGTAGGTATTTAAATATTTAATTTAAATTGATGCGATCATATTTTTGTTACACATAAGTGTTATAATGGTCGCCTATGGGAAAATATTTAGTTCTGTGAGACCTGTACAGGCAGCCAAAAATAATGTAGAAACATCGTTAAGTCATACTTATATATATGGTAATTATTAACAAAAAATTAATCAGAGGACTCGAGGGTTTACTGACGTTCCGTTAAATAAATTCGTTAAAATCGAGCAAATGATACCCGGCAAAGCGAGTCAAGGTCACCTGAAATCTCTACTCCATTTTACTCTACTTCTCACAGATTACATGCAGCTTTCCAAAGGATCATGTTCCATGGATGACATAGCCGTGAGAGTTGCAACGAGAGTGACAGGACACAGACCAGACCTTGGCAATCTGCTGGTAGACTGTGGATTTTTAGGACTTTCATGTGATGGTGTAGCTGATATTCTGGGAGAGGAGGGAGGCGAGTTCTGTTATTTTCAGGGTCATCCAGAACTGAGGTGAGTCATATTAGCTAAGAGTGACGATACTGGAGAAAGGAATTACAAACATTACAAATCCAGAAAACATTCTGATAATATACTATTCAAAAAAGTATTCTCAAAAATCGCCAATTAATTTTTAATATTTTTTCATTTTTTGTCTCAAAAACATAGGTTATGACCCCTCATTGGAACGAGCTCGTCGGGCTCGTTCCAATGAGGGGTCATAACCTATGTTTTTGAGACAAAAATGGAAAAAAAATCGTTTATTCAAGAATTTTGTTTGCAAGTGTCGTCTGCTTTTCATGTTAGGTAAACGGTTAAAAAGGACCCTATTTCAGTTGAACATTTAAAACAATTATCTTCTTTGTATTCCGATTGTACTGATTTGACAACCATACTAGATTTATGTATGATTTTATCAGGGGGAGGCCACCAGAAATTTGCAAGACGTGACGTGGGGGTGGGTGGGTCTCTTGAGGTCGCCAAAAATGTGCATTTCCAACTTGTGCAATTTTTTGAATTTTTTAAAAATATGTCAATATATCAGCTAATATATACCATCATTTGTGTTTCAAACTTTAAAGATGATGTTGTACATCACACTCTTAACATAAATACAACATCAGGAGGCTTTATATGTGAGAATATTGGGCTTAATCTGGGAAAATGTCATACGTTAGTAGGGAGTGGGTGTCTTGTTCGAAATGTAGAAAATGTGCAGACAATATTTTGGGAACAATTCAAATGAAAATTTTTTCCCGTATGTGTACACGTGCTCTGGCCAAACCTGATAATGAACAGTTTGTCATTTGTAGATTGGGGCCCACAGCAACCCACAGAGGTTTAAATTGGTGGTACCAGTTTAACCCCTTACCTAACATGAAAAGCAGACGACACTTGCCAAAAAATGAGTGAATAACTAATTTTTTTTCATTTTTTGTCTCAAAAACATAGGTTATGGCCCCTCATTGGAACGATCTCGACGAGCTCGTTCCAATGAAGGGTCATAACCTATGTTTTTGAGACAAAAAATGAAAAAAATAATAAAAATTAATTGGCGATTTTTGAGAATAGTGCTGGGCGGTTTTGGCTGTTACGTTGGGTAAAGGGTTAAGAACATTATGAAAACCCCATAAAGACAGCTGTGCCTACTAAGTTTATAAGCTTATTTTGGATTTTAATGGGAGAATGGGGGTGGGTGTCTGAGAACGGTAGTAGAAAATTTGCACGTAGTGGGTGAGTGGGTGTAAAAAGGAGCCGAATAAAAATAGGACGTCACGTCTTGCAAATTTTTAGTGCCCCCCCCCCCCCCCCTGGATATTTGATAAAGAATTTACCACATTCAGTGCATGACTGTTTTCCGATGAATCGAGGTTCACTCTTGACTTCCACGACAGACGAAACAGAGTGTGGAGGCGGTGGAACGAATGATACCATGACGTAACCGTTAGTCAACACGATTGTTTTGGTGGTGGATCGGCTGTGGTGTATGTAGGCATAACCATGACAAGCAGAACAGCATTACATGTCATCCAAGGGTGTGTCACAGGACTGTACTACTGTGCCGTCATGTTAGCAACTCATGTGGTGCCATTTGCGCGACGTCACTACATGTACCGTCGATTCATTTTCCAAGATGACAGTGCAAGAGCACACAGGGTCCGTGTTGATAAAAGAGTTCCCCAGGAGCAGAACATCACTACACTGCCATGGCCAGCACTAAGTCCAGACCTTTTACCAATCGAGCACATCTGGGATATTCTTGGCAGACACCAAAGTGAACGCCCTCAGCCCCCTACCAATGTCCAGGAACTCGCCGCTGCACTGTAGAAAGAATGGAATAACATCAGATAAGTTGATATTTGACATTTGGTGAGGAGTATGCCACGTCGGATGTGCGCTTATCTCGCGAACCGAGGAGGATTTACAAGATATTGAGGTCTTGCACTGAATGTGGTAAATTCTCTGACTGACCGTCCATGTTTTCTACAGCTCAGTGTGTGGAATGTGTTTTTGTCAGACACCCAACTATTGCTAAAATCATTCATCAGATGTCACAGTGCAATGCCTCATCTGTCTTTTTGATGAAATATAAAAACATTTCTTCATATATCCCACCTTTATCAAATGTACCCTACTTTTTTTTAATAATATATTTGTGGATCGATTTATATATGATAGTTGAGTTGCCGTCGCAATCTCAGAAGTATTAACCTCTCGTAACGTATTCTATATAATTATCCTTATATACGTTCTCTTTAATAATGATATTTTTAAGTTCGTTGATGAAAATTGCTCAACCTGGTTGTGAGCGACACATACGTTACGTTATGATTTCATTATGATACGTTACGTCATAATTTCATTAGTAGGATGGCTGCTAAGTGAATGTAAGGGGTAGACCAATCATTATTTTCAACTTGCAGCCCCAAGGCTGCACGTTGAAAATATTAAATGGTCTTCCCCCAAATAATGAATAGAGAGGGGGCGCGGTGGCTCAGTTGGTAGAGGTGCAGGCTGCAAGCCGAGAGGTCCTCCGTTCGAATCCCACTTGCGGCAACCGCGTTGTGTCCTTGGGCAAGACACTTCACCCCCGTTGCCCACGTGGGGGCACGGTGACGCTATGTACTAAGTCGTACTGCACGTCTTCAACCAATGCTAACCCTGCTTGTGCGGAGTTAGTATGTTGGGGAGCTGACAGTTGCTCGCCGTTGCTCGGTGGTTCACTCCGGGTACTCCGGCTTCCTCCACCCGTAAAACTGTCGTGGTCATGATTAGCCATTGTGCAGAAATATGTGACATTAAACATCAGTAAATAAATAATAAATATGAATAAGGAATCTTCCAATTGCTGCCATTGAACTGGAAGATGCTAACAGGATTTAAAGGGTTATTCCTTTACCTCTACAGAGATGTTGGGTCGAACTCTCGTGGAACCTCTCTGCAAATACAAAAGGGATTCACCCATTTTGCGATAGACAATACTGTACTGCATTGTATGGAATGATTCAACTTGAGGCATCAGCGTTGAAAAGGTTAATCATACACTAACGATCTTGACTAAAGGTCAAAAATGTTAATATCTCTTACATGTCATTATGTACTTTGTACAAAACATTGTATTGAGAGAAGGAAGTATAAAATAGAACATCTTAACCCCTGCACACTGATGTCAACATATCCAGATTTGAAGTAGCCATTTTTCCCATGATGCAACTGGGAATTTAACAAATTCAACCTTGTTTGACAGAGCTAATTGAGCTCTGTCAAACAAGATTGAATTGGTTAAATTTCTAGTTGCATTTTGGGAAATATTTGCACTCACTCTGAACTTTAGATATTTCCACATCAGTGTTCAGGGGGTTAATATATCTTTGTCAATATCGACGCACTCCGCATATCATCACTCAAACCATCAAATTGATAAATTTGCTTTTCAAACTATAATGCAAAAAACGATGTGAGAATAAAAGCAAACAGAGTACATTTTGACCGGAGGTAGGCTTTCTGTTCGATTATAAGATAAGATAAGATTTACCGCAAGAACAACAAAACCAGGGCAGATTGCAAGTGAATGACAACAATAATAGTATATAGGGGATATCTACGCTGTTTTAGTGAATATTGGGAATTATCTCATGAGTGTGGACCTGAAAGTTTTATTTTTCATGAGCGCTTGCCGGTCCACACGAATGAGATAATTCTCGATATCCACTAAAATAGCGTAGATTTTCTTTTTATTATATGCTACGTGACATTTTACAGCGAAGTATTCAGCCCAATTGGACTGCAAACAGTTTCAAGACAATAAGAAAAAAAGCTGCTGATCGTTCCCTCAAGGCGACGTTCAAGGCGACGTCATGCGCCGAAGCGTAACGTTATTTAGGAAACTACTGAAAAAATTCATCGTGTGAACATGAAAGTATCAAAACTTCCAGGTCCACACTCGTGAGATAATTCCAGATACTGACTAAAATAGAGTAGATTTTCTTTTTTATTATATGCTACGAGACATTTTATTGCACAATATTCAACCTAATTCGACGAGAAATGCGTACGTTTCAAAGCAATAACAAAGACCAGCTGATCGTTCCTTGAAGGCGACGTAATGCGGCGTAGCGTAACGTCATTTAGGAAGCTACTGAAGAATAGTTCTCAATATCTATCGAGTCGAAATATCTTTTGGATAATTTGCGATAATTCACAAGCTAGCATATAATAAAGAGTAATATTATAAAAAAGCATGAGCTTATAAACACTATTATTACTTTTTGTTCTTTTTTTTATAAATTTTATTTATCCTAAAGACATGTACATCGGTAATAAAAACAAAGGTATCACAGACACCGATACACAGAAAAAGGACAGAAACATGAAATAACAGAGCAAAATAGAAAAAAAAAACCTCACATAACTCCCTCACATAACCACCACCCCTCACCCCCCCCCCCCACAAACACCCACCTCCCTCCAAAAATAAAAATAAATATACGAAAGTAACACATACACCCCCTGAACATAAGAAGGGCAATAGTGACCCTCACCGGACAGAGACAGTGCGACACACCTCCTGACGATCTTGAACAGTTGGAAAAGGTTGAACAAGTGGACTCTAATTATTTCGAAATTATAGCCGAAACACAAATAGTAACCATGAAATGTAACCTTGACCATAAAGGGACGGACCCGGCGATAGTATGTAGCACATCCTCCCATGGCCCATTCAGAAGGGTATAAGGTTGATGACTGTAGCCCGAACAATTAGCTGGTTATTAGTTTGGACACATACATTCACGGACAAACGCACACATACAGACGGACGGACGAAAACACTCACACTACAAACACTATAGGCCATCGGACTGAAATCGGGGGGTATAAAATATATATTAAAAGGACAAAACCAAAGAGTCGTGAAAAATGGTACAAAAATCAGGGGTAAGAAGCCAATACTGGGAAAACACGGGACGAGAGAGACGCGAAAAATCAACCCAAATACGATGACGCAAACGTCCCAGAAAATAAGGCAAAATAACAGGGACAGCGGTGTCTCGATGAAAGCGAATATCGTTACGCTATCCCCAAATAGCAGACTCTGCCTGAGTAATAAGACACAAACAAGTGGCAGTGGCAAAGAAATAGCAACCGGAAAGAAGAGCGAGGGACAAAATCGTAGCTTCATTTTGAAGGACAACAGACTTCACGAGACCCGTGATCCAGCAGAAAACCAGATCCCATAAAGGCTGAACCAAAGGACAGCTACAAAATAAATGACGAGAAGTCTCAGTAACGTTAAGAGGACGACAAAACCGACACTTATCGTCACCAGAAAGACCAAATCGAAGAAGGCGCGAACCCACTGGAAGAATATCATGAAGAAATTTCCAAAAATGGACGCGGCAGAAAGGGTCGACAAAGGGGTGATGAAGATGACGCCAGGCAGAAGCACAATCAGCAAAACGATTCATCATCACAACCCGAGGGGAAACAGTATAAATGGAAACCATCGCCGAATAATATTGTCGGGTGGATAAGGTAGTAAAGGTGTCTAAGGTAGCAGAGCTACGGAAAGCCTGAAAGGCTAACCAGCAATCGGAATAAAAACGGGGCTTCCAAAAAGTATGCGGAAAAGAGGCAGATGCAAAAGAGGGATCTAAGGACAGCAAGGAGAAACCCAACCAATATTTCACAAAGGTTTTCCACTTGGCAATACATTCAGGATTTAAAAGAGCTCGAATATGAGAGAGCTGACGAGCTTGGATCATAGCAGCAATGTTAACAATACCTGTACCACCTTCAACTTTAGGTAAATACATGGTAGACCGGGCAAGAGGTTCAACCTTGTCATTCCAAACAAAACGTAAAATTGCAGCCTGCAGCAGCTTCTGGTAATGCACACCCATTGGAACAACGGAGCAAACATACCATAATTTACTAGCAACATAGCAATTGGCAATAGTAACACGCCTAAAAAGCGAAAGAGCACGCCCTTTAAAAAATGCTAAGGACTTCAATATCTTGGCCACAAGAGAATGGAAATGAGACTAACCAAAATGAATGCCAAGAATATAGAGATTGTCGACCCACGATATACCAAAAGGATGATCAGACCGGGTACGCCATTTACCGAAAAACATACCCTTGGTTTTAGTAAGATTAAGTTTGGAACCGGAAGCACGACCGAAATGACGAGTCCAAAACAGGAAACGTTGGATCGAACGTTCCGAGGTCAAAATACCGGTACTATCATCGGCATAGAGGGAAATTTTCGCCTCATCTAATCCGCCAGGGATAGTAATACCCTTAATATCCGGGTCCTTCCTTACCCGAATTGCAAAAGGCTCCAGACATAAAACGTATAAAAGAGGAGACAAACTACAACCTTGACGAACCGACCTAGTCACCGAAAAAGTGAAGGTGAACCATTAACCCTTTACCTAACGTAACGGCCAAAACCGGCCAGCGCTATTCTCAAAAATCGCCTATTAATTTTCATTATTTTTTTCATTTTTTTGTCTCAAAAACATAGGTTATGACCCCTCGTTGGAACGAGCTCGTCGAGCTCGTTCCAACGAGGAGTCATAACCTATGTTTTTGAGAAAAAAATGAAAAAAATGAGTTATTCAAGAATTATTTTTGCAAGTGTCGTCTGCTGTTCAGGTTAGTTAAAGTAGAAGAGATATCAAGGTAAAGTAGTTGTATCCATTGGAGAATACGATCTCCAAACCCGAATGATTTTAAGGTTTGAAACAAATATTGATGACTAACCCGATCAAAAGCCTTGGCCTGATCTAAACAAACGAAGGAACAAGCCAACTGCGTTCTCTCGGCATAATCAAAAACATTTCGCAATAAATGGACATTATCAAAAATAGTACGTCCGGGGACACCAAATGTCTGATCCGGATGTACTAGAGAAGCCATTACAGACTTTAATCTATTAGTGGGAATTTTACTTAAAATCTTATAATCACAATTAAGTAAACTGGTGGGGCGATAATTAGAAACGAGTTCAGGGTGAGTAGAATCTTTCAACAATAAAGTAATAAAAGACAATCGTTGCGAAGGGGTTAAATGACGAGCCTCTAAGCAAGATTGATAAAGCCGTAAAAGTCACGGGGCTAAAACGGACGAAAACGTGTTATAAAATTCGGCAGTTAATCCATCGGAACCAGGTGCTTTATTTTTCGAAAGATCGGAGATAGCCTTCTCAATCTCATCCACCGTAATATCATCATCCAAGGCTTCAGCGTCGGAAGAAGATAACTGCTGCAGATCAGTCAAGAATTCATCAGCGACCACAGGGTCAATAGGCCCTTCTGAAAAGAGATCCGAAAAATAAGAAACAAAAGTCTGGGAAATTTCAGCAGGAGATTCAACAAAAGAATCGTCCACAAAAAGTTTTTGAATAGATTTCAACTTGGCCTTGTGAACTTCCAATTGTGAAAAATACTGAGACGGTTGTTCCTGATTATCAAAATACTGAGCTCCTCTAGAACGAATGATGGAGCCACGAGCTCGATCGGAAAGTAATTCTTGAATAAGACACCGAACTGTCACTAAATCATCAGAAAAAGAACCAGGATGTAAAGATTCAGCCGAAAGTAAATCACGATAAAGGGAATTTAATTCCCTTAATCGATCACGAGAGGCTTGAGCCTTTAAGTTACAAAAATTTTGAATAAAATTTTTAATTTTCAATTTAGAATCCTCCCACCAAGCCAAAACATCAGTGACAGGACAAGAAGTTAAAGTTTTCCAAAAAACTAAAAAATTTTCGCAAAAGTCCAAATCAGAAAAGATAGAAGAATTACATTTCCAATAACCAGGCCCTAAAGAAGGGGGGGGGGGGGGGGGGGACTGGGCACCGTCCCAGTGGAAAAATACAGCATCGTGATCAGAACAACTGACCAACTGACCGAATGTGCGACAAGCAGGTAATAAGGAACGCGAAATATAAAAACGACCAAGTCGCGTTGCGACACCTAATCGTCGCCACGTAGTATTAATAGTAGTGAGATGAAGATGACGGTAAAGGTCACAGAGATGAACTTCATCTAAAATTCTACGCCATTCTGGCACGAAGGGGCAAGAAAGGACATTACCACCTACCTTATCCAAGGAAATGTCTTCAATAAAATTGAAGTCGACACCGATGATAAGAGGGAAAGAGGAAGTAACCTCATAAAAAAGGGCTTTCTATCAACATAAATATTAGGGCCATAAACGTTGATGAAACGATATGATGAATCATCAATAGATAAATCCAGAACGATAAAACGGCCGAACGGATCTAAATGAAAATGGAGAACAGTAAATTATTTATTTATTTATTTATTAGTGTTTAAAGTCACATATTTCTGCACAATGGCTAATCATGACCACGACAGTTTTACGGGTGGAGGAAGCCGGAGTACCCGGAGAGAACCACCGAGCAACGGCGAGCAACTGTCAGCTCCCCAACATACTAACTCCACACAAGCAGGGTTAGCATTGGTTGAAGACAGGTGCACCATCGACGTGCAGTACACCTTAGTGCACAGCGTCACCGTGCCCCCACATGGGCAATGGGGGTGAAGTGTCTTGCCCAAGGACACAACGCGGTTGCCGCAGGTGGGATTCGAACCGAGGACCTTTCGGCTTGCAGCCTGCACCTCTACCTACTGAGCCACCGCGCCCCCGAGAACAGTAAACGATAAGGCTTTGGAAATCAGGACCCCAACCCCTAGACTATCGGTCGTACCAAAAGACCAGAAAGCCTTATAATTAGACAAGAAAGACTCAACGTTCTTACCCATAGACAGATTATTAACGTGAGTCTCTTGGAGAAAAACAATATCAAACTGAGGATAAGCAAGAAAATCCCGAAGAGACGAAAGTCTGCCAGACGAACGCAGACCATTCACGTTAAGGGAAAGACACCGCATAAAAGGGGATAAAAAGCATCCTGATGCTGAACCCAAATCAGAGACAGAGAAAAACTAGAGGATGGCCACCAAAGGGTGGCTGATTCCCCCGAAAAAAGCCTTGATAGCCATTCCAACCTTATTCGCGACACACCCTCTGGTTGTGGGCAATAATAATACCAAGTATCATTAATATCCTTGAAGGCTGTAAGAAGTTATGGAGCGGACACGAATTCCGTCTACGCCCGGACGGACAGACGGACAGACAGACAGACGGACAGACGGACGACGTCACGGCTAGATTCCCCCGAATTTTTTTCGGGGGAATAATGATGAACCAATAACCCCAAAGGGGAAACAAGCACATCATAAAACTCGGTCAATGAAGGGGAGACAACACAAAATAGCGCCTATCATAGAGAAACTGAAAACCGATAAGGGAAAAGGAAAACCCAAAAACAAAAAGCAAACCAAAGGGAACCCATTGGGAAAACCCATCCCCAAAAAAGGGGAAGGGCATCATAAGGGAAAAGGAGAACCAAAAAACAAAAGGCAAACCAAAGAGAACCCATTGGGAAAACCCAACCTCAAGAAAGGGGAAGGGCATCACACAAGGAAGGGAAGACCAGGACAGGACAAAAATACGGGCACAAATACACATAAATTCATTTCGACACCGAATCCAAAACAAAGGCAAAGCAAAGAGATGAGCGAGCGACCCCAAAGGGGAGACAAGCACACCACGAAACTCCGCCAATGAAAGGAAAACAGTACAAAACAAAGATAGATGTTTAAATCGAAAGCAAGAAGTAAAAAAAAGAAAACCCCAAAAAGAGGAAAGAAAATTCAAGAACAAAAAATCGATCCGGACCCAAAACAGAGAAAGTACATGAACAAGCAACCCCAAAGGGGGAACAAGTACACATAACAATCCCTGCAAAGGGTAAGGAACAAAAAAGAGAGAAAATGGAAAATGGAAAATGTAAAAAAGAAAAAACACAAAAGGGCAACAAAGGGTATAAAACCCCAAAAAATAAAAAGTCCCCAAGAAAAGAAAAAAAAAAAACACGGGAAAGAAGAACAAATCCAAAACAAAAAAGTGTAAAACTAACCGTGCCAGAAAACACCGCAAAACAAAGAAAAAAAAGAACAAAAGGCCCCGGAAGGGGCAAAAGTACAACAAAAATTCAAAGCAAAGAAAATAAAACTACAAAGGGGAATTTTCCAGAAAACTGGAAAATATATGGGAAGCCAAACCAACTGGAAGCTGAACAGCGGCAAGAGAATAGCAATCAAAGAAAGTAATTCACTCGCCAACGCACAGATTACAGTCAGTACCAAGCAAAAATAAACACAATAAACAAAAATAAAGAAATAAAAATAAACACAAAATAATACCACCAAAAAAGGTCGAACACCACCCAAGGCAAGCAAAAACAGAAAAAACAACCCCGTAATGCAAATATAAAAAAAACAATATAAAAGGACAATGAAGAATAACAGCAGAACAAGCGTCTCGGGAAGAGTTGCAAGTACCACTGGATTCATCACAGTCAATAAAGAAAAAACACAAACAGAAGGACAATGAAGAGTAACACCAGAGCAAGCGTCCCGGGAAGAGTTGGAAGCACCACTGGATTCATCACAGTCAATAAAGAAAAAAACAAACAGAAAGACAATGAAGAATAACAGCAGAACAAGCGTCTCGGGAAGAGTTGCAAGTACCACTGGATTCATCACAGTCAATAAAGAAAAAAACAAACAGAAGGACAATGAAGAATAACAGCAGAACAAGCGTCTCGGGAAGAGTTGCAAGTACCACTGGATTCATCACAGTCAATAAAGAAAAAAACAAACAGAAGGACAATGAAGAATAACAGCAGAACAAGCGTCTCGGGAAGAGTTGCAAGTACCACTGGATTCATCACAGTCAATAAAGAAAAAAACAAACAGAAGGACAATGAAGAATAACAGCAGAACAAGCGTCTCGGGAAGAGTTGCAAGTACCACTGGATTCATCACAGTCAATAAAGAAAAAAACAAACAGAAGGACAATGAAGAATAACAGCAGAACAAGCGTCTCGGGAAGAGTTGCAAGTACCACTGGATTCATCACAGTCAATAAAGAAAAAAACAAACAGAAGGACAATGAAGAATAACAGCAGAACAAGCGTCTCGGGAAGAGTTGCAAGTACCACTGGATTCATCACAGTCAATAAAGAAAAAAAACAAACAGAAGGACAATGAAGAATAACAGCAGAACAAGCGTCTCGGGAAGAGTTGCAAGTACCACTGGATTCATCACAGTCAATAAAGAAAAAAACAAACAGAAGGACAATGAAGAATAACAGCAGAACAAGCGTCTCGGGAAGAGTTGCAAGTACCACTGGATTCATCACAGTCAATAAAGAAAAAAACAAACAGAAGGACAATGAAGAATAACAGCAGAACAAGCGTCTCGGGAAGAGTTGCAAGTACCACTGGATTCATCACAGTCAATAAAGAAAAAAACAAACAGAAGGACAATGAAGAATAACAGCAGAACAAGCGTCTCGGGAAGAGTTGCAAGTACCACTGGATTCATCACAGTCAATAAAGAAAAAAACAAACAGAAGGACAATGAAGAATAACAGCAGAACAAGCGTCTCGGGAAGAGTTGCAAGTACCACTGGATTCATCACAGTCAATAAAGAAAAAAACAAACAGAAGGACAATGAAGAATAACAGCAGAGCAAGCGTCCCGGGAAGAGTTGCAAGCACCACTGGATTCATCAGAGTCACAAAAGAAAAAACAAACATACAACAAGACAGACACAAAAACCAAACAATCAAACAACAAAGCATGCAAAGTGAAACAAATGAGATGCCAGACAGCAAAAAGTCAGGCGAGATAAAATGAAAAGAGGAAAACAATAAATAAGAAAAAAGAAGTAGGACAGAACAAGAAAACAAAACACGATAAATTAACCCACCTCGCCAAGCCAGCCAAGGATCGTAAACCGGCATGCCGACAGCGCTCAAAGAGAACAATCGGCACACATGCGCACGAACCCCGACTGACAATAGGCGAGGAAAACAAACACTCGAAGGTGAAAGAAATATTAAAAATCGGTGGGCAATCTCGTAGTCCATGGACAGAAAAAGGGTCAGAAGCCGGATAGTGAAATAACAAGATACCAGACTATCCATTAGGAGGGTCGATCTCGCCTACCTCTGGAGAAACACCCTCAGGAGGGTGAGCAACGGCCAGAATGCTCTCACCGTTTAAATCCGCGAGTTCAGTTGCAGAATACTTGGCAACGGAACGGTGAGAAGAAGCATAGGGTTGAGACCGAGTCGACGGCTTTCTCTTACGATGTGAACGTCGCAAACGCGGCCCAACCGGAGAAGGAACACCAGCCGCCAAATCAGGGGTGTCAGGAACGACTGACACAGGGTCCCAAGGAACCTGCGAACCCAGGCCACCACCCTGACTACCCGCCTCCATTTCCTCATCCGAGGAAGAGAGAACAAAATCTCCAGCAATATCTTCCAGATCAGAGGACTCTGAAACATCTTCAGAGTGAAGCGAACCCCCAGCAGGCAGGGAAGAAGGCAATGAGGGGGAAAACAACACCATCAGGATGGCACACCCCACCAACTCATCCCCACCCCCAACCGGACCAGGAGCACTCCCACCCACTTCCACCCCCGAAGCCACCACCGAAACAGGGAGTGTTATATCAGACGTCACAGAGGTACGCGGATGAGGATGTACCTCAACCACCACAATGCCATGAGACACAGAAGCCTCGTCACCCAAAGGCGACGAGGCAACAGGCACAGACGATGAAATGTCCGCACCTGGATCCCTAGAAACAGGCGGATCTGAAACAGCTGTTACAAGAGTATCTTTGATCACATCTGTTGGAACGGTAACAGTCTGGCTCACATAGGGAGAAACAGAGTCAGCACTAACAGTACGAGCTGCACGTAAACGGGCATTAATAGCATTAATGGCCACGTCAGTCTCCGAAGTGTCAACACGGGAACGATTCACAGAAGGCGGAACATCGTCATTCTCCTCAACTGTAAAAGCAGTTCGCGGGGGGTCATCTCGCAAAGTCTTGGCATAAGTACGATTGGTACCCAGATTAAAGTTACATTCCTTCCTCAAGTGTCCTTCATTACCGCACCGTAGACACAGCGGCGGCCGGCCAAGTAAAGTGAGTAAAACAGCCAACCGTGCGATGTAAATGGGGGATACGTTGCACATCCTCCAAACTGGTGGTCAAATGAATCGTAATCAGTCCGTTATAAACGGTAGGATCAAAAGAAGTCGTAGTGTGGATAATAGACGTCACGGATCCAAATGCCGAAAAAGCCTCTTTGATCTCGGAATCAGGAACATGAAATGGCAGCCAATGGACCCGAATGGCTACCGATTGCGCAACCCACGTGGACACTTTGCAAACTCTGCGTCGATCGATAGTTGTAATTTGTTGCAGTTTAGAAAGTTTGTCGCAAATATCTAAACGGTTCACGACCACATACCACTCAAATATCGGTCGAAGCCGATAAATCGCCCGGATACTGCCATCAGGCACCATAGGAAGAAGTGTACTGTAAAGCTCCCGGTCTGTAGTCTGGAGCGGGTTATTCCCCTGTACGGTAAACTTCAAAGTGCATTTTTATAAAAGAAGGGCGTGTGAGCCGGCTCCATGTCAGTATGAATGTTAATCAAATCATCATCATAAGAATCAATATAGAATGAAGAACAAAATATCAGGAACAAACATCGATAATAAGAAACACAAAAGCTGGTACTTCCAGGTAGACTAATGAAAAATGGAAACAGTCATTTGAGGTTTTTACAACAACACAGTAACATCACGCTTCGAGACATGATGAGTGCGTGTGTTATTATCGGTATGCAAGACACACTATTATTGTTCTTTGAAAATTGTACAAACTTCCTGATTGGTCAGTAACCAATGCCTCCAATACGGTATATTTAATTCCACTGGTTGTTCGAAGTCCAACGGTGTGAATGAGAATGTTACATGTCAGATAAAAGGGGTTTACAGACATTCCATGGTACACTTAGTCGTCTTCCCTTTCACCCTTCGCCTCAAACATTTTCGTTAGTACTAATAAGCATTCAGGCTCATAAACAAAATGAGAACAACATTATATCATGAGAATAATCCGAAACTTGAATTAAAACATGTATACGTACTTACAACGTCCGATTTTACTGTCACAAGAAGGTGTTTCTACGCTACAGATCCGCTCTGGTTTTTAGAAACATGCAACCTATCTGGTCATATGAATTTTCTGTTCAGTGAAATTTATTAAATCTATTGTACAAGTTTGAATATAGAGTCCCAGATTCTCCAAGACACACAATGCACCACTGTATCGAATAAAACACTTACAAAGTCAACTTGTGTCCCACAATAATAACGACGCATCATTTCCCAATGTCCTTGAATTGAAGTTTCCCAAATGTTTGAGTTCAATCGAAGGGAAAAAACTTATTCTTGTTCAATATTAAAGAAAGATATGTTTAATTTCTGTAATTGTTACTTTTTTCAATGCTTTCGTCACTGTAATACAGTTTGGATAACAAAACGCGACACACTGATGGGGTTGGGTAATAAATTCGTCACACGGTGTTTCAGCAGTTTGTACGGGATTGTACTGCCCTTCTGTTATTCGTGTTTTGTTCGACTTCCCGCTTCAGGAAATACGGATCTCAGAAGGATTGTACAGTCCCGTACACTCGGCTGGAACACCGTGCAACTTATAATAAATACGCAAGGTGTCTGTTGGAACTTGTTTATGAGCTAATCTAAACTGTCATTATACAGCAAGTAAGTTTTATACCTCAACATTTATAGTGTTGGCAATTCGTTTTTCGTAAAAACACAAATCTCCCAGAGCTACTCATCCCGTCAAAGTGTGGATACTGTAACTCGATTTTGCGATAAGAGTCGGCACGCAGAGTGTCGTGTTTCCAACCCTGTATAACAAAATCAAACTCGTCTTTTACATTCCCGTTGTTATAGATCCTGCATAGACTTTCTTTTACGTGCAATGGAGGCTGCACTTGTCTACCTTTCTCAATCATCAAGTTGTGATTGTTCATACGTAAACGTGTGAATATCTTTCTGGCTTCTTAGGATGTTGTGTTCAGCAAATATACCTCTATGTTGTACGTCTATTTAACCCTTTACCTAACACGAAAAGCAGACGACACTTGCAAATAAAATTGTAGAAGCACTAATGTGTTTGAGTCAAAAACATAACTTATGGCCCCTCGTTGGAACGAGCTCGTTGAGCTCGTTCCAATGAGGTGTCACAAGCTATGTTTTAGTGACAAAAAATGAAAAAGTAATAAAAATTGAATGGTGAATTTTGTGAATAGCGCTGACCGGTTTTGGCCGTTACGTTGGGTAAAGGGTTAAACTCCCTATACGTTCTAAGTTTGTGTTTCCAGCCTTCTTATCATCAATGTAAATATCCTTTAGGAAGGTACCAAGATGTTGTTTTTTCAGTTTTTGTCTCATTGTATCAATTTTCCAGTTTTAGCGATTTATCATTCGGTTGTCGTGGAGATTTGCACCGCCGTATTCACCTGCAAGGTCATGACATCTGGAAATCATTGAATCTGGAAGTGTATAATATTCAGATCCCGTTCAAGAGTAATATTTCATTAATCGAGTGAAACACGCTATAACTGTTGTTTCTTGTGTCTAGATAGGGGGAGGGGGTGGGGGGGAGGTTAGAGGGGAGGGGGGTTATCGAATTTTACCGAATTTCGTTGAAAAACATAGCCGCTGGCAGCCATCTTTGAGTTGGCATATAGATTACCAACAATTCCCTTAGTACACTCCAGCGGCCGCATCTCTCACCTGAACTTTTTCAAATTTTATGTATAGCTTTTATGTGATGTCTGGGGCGCGATGGCTCAGTAGGTAGAGGTGCAGGCTGCAAGCCGGGAGGTCCTCGGTTCGAATCCCTCCTGCGGCGATCGCGTTGTGTCCTTCGGCAAGACACTTCACCCCCATTGCCCACGTGGGGGCACGGCGATGTTGTGTACTAAGGCGTAGTGCACGTCGATGGTGCATCTGTCTTCAACCAATGCTAACCCTGCTTGTGTGGAGTTAGTATGTTGGGGAGCTGACAGTTGCTCGCCGTTGCTCGGTGGTTCTCTCCGGGTACTCCGACTTCCTCCACCCGTAAAACTGTCATGATCATGATTAGCCATTGTGCAGAAATATGTGACCTTAAACCCCAATAAATAAATAAATAAATAAATAAATAATATTACACTGGCATACAAATTCCTCACGAGAATAATAAATAAATAAATAATGTCTGAGGGGTACGTTTTGAAATCTTTGTTTGTTCTGGACGCGTTTCCTTGGAGGTTTCGATGTTCTTTTCTTGGTATAAACTCGTTCATCGATAGTTTTTGGTCGAAACGTAACTTTTTAGGTATGTGAAGACTAACACGTGAGGAACGTTTAGGTGCCGTTGGTATGTTGGAAGCTAGCAACAGACAGACTGCAGTGGCTCAAATTCTCTACATTATTCAATCGGTGATTAGCAGGTTGTGATCACGGCAGGCAATGTTGATGACAGACGTTGGTCAGGTCGTCCAACGTCGACAACTGTTGACCAGGATCGTTTCATCCGAACCACAACATTACGTAACCGCCACCAAAGTGCCCCAGAAATTGGACAGCAGCTGCACCGAGCGACAGATGTGTGAGTCAGTGGTTAGACTACCCGAAATCGCTTACACAGCTGGAATTAGTACACTCGACGACCTCGAATAATTCCACGTTTCTCTGAACGTCATATCACAGCAAGGCGTAATTGGTGAGGAGAACGACATCGCTGGGACAATCGTCGGTGGTGCAACGTCACGTTTTCCGATGAATCGAAGTTCACTCTCGACTTCATCGACAGGCAAAACAGAATGTGGCGGCGGCAGAACGAACGATTCCATGACGTAACCGTTAAGTAGCACGATCGTTTTGGTGGTAGATCGGTTATGGTGTGCGCGTGTGTGTGTGTGTGTGTGGGGGGGGGGGGGGGCATAACCATGGCAAGCAGAACATCGCCCTGTGTTTGTTACACACCTTCACGTCTACAAAAAACAATTATCAGAAGGACACTCAGCAATTCATTTGACAACTATCAACAAATTATTTCTCAATTGGTTCAGTTTCGGGTGATCAATCGTCTGCTAATATTTACAAACACTTGTGTGATTTGAAGGGAATTCCCGTGGGCAGATTTAGAAATAGACCAAACATGTGGTGTAAGTATGTCTGTATTATCATAGTACATGCATGTTTGAGCTACTTCTATTCAATTTGTTATTTCTATACAGCTAATGATGATTGGTTTGAACTATCCTTTCTAAACCCTAGAAGTAATTCAAAACACGAAGATGCTTTTATTCGGTTTATTGTTTTTGCGATATCTTATTAGAACGCAATCGCTTCTTTTCAACTGCACGGCTTCCGTGATTGTAGTTCAAACGGAAATTTCAAGTTGGCGGGTTATGTTAAGGGCCTATATAAGTAATGAAATTTTGTTTATTTTGAAAATTCTCACCTCTGATATTCCTTCAATTCAAATTAAATATACACAAAATGTATATCAAAATGAAGATTGGGAGGTATAGAACACGAAACACATGTGTAATCAACTCATAGAGTCGACTGTAGGCACTACTGGTTCCTGGAAGTCTGCTGCCGTATTCGCACCAGAACTGATAATTTAATAATATTTCAAGAAAACAACTTGTGGCCAAATGTGCTTTATATATCCAAGAACAAAGCTAGGGGATAACAATTCTTCAAAACACGGCGACAGAGCTGCATTGGGGAAAATTCCTAAGCCTTTGCTTTTGTTTACGGATGAGTATACTTTCGATTTCCGGTCGACGTCATCGGACAGAAAAACATGTGAAAACAACGCCGTCTAAAATCAAATAATGAAAAAGATCGCCTTCATACAGTATACTGTTATTAGATAGAGATTGCACAGTTGCCATATTCAATGCAAGATATCATGATACCTGTTGAAATTTCTTAGAATTACGATTTTGTTTCTTGATGGAAATTCGTGGTAACGAATGATTTGCGCATGTCTGTCGAGCATGGAAACCATCTTCAATAAAACATGCAGACAGTGTTGTCCTCTTCCAAAATGCAGTCCTATCGCTGTATTCGAAAGTGTTTTGAATGCCTAGCTTTGTTCTTGGATATATGAAGCACATTTGGCCACAAGTTGTTCTGATGAAATATTATTTTATTATTAGTTCTGGTGCGAATACGGTAGCAGACTTCCAGGAACCAGTGGTGCCTACAGTCGACTCTATGAGTCGATTACATATGTGTTTCGTGTTCTATACATCCCAACCTTCATTTTGATGTATACTTTGTGTATATTTAATCTGAATTTAAGGAATACGAGAGGTGAGAATTTCAAAATAAACAAAATTCCATTACTTATATAGGCCCTTAAGTTTTGACAGATGACGTGTCGTCCAAAAACAGTCCGTCAACGATGTCCTTTCGGCACATGTGTGCGGGACAGATTTGAATTTTCCGCATGATTTAGTGTTGCTGTAGATGAGGATTTCACAGAACAGGCGTGTTATAAAATGTTTTGGTGTCGTACGTCCTATTGACGTGCATATGCGTTTCTTCATTGTTTATCTTTCACTTGCATTTTTGGTCTGTTACTGTTTGACTTTCAATTTTTTATTCTTTTATTTTTAAATTGTTATGTTAGAACTTTCGACAAATAAATACACAGACCGACACATTCGTGTTAATGGGTTAATCGATACGGCACGAGTTCCAGTGCGGAAGGATATAACGAGAGGTCGCAAGCCTCGATTTTTATCCTTTCGCGATGGCACGAGTTCCATATCGATTGCCTATTAACACGCGTGTCGTTCTGTGTTTATTACATGCCATCGCGTCTATAAAAAAAAACAACATTATTACAAGGACATTCAGCAATTCATTCGACAACTATGTATCAACAGAAAGAATACATTTTATTTCCAACCAAATATGCATGGGGAACCCGAGTTTCTATTTCGTCCCCTGAGTTCCAATGTGTTCTATGTGCCAACTGGCACATAGAACACATTTGATCTCAGGGACGATTTTTAACGATCGCTACAGATTTAAACTGTAATTGAGTTGCATGGTTTGTAGAAAATTCCAGTGAAATTTCACTTCCTTGTAAAAAATAGATCGTCAACGATTTCCGTTCCGCACATATATGCGGAACAGATTTTAATTTTCCGCATGGTTTAGTGTTACTGTAGATGAGGATTTCATGGAACAGGCGGGTAATTGAAATTTTTGGTGTCGTACGCCCTATGGACGCACCACACTGAAAAAATTCTTTCACGGCCGTCGGATCTTAAAATGATAGTAAAATTGCTCAGTACTATGGCTACACGACACGGTTTAACGACACCTTCGACAGCCAGGGTCGGAATTGTTTTATTTAGATGGAGGTTTAATAAAGATTTTTATCATATGACTCGTCCGTTTTGTTCCCTTTAAAACATTTGATATTTTGTTTCAATATTAATCAGCGATAAATAAAGCCATCCGTCAGTTTCATTGGTCAGTTTCAAAACTAGACAATTTGATTGGCTAAACAAAATACAACTGGGTCACATTCGCATAATTCCAGTAGGGAGAATTTACGTTATCTGTCCTATTTAGGGTGGGTTATATTGTATTAATCTTTCACCTACAAGAAAAAATCCATTCATTTTTTTTTATATTTTCACTTTTTGCTTCCAAAACATAGGTTATGACCCCTCATTGGAACGAGCTCAACGAGCTCGTTCCAATGAGGGGTCATAACCTATGTTTTGGAAGCAAAAAATGAAAATTTTTAGTTATACGAGGATGTTTTTTTCCAAGTGCCATCTGCAACTCAAGTTAGGTGATGGGTTAAAAAGTCATACCAAGTGGCTAATTTGTGCGTGTGTATGTCATATGATAAATAGAACATGAAATGAGTGTTTTTTCTCATAATATTTATGAAACTCGTCCGAATTTTCCGTTTGGGCTCGCCAGAGGCTCGCCAAAACGGAAAATTCTTAGACTCGTTTCATAAATATTAAATGAGAAAAACACTCATTCCATATCCTCTATTAATCCAACAGCTATATAGGGTTGTTGGATTATATTAATGTTGTCCCTCTTTCATACTACCGGTTGCCCATTGTGCTATTTGTAATCTCAGGGGCAAAATCAAGTATTTATTTTGAAGGAGAGGGCGGCACACGGATCTACTTTCTTTAGCGAGCATTTTTATTCCGGGCATATCACAAAAATCAAAGTCATGAGTTATGGTTATGTATAAAGGTGGTTACTCTCTTGCGTTGGTGAAGCCGGGGAAAAGGTAAATTTGGAAAAATGTGCCCCAAATGGAGCTAGTTGGAGACATTTTGAGGCACAAAAGAACATCAAGCGTGGTATGTCATCTGTTATTTCATTAGTTGACCCCACCCCTTCCCCCATCCAGAATTTGTGGGAAACCGGTGGGGTGGGGGCAGACATCCCATATCTATGCCCTTGGCTAAACACCTTCTCAATTTCTCTTACGCAAAAAACTTATACGTATCGTGTTGAAAGTGTTAATAATGTCGAGACAACGTATTTCTTCTTTCACAGAATGGTTGATATGTGCCAAGAAGTTGGTAAAGTGAAGTGTAAAGAAGGAAACATTGACTTTAAACAACACCCGATTGGTTCAATGTTATTTATATACCCTTGGCACGTAAGTAACCTAATTGTACAGTACGTGGAGAGTGGATTGTAACTAAATCACCAGCGGAGTGGAGTTATCACCCAAACTATAAGTTTCAAATTGTGTACATATCTTCTAAAAACACAAGCAATGTTTCAGCCAATGGACCTCCGGGTTTAACCCGGAGGTCCATTGGCTGAAACTTTGCTTGTGCTTGTTATGCTTTGCAACAAATTTGCAATTATTGCTTGGGCGGAATCTGCACTCTGCGGGTGATTGAGTGATAATACACTCTCCACGTACTGTATTATTACTTTTTTCAAACAGATTTTCAATAATTTATTCCACACATTTTCATCGAGAAATTTAAATGGGTTTCAACTACGCCATTCAAGCCTCGGGAAATAAGAATGAACGAATTGGGCATGGCATTCTGTTCTTGACTTATGACGTAACGGTCTTCTAGTCAAATTTCATCTGCCCATTCAAACAGACGACATTTGGCAAGAAACAATTGCTCAGTCTTTACGACTCGTCCTGCCCACTTTTTTTCGGTCCGAGTAACTGCTGTGTTCCATCACGGGGGAGTATACTCCACCTCAGGTTTCTAGGTGTTAAAGCAACGGCTGTTGCAATTGGTTCAACACATATCTGGGCAACTAACCGATCACTAATATGAAATGTAATACAAGTTACGGGACGTTTAGTTTAGAGAAGTGACAACACTATTAGTCGAGGTTTTAGTCGAGTCGCTGAATCTCGAGTGACTTCGTCTCCGCCAACTAAACGTTCCGTAATGCATTTATTATGCCAGACCTCGAAGTGTCTGCAAACCAGTTCTTATTTTCGAATATATTTAAGAATTCTATTCTCATAAGGTCACACTTCCAATCCTTTAACACAGTTCTTATTTTCGTTAGGGGCGCCGTGGCGTCGTGGTTACCGGTTCTCGTCAGATCACCGAAGTTAAGCAACGTCGAGCGCGGTTAGTAGTAGGGATCTGCGAATCACAAATTTCTTTTCGAATCGAATCTCGAATCGAATCGTGTCTCTGATATCGACATCGAATCGAATCCCGAATCGAATCTTAAAAGACAAGTTATTTCATATTGCATCAAACGGAAGTTACGGAACACTGTGATGACCCTTACGCGACGGAGTGAACACCTTAAACACCAATAACTAAATATTCTCTGTAGCACCGTCGCTGAAACAGCTAGGCCTGTTGTCCATAGTTTTAGTTTTTGAAGGCCTAACTTGTTACTATTCACGTTCTCAAGAACGTGAATAGTAACAAGTTAAGCCTTCAAAAACCAAAACTATGGATAATGTTCTGGGCCAAATTCACACCTTACCTAACAATTAAACATTGTCAATTACTCAAATAAATAGGAATTGAGCCAACATGAATGAATTTTCTAATGACAGTTTTATCCTATTTTTGTTGGAAATGTAACAAATTGAAGTTAGTACGAGAGATTCGAAAAAATCGAATCCTGAGACTGATTCGGGATCGATCTCGAAGCATACGTATGGTATCGATATCGAATCGAATATTCGCAGGACCCTAGCTAAACCCTAATAAAAAAATAAAAAAAATAAAATAAAATATTTTCGTTAATGAGAGCGCGGTAGATCAGTGGTTACCGAACTGGACGTCAAACCGAAAGCTACATGGTTCAATTCCTGCCAGGGTTTGTGCGTTGTGTCCTTGGGCAAGGCACTTAATCACGATTGTCCACGTGGGGCCGTCGTGGCGTTGTGTACTAAGGTGTACTGCACGTCGATGGTGCACTTGTCTTCAACCAATGCTAACCCTGCATGTGCGAAGTTAGTACGTTTGGGAGTCTGACAGTTGCTCGTCGTTGCTTGGTGGTTCTCTCTGGGTACTCCGGCTTCCTCCATCCGTAAAACGTTCCTGCACCCTGTAACCCAGGCTGACGAAAATGTCGTTAAGCTCCAATAAATAAAAAAATAAATTTTCGTTAGATTTTCCTGTCGGCGTTCATTTGTTTACAAACGCATACGAGTGGTGGTGTACTGTATGGGGGAGTAATCCAACAGCTGATTGATCGCGGGTAAGATTTATTTATTTTTATCACTTTCCAAAATGTGATTTACTGGGATTTCCGCGTCTGATTATGAACGATAACTTCACAAGTGAATTATGCAATCAACAATTGTGTCATGTATCCGTGCGCGCAAACGAAGACGCTTAGCCGTGGGTGTAATGGGGACTACTTGCAAAAAAAATTCTTGAATAACTATTATTTTCATTTTTTGTCTCAAAAACATAGGTTATAATCCCTCATTGGAACGAGCTCAACAAGCATGTTCTAATGAGGGTTCGTAACCTATGTGTTAGAGACAAAAAATGAAAAAATAATGAAAATTGGCAATTTCTGAGAATAGCGCTGGCTGGTTTTGGCCGTTACGTTAGGTAAAGAGTTATATAATATAATTATCATTAATGATGAAATGTAATAAACAGAGTAATCGCTTGACTGGACTGGTTACGCGAAATAATTCATTTGAGGCGAGGGACTATATTGTAAATTCGCGCCCTCGTGTTTGTACAACGTCCCTCACCTCTCAAAATTACTCCGACATTTTTGATCGCATTTTCAATTCTGCCTCCTTTCCAACACGTCGAAATGTGAACAAACTTTCTAAAGTGACGAATTTGAACTGCGGAGTTTCTGATAAAAACAAAATGGCGAACAGTGGGGAAAAATCCCATCCACAGAGCTATAAGCGTCATCTGTGCCACAGAGATACGAGGTAAAGACGTTAAGAACCTGACTACGAACAATGTGGTCAATACTAAGTGGGGGAGGAATCAATGACCTGGAGATTTTCAAGTTTTTCACAAGCGCGTGGATGAAATTTGGGAAACACTCCAACAAGTCATTTAGATTCATTGATTGATGTTCCCCGTACTCTACCTGAGTTATCTTTCATATTTATACCACGATCAAACTTGAATTAAGAACTATAAACATGTTTTATGCGATCAACAAACAACAACAATATCGTGTATAAATAAGCTAACACGACTATTAGGTTTGCAATAGACATCTACGCTACATACAAGGAAAGCTAATAGCCATCAACATTCGCAACTTAGAAACTATAAATGTCAGCGAGCGAAACTTTCAGAATTCATGTTATGTGTCAGGGGCGTAGCCAGGCACGGTACGACCGATGTGAACGTACCAACCTAGAAAATTGGTGTTCCACTTAAGGGACTATGTCTATTGTGATTTGAAGATTTTGATTAAACGGGCAGACCTTACTTAACCTGATACACCGACTCTCTGTGGCTTACTCTCGAGTGCCTAATAATAGTACAGGGCAAAATAATAGTACAGAGTGGAACATTTCTGAAAATTAATAATAGTATATAGTGTCGAATAATAGTATAAGGTGGAAAATTCCAGGATGTGAGGCAGCCGCTATGCTCGGAGCCATTTTATAACACAGAAGTCTGATGCTCTTGAAGTGGGGTAGTTAGAATACGTGGAGAGTGGATTGTAACTAAATCACCCGCGGAGTGGAGTTATCACCCAAACTATAATTTTCAAATTGTGTACATATCGACAAAAAATACAAGCAATGTTTCAGCCAATGGACCTCCGGGTTTAACCCGGAGGTTCATTGGCTGAAACTTTGCTTGTGCTTGTTATGGCTTGCAACAAATTTGCAATTACTGCTTGGGTGGAATCTCCACTCTGCGGTGATTTACTAATAATACACTCTCCACGTACTGTACATGGTCCTGGTGTTATAGGCCATTTATCCCATAAATGACAGTTTATTCGAACAATAAAACCTTTGGATAAATTCACCTATTAGCAGCTGCTAGTAGGGTGATAAATGTTCCCCGTAGGTTTAACACTGAAAACATTTATTACTATTGTAGAGACGGACCTGTCAACCTCTGACCTCTGCCGCAATCGTGTTGTCGTGACCTGTTTTACGCTAGTGGGAGACATGATGAACCGACGTTTATCAAACGCTGACCGTCGCTAAAATGTTTAGTTTTAGAATTTATGACACATTTCAACTCTGCCTAACAATTAAACAAACAATTAACAAAGAAAACACAAATTAAATCAATCGAAACCCTGCGTTGAAAAACATACAAGCTCGATTGTGATTGTACGGCAGCGTATTAGCGCCATTTCGTTTTTTTTGCGTAACTTATGTTAGATTGTTAAATTGTAATTACAATTTAGCTAAATTGTAATTACAACTTAATAAATTGTAATTACAACTTAGCTGAATTAAAACTTAATAAATTGTAATTACAACTTAGCTTAAATTGTAATTACAATATAGCTTAAATTTTAATTACAACTTAATAAATTGTAATTACAACTTAATAAATTGTATTTACTACTTAGCTTAAATTGTAATTACAATATAGCTTACACTGTAATTACAACTTAATAGATTGTAATTACGCCTTAATAAATTGTAATTACAACTTAGCTTAAATTGTAATTACAATATAGCTTAAATTTTAATTACAACTTAATGAATTGTAATTACAACTTAATAAATTGTAATTACAACTTAGCTTAAATTGTAATTACAATATAGCTTAAATTGTAATGTAATTACAACTTAATAAATTGTAATTGCCACTTAGCTTAAATTGTAATTACAATTTAAGCTAAGTTGTAATTACAATTTGTTAAGTTGTAATCGTTTTAAATTGTAATTATCACTTAGCTTAAATTGTAATTACAATTTAAGCTAAGTTGTAATTACAATTTGTTAAGTTGTAATTACAATTTATTAAGTTGTAATTACAATTTAGCTAAGTCGCAATTACAATATAAATAAGTTGTAATTACAATTTAAGCTATATTGTAATTACAATTTAAGCTATATTGTAATTACAATTTAAGCTATATTGAAATTACAATTTAAGCTAAGTTGTAATTACAATTTATTAAGTTGTAATTACAATTTAGCTAAATTGTAATTACAATTTAACATAAGTTACGCAAAAAAACAAAATGGCGCTAATACGCTGCCGTATGATTGTGATGATTGATGTTTCATTTTCCAAATTAGGAAAGTGTATATAAACAAATGCACATCGTCGCCTGAGTGCTAGAATGTTCTATGTCCCCTATGGGACTATGTATTATCTCCCCTATGGGACATAGAACATTCTAGCACTCAGGCGACGACATGTCTTCTGTTCTGTTTATAAAACTCATGTTGAATCGACGACGAAAAAACAAAAATAAACAACGATAATAAGAAAGATTGTTCATTAGGCTTTTTTTACGGATTATTCTTTTTGGGTTTTTTGGGGGATGGGGGAAGAGGGTGGGGGGGGGGGGGGGGTCCCACACATTTTATCCGTACGATTCAGAAGCCATTTTCGAACCGATTTTCGAACCGATTTTCACACAATTTTGCACACGCATAGAGGGGCACAAAATCTAAAAATTGGCCTAAGCGGAATTTTCGATTTAACCCTTGATTCACAGAATTGGAAAACAAACTTTCAAAATTAGGGTTTATAGGCAGTTTCTCGAAACGCGTCTTGTAGATTTTTTTAAAAAACATTCATCGTTGTTAGACCTGCCTGTGACACGACCATTTATATACAAGAGATATTAGGCAATGCATATGTTAACCCTCCACTGTCTGCCAAACATCGACATTTTGATGAAATGGGCCATTTTGGGGCCCCTAAAACACCAAAACGATACAAGAGAGATAAACGTAACTTCATTTATTGGACGTGGGATTCACCATGGATCATTTTTGTAAGTAATAAGGGTATTCAAAAAACCAAACGTTAACCCGTTTTGGGCTAGTTAAACTGTAATACCCCTCAAAAGCTCAAATTCATTTTCTGTGGATTTCTCTAAACGAGTCTTGTAGATTTTGAAGAAAAAGTGGCCACGCGCAGGTCTTGGTGTGACAATAGAAGCTGTAGGACAAAATACTCCGGTTAGCATTTGTTAACCCTCCACGGGATGGTAAAAGTCAAAATTGTGATAGAATGGGATGTTTTTGGATATCAACAGCACCCAATGGGTACGCCACAAAGAAAAGTGTCTTCTTTTATCGAGCGCAAAATTTATAGGGAAACATTTTTGTAAGTAGTAAGGGTATTCATAAGTCGAAGTCTTAACCTATTTTGGACAGGCAAAAGAGAGATACTTCTTGTAGATTTTCAAGAGAAAATGGCCATTGATAGGTCTTGGTGTCACATTACCAGTTGCATGGATAAAATCATTCGGTAAGCATTTGTTAACCCTCCATGGGCTGCTAAATGTCAAAATTTTGAAAAAAATCGTCTGATTTTAGACACCAACAACATCAAATGGGAATGCCACAGAGAAACGTAACTTCTTTCACCGGACGCAAAACTGAGAGGGAAACTTTTTTATAACAATTTTTTGTTGACAAAATATTCCGGTAAGCATTTGTTAACCCTCCAGAACCTGCCAAGCATAGACATTTTGAGAAAATGGTCTGCTCTTGGGCACCCATAGCACCCAATGTGTACCTGCGAGATAAACACAACCTCATTCATTGGAAGTGGAATTCACTGAGGATCATTTTTGTACCATTAACCCATTTAGGGCTGGTTACAGAGCGATACCGCTGAAAAGTTTAAAAATTCATGTTTTCCGAGGATTTCTCTAAAGAACTTTCTCCTCAGTTTTGTCCCTGATCGAGGTGTCCTGTCCTTGCACTCGCGGTTACCTGCGTGTGTTGTGTACGATGTCATCAAGTCAAAATTTAATGTGAATGATGTCTCATGTTTTTGCTCCCAGGTGTACTTCTTAGGGCCTCTAAGCGGCCCTTACTGTGTGTGTATGGATGCGATGCCCGCCCTGGTACATGGCTTGTGAACAAGTTACTGATCGGCCATAGGCCATGGGTTTCAGACGGAGATATATGAGCCCATCTACTGTATTATACCACCTTTTTGTGTAAATTTACGAATGACTCAGGGTGATGACTAACATAAGCTCCTAGCGTTCTGTCAGATCCCCCATTACCTAGCAATTTGTTGTTTTTTTGTTAATATATATTATATTTTTGGATGTTCAATAAATTGTAGGGCGTACTATTACTTTCTTGGTGTTCAATCCTGTAACATATCGCATCTTCATTGAACAAATATTGTTTAAACTAAAAAAAGATAACGAAATCTAGGCACTGAAAGAAGAAATTGGGCTTTTAGTTTTCTGTAAACTTTCCAGGTTTTTTCCATGAGTATTTGTGCTATTAAAATCTATGTATTTTGATCACAAAATGGTCGGTAGGTAATTCTGTGATTTTTTTGTGGGTTAGAAAAATCGCTTGTAGCTGTGATTCATAACACGCCATGACCATTGTTGGAAAAAGTAACACATACAGCACCGTGTTCACAAAATGCTAACCAATATTTTCGACAAAATCGTCCATACGAAATTCCCTGTATGCTTTCACCCCCGCACCATTGTAAACCTCACTGGTGGAAAAGAAATGCGCGAATATTGAATCGGTGATGTTATTTTCGTTTGTTTTTCTTGATTGTTGGGGATATTACTATCTTTTGTTTTTCTCGATTATCAGAGACGTTATTTTTGTTTGTTTTTCTTGATTATCGGAGATATTATTTCTGTTTGTTTTTCTTGATTATCGGAAATGTTATTTTTGTTTGTTTTTCTTGATTATCGGAGATATTATTTTTGTTTGTTTTTCTTGATTATTGGAGATATTATTTCTGTTTGTTTTTCTTGATTATCAGAGACGTTATTTTTGTTTGTTTTTCTTGATTATCGGAGATATTATTTCTGTTTGTTTTTCTTGATTATCAGAGACGTTATTTTTATTTGTTTTTCTTGATTATCGGAGATGTTATTTTGTGTTTTTTTTTGATTATCGGAGATGTTATTTTCGTGTTTTTTTCTTGATTATCGAAGATGTTATTTTCGTTTAATTTTCTTGATTATCGGAGATATTATTTCTGTTTGTTTTTCTTGATTATCAGAGACGTTATTTTTATTTGTTTTTCTTGATTATCGGAGATGTTATTTCGTGTTTTTTTTTATTATCGGAGATGTTATTTTCGTGTTTTTTCTTGATTATCGAATATGTTATTTTCGTTTAATTTTCTTGATTATTGGAGATATTATTTTCGTTTGTTTTTCTTGATTGGCGGAGATATTATTTCTGTTTGTTTTTCTTGATTATCGGAGATGTTATTTTTATTTGTTTTTCTTGATTATCGGAGATGTTATTTCGTGCTTTTTTATTATCGGAGATGTTATTTTCGTGTTTTCTCTTGATTATCGGAGATGTTATTTTCGTGTGTTTTTCTTGGTTATCGGAAATATTGTTTGTGTGTCATTTTCATGATTATTTGAGATATGATTTTCGTTTTTTCGACGCGATCTTGATTTCTCAGTGTTTTCTTGACAATTTGATCATTTGTGTAACCTTGTCACGATCGGATCACGCTCTGATCGAGAAAGACATCGTTTTTGTCATCAAAGTTCTGTGGATTATGATTTTTCAATGAAGTCGTGAGCTGGGTAGTTTCCTAGTTTCATGTTTGGTTCAGGTTTTTTTAGGCGAACTGGAAAACCAAACCACAAGACCCTTCATAACAGGTCGAACGGTTTTACAGTGTTTGTGCATAAACGTATCAAATTATCTTACTGGGAGGGAACGGGGCTACTGACCCCTATGGACTCTCGTAACTTAGTCTGTCCTGCAAAGGGGCGAATGCGTCGTGTTCTCGTCGTCACATTTCGTCCTTATTGACTCGTCCACCGGACTCCACCACTCCAACGGACTCCACCGGAGAAAATGCGACAATGAGAACACAACATAGATAAGATGATTTTTTTTTCTTAATTAAATTTACTTCTGTCTGACCCAATAGGCTTAGCAACTGATCCCCTTGACCCACTAACAATAATCAAAGGGAACTTAGGCTCAACCCAGTGAACACACAGATAGGGCTTTTCGTGGTGAAGGGTGTCAGTAGTAAAGGAAGACTATTGGGCGTAAAAACGTAACACTGAAATCTCCATAGACATTGGTTCGCCAGAGAAAATCCAGACGTGTAGGCCATTGGGTGTAAAAATTTAACACTGAAAACTTCCATAGGGTTTTGAATTTTTTTAAAATTTAGACCTTGAGGCAACTGGGCGTAAACATTTAACACTGAAAATTCCCATAGACATTTTTACGCCAGAGTGCCATCAGCCGATGGCACTCTGGAGTAAGAAATGTCTAAGGGAATTTTCAGTATTAAATCTTCATGCCCAGTTCCTTCTAGGTGTGGAGTTTCTCTGGCGACCCAATGTCTATGGAGATTTGAGTGTTAAATTTTTACGCCCAATGGCCGTCGCTTACTACTGGTATCCTATAAACCATTGCGGGTTTTTCCAAGTTAAGGATCCTGGTGTGTTGTTTACTATATGTCCTGAACACAGGTCTGGTCTCTGTCGTTAATTTGTAGGGACGCAATGGCCCAAGGGTATCCCACGGGAAGGGGAGCAGTGCTTGTTTACTGCGGTAAACGAGATCTGTCTTACTGGTAAAATAGGACTCAATCATAAATGCTTTGGGGTGGAAGTCCTCTAAAATGGGGAGCTTGGGTATAAACGGGTTGTCGAGCCCAATTTTATCTCCATTGTGTGGTCACGATTAGCCATTGTTCAAAAACATGTGACATTAAACACCAGTAAATAAATACCCAAGGATATAGAACAAATATATCAAATCCCCATAGTAATACGTCTGAATGGTTGAGACCTCTTCAGGAGAGCCAGGCCGTTGGAGACACCAGCCATCATCTGATCGATGTGCATATGTCTTAGTGGATGTATCAAACATATACTCCCTATAGTGGAAACTTACTAGAGCCAATTACAAGAAGCCCCAATGTTGCACGCGCATGTTCTTTCTCTTCTTCTCTAATCTTTCTTTTCTAACTTTTCCTTATCTTTCTTTCTCTTTTATAGGGGAATGCGGGAAGACAGCCAATCTGGCTATGCTTTCGGGGACGTAGCTAAAGGCCTTTTAATGGGGGTGGGGGGGGGGGGTGGGGGTGAGACCCTTTGAAATTCTAACTGGGAATCCCGACACACGAGCGCCGTAGGATGGTAGGCGCGAAACTGCGAGCGCCAAAGGCGCGAAACTTTGGCAGGGAGTCTGGGGACCTCCCCTAGAAAATTTTGAAAAATTGATGCGCTCAGATGCGTTTTCATGGGCTCTGGTAATAGTTATAAGGCTAATTTTCAGTTCCAAATTCAGTGATTGTTTTGTAGGGAAACATTTTTAATTCGAGTTGGATACAAGTTTTCAATATCTTCTTGCTTTGCCCGAATTGTCCCCACTCAATCTGTATCAATGAAATTGATTTCCAGTCGACGAAAATGGGGCATATTGATTTACAAATTATCTCCCCTAGACTATCAGAGGCTGCTAAGAAAACGTGTAACGCAAAGCGGGTATGAGCAGTTGATACGGCATCAGTGTGCAGGCCGCGTGGAGTCGGAATTCTTTGACCCGATTTTCACCCGAAAGTCTCGGTAGTCGGAATATTTCCTTATTATGATCCTCCAGTCGGAAAAATAGGTTTGTTAGTGAATTATGCCGAAAATTCAGTAGTTTTTAAATTTCTAACTGTTGATATTTTTGCCCTCCGAATTTCCAACTATTGAGGTTTTGACAAATATTGGGGGGTGAGACCCCCCCCCCCCCCCCCCCCCCCCCGTCGCGACGTCCCTGTATGCTTCCCCTGCCAGTATACATGTGTATCCTATACATAATAGTTTGTTATTGTTATATGAATACTGTAAATATATGTTGATGTATATCTTATTGTAATGTAGAGTATACTGGTGAATAAATCAATATCAATATCAATATCAGAAAAACTGAATCAAAACTGAATTTTTTTCCTGAAATCGAACCTAAACAGAATCCGAAAAATCAAAACCTCCTAGTTCTAGTAAAGTTCATACAAATGTTAGAAGATAAACCATTTTCAAAACTTCATTTATATTTTCTCTCTTTCCAGTCATGTGCCACTGCAGCCAACCATCCAGTGTACTACATTCATTCGGGAGATAAAATAATTGATGTGTGGAGACCAACAAGGGGCTGGTAAAAATTGGTAGACGTCACGAGACCAGCGTTGATACATTTTCGAATACTATTTTTACCTATTATGTACGATTATTCATTTGTTACTTGAAGTGTACTGTGTATATTACCAATTAAACACTCACAGAGCGGACTTATCACCCAAATATTAACAGAAAGTTATAAGACAAACATAAGCGAGAGAAGAAAAATGTCAGCTAAATTTCACCCCAGTTGAACTTGGAAGTTGGCGCGTAGCCAGGAATTTTGTTGGGGAGGTGTGCAAAATGCCGATCATTTCAAAAATGAATATCAAATAGTGATAGCATATGGGAAAATGTTATGTGAAATTTAAGATCTAAAATATATGCACTGTTGGATGCGAAAAGTTACTTATAACTAGAGGATATGTACGCTGTTTTAGTGAATGTCGGGAATTATCTCATGAGAGTGGACCTGAAAGTTTTATACTTGGCGAGCGCTTGCGCGAGTGAAAAATAATACTTTCAGGTTCACACGAATTCACTAAAATAGCGTAGATTTTCTTTTCATTATATGCTACGTGACGTTTTACTGCGCAATATTCAGTCCAATTCGACAATAACAAAGATCAGCTGACCGTTCCTTCAAGGCGAAGTACAAGGCAACGTCATGCGCCGAAGGATGTGGACCTGAAAGTGTTATTTTTCAGGTCCACACTCATGAGATAATTCCAGATATTCACTAAAATAGCGTAGATTTTCTTTTTATTATATGCTGCTTGGCATTTTACTGAGCAATATTCAGCCCAATTCGACTACAAACAGATTTAAGACAATAACAAAGATCTGTTGATCGTTCCTTCAATGCGACGTTCAAGGCGACGTCATGCGCCGAAGCGTGACATCATTTAGGAAGCTACGGATGGATATTTCTCGATATCCATCGACAAATATTTTTTAGATAATTTGCGATACTTCACAGGCTAGCATATAATAAAATAGATACATTAAGTTGATATGCATATTTTATTTTCCAGATATGTGTTATACCTCTAAATGTAATTCTGATAATATGTGATTCTGACAGAACTTAAACAGCGATTAGTTCGATGTAACATATAGGGTCTGTAACACCAGGACCCTGCAATTAAATTTCTGTGCAACGTCCAGACACTTTGATATTCTCTTTTATCTAACAATCATACAGATTTTTGCCTGAAAACTACGAGAAATGGTACGTATCACATAATGTGTTCCGATTCCGTATCATAAAGACTCATTCTGAGTCCGTATCACTTAGAATCAACTTCCAGTAAACACCGCGTTATGACAAATAATAACATTATATGCATTGTTATTACGCATTAAAATATGAAATTCAAAATTTTGACCAATTCCAACCCAATTTAAACTGAACAACGTAAAAAACAGGCTTTATGTAACTAAATTGTTAGATAAATATATTATCACGACCAAATGCATGTCCTGTAATTTGTATCAGATTCTCGGTCGTGTTTACAACGGATCACAACTCGCCCTGACGGGCTCGTTGCGATCAGGAACCAATACTATAAAACATTTACAATTGTATTTTCTAGAATTATATTTTCTGCCGATTAATATAACTGACCATTAAGAATCATTAGCATTTTAAAAGATATGGCAATTTGCCAACTGGCAAATTGCCAGATCTTTGAAGATGCTAATGGTTAATGTTAACCCATTTAAAGGCATAACTAGAAAATACAATTTTAGAAAATACAGTTGTAAAAGTTTTATAATATTGGCCCCTGATTGTAAACACGACCTCGAATCTGATACACAATTACAGGACATGCATATGGTCATGATAATGTATATATAGCCGCGGTTATAAAAAGAATACCAAGGTTGTGCCTGGGCGTTTCACCAAAACTACATGCAAGCGAGAACATTAATTTTTTGAAACATCTTACCCCGATACATCATGCTCTCTGTAGTTAAGCCATATAGAGTACGGTGTATCGGGTGAGGTCACATTTAAAAAAAAAATTCAAATCACAAACGGAAGATAGTTCCCCAAGTGGAACTCCAATTTTGTGGGATTCGCACCCGTCACACCTTCCCTGGCTACGCGCCTGGGTTGAAACTTTGCAAGTCTTTTATGCTTTCCTACAAATTTGTGGGATTCGCACCCGTCACACGTTCCCTGGCTACGCGCCTGGGTTGAAACTTTGCAAGTGTTTTATGCTTTCCTACAATTTTGTGGGATTCGCACCCGTCACACCTTCCCTGGCTACGCGCCTGGGTTGAAACTTTGCAAGTGTTTTATGCTTCCCTACAATTTTGTGGGATTCGCACCCGTCACACCTTCCCTGACTACGCGCCTGGGTTGAAGCTTTGCAAGTGTTTTATGCTTTCCTACAATTTGTGGGATTCGCACCCGTCACACCTTCCCTGGCTACGCGCCTGGGTTGAAACCTTGCAAGTGTCTTATGCTTTCCTACAATTTTGTGGGATTCGCACCTGTCACACCTTCCCTGGCTACACGCCTGGGTTGAAACCTTGCAAGTGTTTTATGCTTTCCTACAATTTTGTGGGATTCGCACCCGTCACACCTTCCTTGGCTACGCGCATGGGTTGAAACTTTGCAAGTGTTTTATGCTTCCCTACAATTTTGTGGGATTCGCACCCGTCACACCTTCCCTGGCCTGGGTTGAAACCTTGCAAGTCTTTTATGCTTTCCTACAATTTTATGGAATTCGCACCCGTCACACCTTCCCTGGCTACGCGCCTGGGTTGAAACTTTGCAAGTCTTTTATGCTTTCCTACAATTTTGTGGGATTCGCACCCGTCACACCATCCCTGGCTACGCGCCTGGGTTGAAACTTTGCAAGTGTTTTATGCTTTCCTACAATTTTGTGGGATTCGCACCCGTCACACCATCCCTGGCTACGCGCCTGGGTTGAAACCTTGCAAGTCTTTTATGCTTTCCTACAATTTTATGGAATTCGCACCCGTCACACCTTCCCTGGCTACGCACCTGGGTTGAAACTTTGCAAGTGTTTTATGTTTTCCTACAAATATTTGAGATTCGATGTCAAACTGGAAACTTCATTGGACGAGTCTTTGAGTGGCAATCCACTGACCAGATATTTTAAAATCTATAATATATATGGAATGAGTGTTTTTCTCATATAATATTTATGAAACAAGTCTAAGAATTTTCCGTTTTGGCGAGCCTCTAGCGAGCCCAAACGGAAAATTTGGACGAGTTTCATAAATATTATATGAGAAAAACATTCATTTCATATTCTGTTTATCATATGACACACACACGCACAAATGAGCCACTTTGTATGACTTTTTAACCCATCACCTAACTTGAGTTGCAGACGGCACTTGGAAAAAACATCCTCGTATAACTAAAAATTTTCACTTTTTGCTTCCAAAACATAGGTTATGACCCCCTCATTGGAATGAGCTCGTCGAGCTCGTTCCAATGAGGGGTCATAACCTATGTTTTGGAAGCAAAAAGTGAAAATATAAAAAAAAATGAATGGCGTTTTTCTTGTAGGTAAAAGATTAATACAGTATAAAAATCGCAGTGTCACACCTATCAGTATGTCGCGGTATGCTATTTCTATAGTGCTAACGGGGATCCTCGGCTCATTACATTATTCTTCCACTTCCCCGAAGGGTCCAGGTTAGGACTACTATTTCTAGACTCTACCCTGTGTTATGGTGAGGGGCTGTGCCCCCTGGCGATCGACAATTTTGTATTAAATTCATATATGATGCCAAGTTCTCAAAGTCACATTAAATTGTAGTTATTTTGTAAGGTTGTGTGCATCAGCCTATAGGTTGTTAGTTACTTTTGGGTGATTTCCAGCCCATAGAAAACAAGCTATTAATTTAAAATAGAATAGCAGACGACATTTGCAAAAAAAATTCTTGAATAACTAACTTTTTTCATTTTTTGTCTCAAAAACATAGGTTATGACCCCTCGTTGGAACGAGCTCGACGAGCTCGTTCCAACGAGGGGTCATAACCTATGTTTTTGCGACAAAAAATGAAAATATTTTGAAAATTAATTGGCGATTTTTGAGAATAGCGCTGGCCGGTTTTGGCCGTTACGTTGGGTAAAGGGTTAAATGTTTTTCCACAATCCGGTATAAGTATTCCCATTAGCTGTTTGAATCCTGTACCATATGGAACGTGTAATCAACTAACCCTGTGCATTTTTACAGCCTTATAGTTAGAACATATTTTCATTTATTTTATTTTCAATTTTCATTCGTTTTCGTCCCCCAAAACAAATCATATTCCCAATCACACTCACGATGACGGACTATTTTTGTTGTTGACATGTTTTGAAAGTAACCACGAAATCAGTTATAAAGGGTTGTTTTGGGAAAACATATAAGGAGAAAATAAATTAAATACAAAAGTTCACTGCTCGGATTCGAGTACGATTTTATCCTAACACCTCGTGAAATAATCCTCCACGAGCTCCACTCGAAGATAAAAATCGAACGTTTTGCTGAGTATATTTTAGTCCAAAAGTAGGTAACTTCTCTGCACTTTTGTGTTACGATGCATTCAGCGACTAACAGCAGACCAGTCACCATCTCGGCGGGTCTTTCTCTCTCTCTCCTCCCCTCTCTCTACATTTCTCCCACTTTTCTCTCTTCCTTTTACCCCTTCCTACTCACCTAGTATTGCGTTTTCGTGCTTATCATACAGACCAAATCATCTCTGTTCCAGTCATTATAACTGCAATATACAACTACAACTTTAGGGGACCTGGGATTGGCCCAGGAGTCCAGAAGTTTTGGGTCAGGCCTGGTCCCCCTAAAGTTCTGACTCCTGTGCCAAGCCTGGACCCCGGTTCCCAAGAGAGAATTAGCAAGATAAGTTGTCCGTCGTATTGGAATGCTAGTTGACACTTATACAAAAAAGAATGGGAGTGCCTTGTGGAGATGCTGAATCAGTTAACCCTTTACGTAACATGAAAAGCAAGCGACACTTGCAAACAAAATTACTGAATATCTGTTTTTCTCTTTCTAAGTGAAAAACATAGCTTATAACGCTTATTCGAACAAGCTCAACGAGTTCTTTTCAATGAGGCATCATATGCTATGTTTTTGATGAAAAGAATGGAAAAAATAATGAAAATCGAATGGCAATTTCTGTAAATAACGCTGGTCGGTTTTGGCCGTTACGTTGTGTAAAGGGCTAATACACGGTTATACGTATACATACGCATCAGACCCGGTATTATCACTTCAAGAATTCTTCACTTCAAGAACTTCGGCATCTGCATCAGTATCCCAACAATTTCGAAATAGGGCCCGCCGCAGAAATAACCGTGGCGCCCGAATTTCCTCTCCCGACCTTGAGTGTATGTTAGCTTACCAAGTAAGTCTGTGCAATGCACAGGATTAGTCACTTTTTTCGTTCTTGTTATAAATAAGATCATATGCGACTAACACTGTGTATTGTATGGCCTCAGTAAGTGCACATTTTTATGTACTGTGTTGTTTGGCAGTTACCAATGTTTTTGTAACCTGAACGTGTGACCAACCCTGTGCTTTCCACAATCCGATATTATAAATTATTGTGATGGAGTTGACGATAACATGGTTTGAGGTTTGCGGCTTGGAGCTTATACGAACATACGCTCCGATCCACAAACATCAGACCATGTTGCCGTCAACTCATCACAATGACGTATATGTCCCAATAAGACACCACCCATAGCCCAAAACCTAAATAGTGAAACACGAGATGCTTATTTACTAAACTTATGATCGTTAAAAGTTGCCTTGCTCAAGGCAACTTTTAACGATCACAGGTTTAGTAAATAAACCTTTCATGTACTCCAGGACGGCACTGGATAAATAATCAATAAACCAGATAAACTCATTCCCTTTCAGTTCCAATTGCAAATCGGTTTGTTGTTTAAACAACACTTCATCCGGAACACCGTCTGCTGCACGTGTGAAAAAAACAGAAAAACTAAGCGGTTTGCTAGTCACTCCGTTGATGAAGCAATTATGAAACAGGCGACGTCATTTCATATATTTCGCGTGGTGACGTCAGAAGGTAACATTTGCTACTCGAGTCGTAAACATAAAAGAAACTACGCCAGCTCTTATCCAATCAGAGGGTGTGGATTTTACTCTTATTGGAAGATAAGTATTTCCATTAGCTGTTTGAATCCTGCACCCGATGTAACATGTAATCAACTAACCCTGTGCATTTTACAGCCTTAGTCAGTGTACATTTTCATTTATTTTATTTCTCCAAAGTGATGGTAAAACCAGCCCGTAATATTCTCAAAAATTCTTTAACCTCAGCTTATGACCCCTCATTGGAGAAGATTGTGGAAAGTTTTTGTTTGAGTGAATTCAATAGATGAAAACATAATCTATTTTCAATTAAAAGGATCTGTATTTCTCTCTTACCGGATATATACTCTGATATGATGTTGCTCTAATTACATTTCTACCTCGGGGGATAGCAGGAGATAGCAGGAAGACAGCCAATCTGGCTATGCTGTTCCTCAACGGTATGTATATATACCACAATATTATTCTGTAACTGAAATGATTATTATATTTTACATACCGTTAAATAAAAAATAATCCCACCTGCGGCAACCGCGTTGTGTCCTTGGGCAAGACACTTCACCCCGATTGCCTACATGGGGGCACGATGACGCTGTGTACTGAGGCGTACTGCACGTCGATGGTGCGCATGTCTTCAACCAATCTAACCCTGCCTGTGCTGCGGTGCAGAGTTCAGAGTTACGATGTTGGAGAGCTGACAGTTGCTCGGTGGTTCTCTCCGGGTACTCCGGCTTCCTCCACCTGTAAAACTGTCACGGTCACGATTAGCCATTGTGCATAAGTATGTGACCTTAAACACCAATAAATAAATAAATAAATAAATAAGAAATAATGTTAGAAGTTCGCATTCAAGTTTATTTGGGACTTACAGGGTTGGTAGGTGAACATAGTGAAAGAAATGTGAAGATAATGGACGTTTCTGTAAATTTACTTCATACCATTGTGCACTGAAGAGATATGTAACTACTACAGTGTGAGAGTGACTGGACGTTTCAGCATGTTGATCCAATAAGTTGGCTCTTCTAATGTATCTTAATGCATAGGAGGGTAACTGGGGAAAAGGCAGTTACTGGGGTTTCAACAGTTGAACTTTTTCGAGTTTTATGATTCAGAGATATAGATGATCTCAAACGAGTGACGTTTGGATATAAGATTTTTTGAAACGAGTTTGATGAATTTGATTCACAACGAGCCTTTAGGCGAGTTGTGAATCGAATTCATCAAACGAGTTTCAAAAAATCTTATATCCAAACATCACGAGTTAAAGTTTCTGTATATCGCATGAATTTTCGAATGTTTTTTACACTTTTTATTTAATTCATTGTCGCCAAATTCTCCCAAAACAACCGACGATCAGTTCGTTGGCTCAGACGCTTCACACCATGACGTCATGAATGCGCTTTACTTGCACCTGTTGTCATAATATAGTTCCCCGAGTATTTCAAATGTTACCCACTTTTCGTTGACGTTAGTGAAAAAAGGACCCAGGCAGATCATTTAATATCACATTAAACAAGTAATATTTAATCAATTTGAAACATTAAACACAAGAAAGAGTTCCACTGACACATTCATTCCTCGTTCTCAGAATCTGAGTCAAGGACGCGAGCACGTTTCGCTGATGGGTTGTTGTGAATGTGAATTTTAAAGTTTCCACCATAAACATCTCGGAATGAACTGTTGACACCTCCGACACATTTGATGTTATTCTCTGACTTCGCCATGGAACTGCATGTTATGTCAACGGTTTCTGAAAGTTGTTGATCCTATGTGAATGGAAAAAGCTGGTTTGTTCGATATTGTTGCTATGGGAGCAAGTGCCGATTAGACACTAGTTGATAATCAGGAAATATCACATGAAACGTCGTTAATTTCGACGTAACAACCCATGTCTTATTTTCTGATTATCAACTAGTGTCTTATCGGCGCGTGGTCCCATAGCCGCAGCATTGTATTCTTGAGCGTAGTTCACATGACGTCAATTACGTCAACAGGTGCAAATAAAGCGCATTCATGACGTCATGGTTTGAAGCGTCTGAGCCAACGAACTGATTGTCGGTTGTTTAGGGAGAATTTAGCGACAATGAATTAAATAAAAAGTGTAAAAAACATTCGAAAATTCATGTGATATACAAAATCTTTAACTCGTGATGTTTGAATATAAGATTTTTTGAAACTCTTTTGATGAATTCGATTCACAACTCGCCTTTTAGGCGAGTTGTGAATCGAATTCATCAAACGAGTTTCAAAAAATCTTATATCCAAACATCACGAGTTTGAGATCCTCTATATAAGACATGGGTTGTTAGTCGAAATTAACGACGTTTCATGTGATATATATAGTGATATTTGATGAGTAAACATTTGATTGGTATAGTGATCATCCATCATACTAGTGTACAAAGTTGAGATCGTAAGCCTGAGGCGTGCTCATTTTCACACTCCTTGTGATTGGGCGGGGCATGCGATATTATTTGGCGTTACGCATCAGAGTGACGTTGTGGCGTGATGGAAATGCTTCGTTGCAAAACAATATCAAGAAAGAAAGTAAACAGACCACCGAAGGTTATATTGTTTCTTTAAACATATCGGAATCATTCACTTAATTCAAGTTTATTCCTGGTATAAATATAGACTACGCTCACCCATGCTTCAGTTCATCACATCATTTCAATTTGGATTCCATTGTGTCAACACGGATTAACCCTTTACCCAACGAATCGCCCGCATCCGCCCACGTAATATGCAGATTCAGCAGCTGAAGAAATATTATTTTTCAAAAAATGTCAACAAGACCATATCATGTGGCCCCTCTTTGGAACGAGCTCATCGAGCTCGTTCCAATGAGGGGTCACATGATATGGTTTTGTTCAAATTTGTCGAAAAAAATAAAAAATGATATTTAAATTAATAAATTTTGATATCGTCTGCGTTGGGTAAAGGGTTAATCAACACGCTGGACGTTACAATGGAAATACCAAAATACAGAATACTCTGTCACCTCTGAACATTTCTTGCCATTTACTCGGAATATTCAAGTAAAAGATGAAAACATCCAACTGACTGTGGACTTTGTGACAGAAGACAACCAACCAACTCCTATGGGGAAAGGTAGCACCTTTCTTGAGAGGAAAGCTTCTTGCACTGGTCAGTAGTATGAGAAGGACAAATGGCGTAAAATTTTAACACTGATATTCCCAAAGACGACCCTGGAGGCACGTTGGCGTAAAATTAATTTTAACACTGAAATTCCCAAAGACGACCCTGGAGGCACATTGGCGTGAAATTAATTTTAACACTGAAATTCCCAAAGACGACCCTGGAGGCACTTTGGCGTAAAATTAATTTTAACACTGAAATTCCAAAAGACGACCCTGGAGGCACGTTGGCGTAAAATTAATTTTAACACTGAAATTCCCATTGACGAGTCTGGAGGCACTTTGGTGTAAAATTAATTTTAACAGTGAAATTCCCATTAACAAATAACAAAATTTATTTAAAGTTAATTCAATATATTGTCATGAACTGAACATATTTACATCGAGATCTGAGTTTACCTATCTATGAAAAACCTATTTACATCGAGATGTTTGAAAAAAAAAATGAATAAAATTTTTCCTTCTCTCATTTACTGTCTGAATGAAATAATAAAATAAGAACGAACTAAAAAAAATCGTAGCTGTGTTACATAATGGATTTCTATGATATTTATATAATAGGTGGGTGACTTTTTACTATCTAATAAAAACTTACGAAAAAATAAAAAGAGTATAATGGAAAAAATAGCTTTGGAGTTTTGTTTTGACACCTGATTTTTTTTTATTCCTATTATTATTACAGTTATTTTAAATATTGTCTATCGTTTTGCTCAAACCAGTGTAGAACATCTCTGTCGTTTTCTTTGAAATGTCTTGGATGAAATTTGATAGTAAGAACTGTCTATAAATCATATCCGTTTGCAAGATGATCTAAAGCAAATACACAGTACATTCCACACACAACACTAAAATCACTCTGTACTCTCATTGTATTTATTGTCCAGGAATCTATCTGTGTTTTTCACTATGAAATTGTATATGTCTTTATCCATTGGTGGTAAACCATATGAATCAAAGTAGATAGCAGAATGATTGTCTTTAAAATATATTGCTATCCAATGTTCTCCTGATTCTTTCGAAGAATCTGTGTTCACAAGATATGCTTGTCTATGTTTAGGTTTTCGTTTTGGTAACAAATGGTAAGTCTTTTGAACACACTTTTCCATTTAAGGATGATAATCTTTAAGAATTGTCAAGTACATATGGTAATTGTATGGTTTCCATCTTCTTAGCCCTGGAAAGCGCTGGCACAAAGCCATTAATCAAGATGTGCTGAATGATATGACGAGTCTCTTTTTACTAAATCTGCATACTTTTGAATGTCTTTTTGGCAATCTATTTCAAAGTCCACACCAGCACAATATTCTAATAAGTTCATTCTTCTTGCTTTCTTGTGTAGATTATATGGTATAGTCACTGGACACAGTTTCTGTAAACATTCTGCAATGTACATATCTGTTAATGTTCTTGTGTGTGATTGACATTCTTCACAGATATTTTTCATTTTCTCTTTAATGGATTTTGTCAGTTCTATTCCTGAAGTAATGTTTGTATTTTTTCTGCATACATCTTTCAATGTTCACAATGACTCATCTTTTTAATAGTCAAATATCACTTTTCTAAATCTGTTGATCTCTGTCTCACTATCAAATTCTGTATAGGCAACAACGTTGATCACCTCTTGAAGAGCTTGTGCAAACTGAAGTTCAATTCGAAGATTACCAGATTTTTTTTGGATGAGCCAACGGTCCATTACTACACTGATCAGGTGTCAAATCAATTCCACAAGAGTATATCCTCTTGCAAAATCACGCAAAGATAAATCAAATGTTTGATTTTGTTCAACATATCCCATAGCTTCATATAGGGAAAGATATGGATTTAGATGATGTCCACCTCAGACATTTGGTTCAAAGGGACGTGATTTAATGGAATGTCCATGTACTGTTACTTCCAACTTATTCAAATTAAAATGCTAGAAATTAAATGGAGTTGTTCCAATATCTACTTTTATGTCTCTATTAGATACTAAGCCAAGAATAATTCGTTTTATTATCTGTTCATGAAACAGATGGTCTTCTATTTTTGAATGAAGACTGTTTCCAATAGTAAATGTTTTAATTTCAACACGCTTTCTGGGCATTTTGTAACTTGAATGATCTATTTGTCCATAAAAGTCATTTGCAAATTTTGGAATCAAATCGTATGCTGGTACTTTAAATAGAGCTATTTTAATTTCAATTTTGCCACGTTCACCACCAGTTAGACAAAATTTAGACAGAGACGATGTAATTTGATTCTCATCTCTACTTCATTTGGTAAATATTTTTCTTGCACAAATAGATCTAAGTGTAATTTTCCTCTTAACTGAATAGACTTACTAGCACCAATTAATTTTGCATGTTCCGTCAAACCTTTGTTAAATGAACTTTTTGTAGTTCCAGTATGTGTGCCCGGAGTATCTGAATACCACATTTCACTTGCAGCCAATTGTGATGTTTTCCACATCTTTTGAAAAACTAAGAAAGTTCTCCAAAAATCTTCGATAAAGATATAGATCTGTATTGGTGGAAATGAAAATGAAATTTCGCAACATGCTATAAATAATACATTTATTTATGATACAAGCTGCAAGTACATTACCTTTAATATTTAGTTAATACAAAGGAAGGCGATAGTGACACACAGAGAGAAAGCATGCTGCATGAAGATGGTATAGTGATTGCGGCTGTCTTCACACCATCCCCATGCATATAAAACCGGTGGTGATAAAATTACCATTCCATATGACATCAATTTTGCTAAACATACTATGAAAAAAGTTATTAATGGGAGCAATTTGTGTATCTGGAGTCAAAGCATTCCCATCTTGTTTTGTAATTTTAAACTGAACTTCAAGTGTAGATGCTGCAAGATGCAACCACCTGATCGTTTGTCTTGGAATTAAAACTTCTATTGGTGAAGAATTGTTTAAAAATACTATTGGAAATTGTTCAATTTTACCAATCTTTTCTATATGACTTGATGTTGGTGATACATTATCTGGATCAAAACTACTTCCAAACTGTTTGCATGATCCATGTAACATATGATTTAATCAAACATATCAAGTGGTCTTGAATTTCGTTTTACAGGAGCTCTATACGTCTTCCTCTTTGAGAAAGTTTTTTAGAATGACTTACTGCTTTTCGTTTTGGTCTTTTTCTACCTAAAGCAGATTCACCCACTGATTTCAAAATATCTTTTCCATGAGTGAATAAACTTTCTTTAGGTGCTTTACATTTTCCTAAAAGTTATTTTGCCATCTGTATACCATGTTTCAAACTTTTGCGTTTTAAAGTTTGAATTTCATTTTTTGCTAGAGGTTTTACAAATACAAAATGTACAGCTGCTTCCAATTCTGTACGAAAAATATAACCTAATCCATACCTATAGTGACGTGGTATACCTTGATATACAGGTATCAATTTTTATAAATATAATTTGTTATGCTCTCGAAAATGCAACTTACTATAGTCTTATCACTGACAAACTAAATAGGTTTACCAGTATTACCATTTATATTTATACTGATCTGATCAAAGTAAGATTTTGATACTGCATTGTCCTTGGGCAAGGCACTTTATTCTGGTTGCCTACGTGGGGCACGATGACGCCGGGCACTAAGGCGTACTGCACGTCTATGGTGCACATGTCTTCAACTGCTGTAACTCTGCTTGAGCAGAGCTTGAACATTGAACAGTGTTAGAATGTTGAGGAGCTGACAGTTGCTCATCGATGCTCATTGGTTCTCTCTGGGTGCTCTGGCTCCCTCCACCCGTAAACTGTCATGGTCACGATTAGCCATTGTGCATAAGTATGTGACCTTAAACACCAATAAATAAATAAATAAATAAATAAATAAATAAATAAATAAATAAATAAATAATGATACTGGTACGTAATGTACATTATTAAGTTCTTTGTGAATATGTTGACATTCTTTCTGTGATTCAAATGGTATTACTCTTAAAATAGGTGCTTCAGTATCACCTATAAATGTATAATCTGCAACATCGAATAAATAAAAAGTTGATTGAATAAAAAATTTAATCCACATTATATTTAGATGCATCTCTTGACACGTTAGGAAAAATGACAGGAAAAAATATTTCTACATTTCAGTTTTTGTAATAAACTTAGTGACATTTCATTACCAACTTGTCCGGTACCATTTCCCACTATTTTTACATGGGATTGTTGAGGTGAAAACCCCAGATGAAATGCTAACCTTATGTTTTAAATATATCTCCAAGTTTTTCTTGAATTTCTGATTGCATTTCATCTATGACATGCCCACCATTTACATTGACACCTGGTGAAATGCTTAATTCAACAGCAGCAATACCTTTGTGAATCATATGTTTCAGAGATTGATACGATTCAATATTTTGCCATCTGTTACAATGATTTTAAAAACAGACTGTTCATATGCAATATTTTTTGCCTCTGAAGGTAAAATTACTTCCCACTGCCCTTTATCATGATGAATGGATTTAGGTAATTGTGTTTGAAAACAACATTGTGTATTATTTGGAAACATATTCATAGAACAATTACCCAGAAGTGTAAAGTAAAACTAATTCATTTTTCCTATCTTGAGGTTTTTCAAATATTTTAAACCCAGTAAACCCAGACTTGGAAGAATATATCCTAAAGAACTACTTAATAACACTAACCACAATTCTTTATCTGAGCTTTGTAATTTAAGATGTGCAATGGCAGTAATTTTAATACCATAAATGACAATAATCTGTGCAGTGGCGGCGCCAGAAATTTTTTTGTGTGGGGGGGGGGGGGGGGGCAACTAGGGGGGCAGACTCCCATAAAGGGGGGCAAATACGTAAAGGATCATATCATTACTTTGTTATGAGGTAGTCCAAACTTGGACCCAAAGTACATAATATATTTTTTTGGTTTGGTATGTCCTCTGGACGTACCAAACCAAAAAATTATATTACGGACTTTGGGTTCAAGTTTCGACTAAATGTAATGGTAATTAGCGGTCATCCTATCAAAAAATCCTGGATCCGCGTCTGGTGGGTCTGTGCGTGAGAGAGAGAGAGAGAGAGAGAGAGAGAGAGACAGAGAGACAGAGAGAGAGAGAGAGGCAGTGTATGGGAAATTATTGGGAACAAAAAAAGAGAGGGGTGTGTGTGTGTGTGAGACAGAGTGACTGAATGTGTTTGTGTGTGAGGGTGGATGGAAATGCATGCGAGATGGTTGGGGGGGGGGGGGGGGGCAACTGGGGGGCAAAGCCTTCGTTTGGGGGGGGGGGGGGCAAATCCCCCCCCCCACCGCCATGCCCCCCGTAGCGCCGCCACTGAATCTGTGTGAAATAAGTCACTTGATTTTTTTCAACACGATTCTCGCAAAATTTAAATTGTTGTTGTGGAGTTTGTACATCAACACTTGTGCTTTCACTAGGTAATGAGGTTTCATTTGATGACACATTTGTTTTTATACCAAATCAGATTAGCTATCCAACTATCAAATTCCTTTGGATATCTTTCCCAATGTACTTTAAATTATTTAATAATTTTCTTACTCAGACGTTTTGACCATCTATCAAGACTGATACAATGATATAGTTTTTACCATCTTTTATACTTTGAATTTACTGAGGATAAAATGTTCCTGAATTCTTTCTCCACTTAAATCTTCAAGTTTGTAAGTAGGTGGTATTGCACGTTTCATGTGTGTAATTTTAAATAATTATTTTGTTAAATTTGATAAATACCCTTTTTTAAATGTATGTTTGGTTTTATTAACACGTATTAAATCACCCACTTGAAAAAGTATTTTTTTCTTTTGAGTTTTGTTATCCACACGAATGTTGAGAGACTTCTTCATTTTGTATAGATAGAGAAGCAGCAGTGTTTTGAATACTCCGATGGAAACTATGATTGTAACTATACACGAAGTTTTGTAACACATCTATATATTTTAATGTGTGCTTATGCGTGAAATATTTCCACATACATGGTTTTCCACAATACTTGCTTTTGTTTCAGAGAACACTATTAAGTAAATCAATAATATTTGAACCTTGTATGATTTTTCCTCCATAACTTAATATATCCTGATTATCTCAGCTCATGTTTGGATGAGTTGATAAAGCAGATAATAATGAAATTACATTTCATCTCACAGTAACAGGTACATCTTCTATAATACAATCTCATAAAGATAATGCTTTTTTTTCTTCTGACCAGTGAAGGTTGTAATGCTTTGTTGTGAGACATTTGAAATTTCTGCAACGTTTTCCCATACTTAAATTCTTTTTCACTTTCTGATAACTCTGAATTTTCTAACACTAAATTATTCTGAAGTTGTGGTAATTTAGGACGTTGAGTTTTTTAACTTCAAAACCCTTGCATATCATGTAACATGTGACAAGGTGGGACATCTACAGTGCCTCTTATCGGATTAGCTCTGACGGTGCTTTCCATGCTGATTTTGATATCAGGTGACGTTGAATTGAACCAGGGACCAGATTCAGCTGACTCAAACAAAAACAGCAACATCCTAAATATTTGCCATCTTAATATACAAAGTGCGAATGTACCTCACAAGCTAGATATTCTTTAGTGTGAAGCTCTAGCAGTGATATCTTGGACCTCACCGAGACATGGTTCAATGCTGACAACCCTACGTCGAAAGTCCACCTGCCTGGTTTTCCTGGACTTAATACATAAAGATCGGATGACAAAGGGCGGAGGTGTGGCGGTACATCTTAAAGAAGGCATCGGTTTTCGATAAAGACCTGACCTAGAACCATATAATATTGAATGCCCCTGGTGGACAGAAGTACTCCCAAAACATGGTAAACCATTGCTGCTGGGTGTGTTTTAGTGCCCGCCCAATGTTGCAGCAGATACTTGGAACCCAATCTCCATTGTGAAAGCTAGAGACTCCCGAATAGCCGACAGATTTTAACGATAATCAACTTTTTCCAATAGGAAGCAGTTTCTTAGAAATTATAAAATACTTTAACCTCTCCCAGCTTGTGAACGAGTCGACGTGCCTTACCGAATCGTCAGAATCGCTACTTGACGTCTTTGCCTTAAGTAACTCTGTTCGTGTCTTATCCTGTGAGGTATTAGATAGAGAGTAATCGCTTGATTGGACTGGTTACGTGAAATAATTCATGAGAGGTGAGGGACGTTGTACAAACACGAGTGCGCGAATGCACACGAGTGTTTTACAATATAGTCCCTCGCATCGAATGAATTATTTCACGTAACCAGTCCAGTCAAGTGATTACTCTGTTTATTACTTTTCATTATTAACGATAATTATATTATTTCACCCTTTACCTAACGTAACGGCAAGCGCTATTCTCCGAAATCGCCAATTAATTTTCATTATTTTTTTCATTTTTTGTCTCTAAAACATAGGTTATGACCCCCTCATTGGAACGAGCTCGTTCCAATGAGGGGACATAACCTATATTTTTGAGGCAAAAATGAAATTAATAGCTATTCAATAATTTTTTTTTTGCAACTGTCGTCTGCTTTTCATGTTAGGTAAAGGGTTAAAAAAAAACAAAAAAAGAATGAAGTCCCCATTACACCAAGGGCAAAGCGTCTTCGTTTGCGCGCACGGATACATGATCCAATTGTTGATTGCATAATTCACTTGTGAAGTTATCGTTTATAATCAAACCCGGAAATCACAGTAAATCACACTTTGGAAAGTAATAAATCTCTTTTTTCACCCATGATCCGTTACTATACCGATTTCTGTAGAGTCTGAATTTGTGAAGCCTCCACCTTCTACTTTTAAGAGACGCGTCTGGACGAATGCTTTAGGAAATTACACTAACTTGAATAACGCCATCGTTAATGAGCAATGGGGCGACATTTTTGATAACCCTAATCTGGATACTGTGGTTTCTAATTTTACCAATAAACTACTCGATTTGGCATCACAGCATATCCCAAACAAATTTATTACTTCCAGGAATACTCAACAAAAATGGTTCCATAATGACCTACGACTACTTATCAAACGAAGAAAATTCTTATTTCGAGCTGCTAAATGTAGCGGCCTTCCGCACGCGTGGGAGAAATATAAAATTAAGAGGAACGAAGTGGTTTTAGCTATTAGGAAAGCTAAACTCCTCATGCTACTAAAGTTGAAAATGAACTCAAAAGTTCAGAGGTCGCATCCGCACAATGGTGGAAGACTCTAAAATCATTCATAGGAAATAATGATACCTCAAGGATTCCTACTATCACTTATCAAAATAAAACGTTTTCAACGAACATTGAGAAAGTCGAGGTGCTCAATGAATACTTTAGTTCTATATCTATTATTGATGACTCCAACGCTCCTCCCCACCCCCCACCCGCATCCTGGTCTTCCACCCTTTTTAATAATGGATAGCATAATATTGCACTATAGCGAGGTATACAAAACCTTAAAATCATTAAATATATCTAAAGCATCCAGCCCTGACCTTATTAGTCCCCATCAACTGAAAGAATGTAAAAATTCCTTGTGCGAGCCACTTTTGATCCTTTTTAATATTTTACTTACCAACTGTTACTTTCCTCATGCGTGAAAAAAGGCCAATGTTTCGCTCGTTTTAAAAAAGAACCCATCCAATTTAGTAACAAATTATCGCCCGATATCGTTGATTAGCTGCGTAGGTAAAGTGATTGAAAAATGTGTTCTAGGTGATAACATCCTTCATCCATTCCAATCAGGTTTTACACCAGATGACTCAACTGTCATCCATTTAACTGATATATATGACGAGTTTTGTCATGCTCTCAATGAAGGAAAAGAGGTTAGGGTGTTTTTTGTGATGTCAGCAAAGCGTTTGATAAAGTATGGCATGTCGGTTTAATTCATAAACTGGAGAAAATCGGAATTCAGGTGGATTACTTTATTTTTTAAAATCATATCTTTCAAATAGATCTCAACGTGTTGTCATAGGAAACGAGGCCACATCCCGAAGAACTGTTTGCTCTGGAGTTCCACAAGGATCGGTCCTTGGTCCGCTTCTATTCCTTATTTATATTAATGTAATAACTGAAAATTTGATCGGCAATGTACGTCCGTTTGCAGACGACACATCTCTATATCTGATAGGGGAAAACCTTACACAAGCGGCTAATTTAATCAACCATGACTTAGCAACAATAGCAAACTTGGCTAGGCTGTGGTTGTTTGAATTTAATCCACAAAAGGAACAGGATGTAGGCTTATATCACGGAAAACAACTCATCCAAAATATCCTCCATTATTTTTTTCTCATACGCGAACATCTGAAGTCAGTAGTCGCAATCACTTGGGCGTTTTCCTCAATACCAACTGTACATGGACAAATCAGTTTGAAGACATTTGCTCTAAAGCTTAGGCCCGTATGCACCTGATGAGAATCCATGAATTTGAACTTGATCGAAGCATGTTGGACAAGATTTATTTTGCTTTTGTCAGACCTTTATTGAATTACGCAGATTCGGTTTGGGATAATTGTAATGAAAATGATATTGCAAACATAGAAAAATTCCAAGTAGATGCAGCCAGGATTGTTACTGGAGCAACTATTAGTGCTAGTAAAGAATTATTATACGCCGAGACCTGCTGGGATACCCTGCAGAGTTGGCGTCGTAACCATAAGCTGATGGAGTTTTTTAAGATGTACCGCCATCTAACTCCTCCTTACATTACTAATAAGATACCACCAATTCGATGCACAATCTCCTCTCTAGTGGCAACCACAGAATTTCCTTCTGCCAAACACAGTTATACCAATCGTCCTTCATTCCAGAGGTCATCAAACTTTGGAACGAAATTCCATTACAAGTAAGAGAGAACAAATCATAGTAATTTCAAAAGTTTTTTAAGCAGCGGTAGGCGCCCCCCCCCCACCCCCCCCCCCCCCCCCCGTCCTGCTTCAGTGGTGCTAACTGCCGTGCGGCACAAATATATCACTGTAGATTAAGGTTAAAAAGTAGCAACCTCAACCACCACTTGTATGCAAACCTTATATCGCTATCACCAAACTGTCACTGCAGTGAAATTGAATCGACAGAGCATTTTCTGTTTTTGTATCCGCTTCACCCCCGTGTTCGTAATCGCACGATAAGCTTACTGCCATTTCCTGTTAATGTATCCAAGTCATTATCAAATTTCGCCAAAACCCAAAAAGTAAAATTCGTGAAAACTTTTCTTTATTGAAGTTTTATACAGATGAAACATTGTTAAGAATGAAAATAACAAATGGTTCTCCCATCATCCCACTCAAGCCTGAAAATCTGTTATTTTCAGAATGTGGTCCCCAGTGGGTGAATTTGCTGGTGCTATCCCATACAGTGTGCTAATTTATCCTCTGGGTACATCTTGCGGTTGAGGTTTGAGACCTTGATTCAGATTGAGATTCACAGAGGGTAAATTTGGTGATCCTACCCTGTTGTGCAGGGTAGCATCACCAAATTCATCCCCTGGCGTATTCATTCTGGAGATGACAATCTGCTTATTTTCAGGCTTGATCCGACTATATGTGTCCAAAACAAACTGGTAACACGTGCTGTGCATGCTATAACGGAAGTATTCCAAGGAACTTGCTGAACAAATTACCGGTCAATTTTAATATTTTTGTATGTTTATCAATAATCATGGCCCAATCATAGATTTAGGGCCTTTCTGTCAGAAAAACAATAATTTCGCTAGTAAGATAAAAGCCTAGTTTGGAGAATCACCTACCTTAACAAACGGAAGAGGGGAAAAACTCGCTGTTACGGTGGGGACACGTTTATAACGGGAGAGACGCTATTTTGTTATAGTATGGAAAAATCTTCTGAAAGGAAGAGCCAAATCTGATTTAAAATTACAAAGTCGTCGGTTCGCATACGATACGCCCGTATAGGATGAACTGCAAAATTAAAATCAATATAAAAACTCAGTACTTATTATATTGTCACCTCATCATACCTTCTTTGAAACAGTAAAGACTCAATCTGTTACCTGATGAACACTTTGATTTCTCAGGCAGTAAACAAAACGAAAGTAGCAATAAAAGTGTGAACATCATGATATTTATGTGTGAAGGCATTCCTTTTGGGGACAGAATTTTGCAGCAATTCAATTTACGACGAACTGTAAACTAGGGCTGCACGATATTCAAAACAAAATACCGGTATCAGTATTCAAAAAAAATACCGCGGTATACCGGTATATCGAAAACTGTTCAGATATCTGAACATAAGTACCACAATCGAGACTTGAGGCATCACAGTCGGAACGAATCAGCATGCCTTGATTCGAAAACCTTTACACAACGCAGACGATATCAAAATTTATTATTTTAAATATTAGTTTATCAAATTTTTCCAAAAAATTCTACAAAACAATATCATGTGACCTCTCATTGGAACGAGCTCCTTGAGCTCGTTCCAGTGAGGGGTCACATGATATAGTTTTGTTGAAGTTTTGAAAAAAATATTTTTTCAACTGCTGAATTTGTTTATTACGTGGGTACATGTGGACGATTCCTTGGGTAAAGCGATAATATTATTCATTCTGAGCAGCAGTTAAAAAAACGCAAGACATCTTGAAAATTAAATTGTGGGTAAATAAATAATGACGATAAACCGATATTTTTGTAATTACACCGGTATTCAGTCGATATTGGTTTGAATACCGGTATATATCGGTTCGGTTTATGGATATATCGTGCAGGCCTACTGTAAACACTGTACATGCATAAATACGTCTTACCGGTTGCATAGTGAATTATGTTAGTCTACTTTAGACAGATTTGAAGAAGGGTCAAACGTCAACTAAAAATTATCAACTTCAACAAAAACGGACAATCTTATAATCAATGAAAAAGTGACATATCCAGAAATAGGGGAACTGCTTTCTTTATAATGTTAAGGAGAGTTTAAAAGTCAAATTTTGGTGTTACGCTTTTTGTGTGTCACCATACATGAAGTCTTTTCCCCATAACTTTACAAACTCCAGCCGTGATTCTAAAAATACATCAATAAAAACACATTTTCCTCGAAAGCGACTTTAATCGTGGCGCTCTCTAAATAAATATCCAAATTTGATTTCCCCAAAAAACCTGATGAAAATAAAACAATTCAATTGTATATATAAAAATCAAGCTGGAATATGAAAAGTACGTATTTGACTTGGGCAGGTGGATACAACAGATAAAATGGGAAGGAGGTTTTGTTGGAATCGTGAAAGCACTGTACAAAGACGTACAGTGTGTACTTAACCAGGGAAACATCACAACGAAGTGGGCTCCAGTGGAGATAGACCTTAAGTAGGGATGCATCCTTTCACCGATTCTGTTTGCATTGTAACTGAAAGATTTAGAAGAGTTGCAAGCGAAGCGCAGAGGGTTTAAAAGTCGGAGAGACGAACATCCCAGGATTTTTCTTTGCTGATGAAATGGTTTTATTACTTTCCAAATTGTGATTTACTGGGATTTCCGGGTTTGATTATAAACGAAAACTTCACAAGTGAATTATGCAATCAACAATTGTGTCATGTATCCGTGCGCGCAAACGAAGACGCTTTGCTGTGGGTGTAATGGGGACTTCATTGTTTTTTGTTGTTGCTTTTTTGGACCTTTACCTAGCAAATAAAGCAGACGACACTTGGAAACAAAATTCTTGAATAACTATTATTTTAATTTTTTGTCTCAAAAACATAGGTTATGACCCCTCGACGAGCTCGTTCCAATGAGGGTCATAACCTATGTTTTAGAGACAAAAAATGAAAAAATAATGAAAATTAATTGGCGAGTTTTGAGAATAGCGCTGGCCGTTTTTGGCCGTTACGTTAGGTAAAGGGTTAAATAATATAATTATCGTTGATAATGAAAAGTAATAAACAGAGTAATCGCTTGACTGGACTGGTTATGTGAAATAAATCATTCGAGGCGAGGGACGAAATTGTAAAACACCCGTGCGCATTCGCGCACTCGTGTTTGTACAACGTCCCTCACCTCTCATGAATTATTTCACGTAACAAGTCCATTCAAGCGATTACTCTCTATTTATTAGCCGAGAGTGAAGGTGGACTACAGACACTGTTAACCATAGTAGGAAAATACGGGGATGAATGGCGTCTAGAGCTTAACGAACATAAAACCTTGGTAATACCTGTGTGTCGTAGGGTAGATAAGTCGTGAAGGTGGAAGGTTGGTAAATTCTTTATTGATGAAGAGAAAAACAAGGATATAACAGTGGGAGAAACGGGCGCATATAAATACTTGGGGATGAATTCGTGTGTTACAGGTAGAGGCATATATAGAAAACACAGATACATCGAAAAGAATACTCAACCAGTTAAATTATTTAGAAGAAATAGCTTTATCAAGGTGTTCCTTGGAAAAACTATTTGGGAGAGGTGGAATTACAAAGTATAATATGGAAAAGATGTGATCCCTCTAAACCATGTGGTAATGAGGAACTTGGAGATTCCACAAAATGCTACGTGCCGGTGGATAACTGGATCAAGTAAGCAGCCGAACTGGAAGCGCTCAGTGGGGAACTCGAGTGGATGCCGGTTAAAGAGAGAATAGATGTGGGAAAATTATGCTACCTAAATTACCTAGTAAACCTCCCAAATAGCAGATGGCGTAAACGGCGTTTAACCATGTATGGAACTGTACCATTCAGACAGGATGGATGAAGTAGGCGAGGCAGCTAATGGAGAACTACTCTATAGAGACTGATGATCTAGAAGAGAGACTGCAGCCGGGGACGAGCCTGATAAGGGTAAGAGTGCGTGGGGATTGTAACGGACACTGACGAGCTGGAAATGAGTTCTTTAGATGTGTTATATAAAAAACGTTGCGCTAGCTTTTGGGGAGAACCCGGATGGATCGTTTGGGGGCTCATTGTTGTTCAAAGTGAGATCCAAATCGCCAGAGTTTAGGGTGAAAAACAGGAAAAGCGAGGAAAGAGTGTGCCAAATGTGTAACTTAGAAATAACAGAGACCCTGGAACATTTCATTTTAGAATGCCCCAAATGTTTACCCTGTAGAATAAGACTCTTTGGGAAACTAATGGAAACATGGACTGGAAACATGGAGGATAATTGGACGAAAGAGCCATGGAGCTAGAACAAACCCTTCGAGTCGATGTCGGAGCGGGAATGAGTGAGGAAGCTAGAACAAGCGCTTCGAGTGCATGTTGAAGCGGGAATGAGCCAGGAAGCTAGAAAAAAACATTCGAGTCGATGTTGATGAGGTAAATGAGTCCATGTTGGCGAAGGAATGCGTCGGGAAGCTCTGAAAAACCCTTCGAGTCGATGTTGGCGAGGGAATGAGCCAGGAAGCTCTGACAAACCCTTCGAGTCGATGTAGTCGAGGGAATGAATCAGGAAGCTAGAACAGACCCTTCGAGGCAATGTTGGCGAGGGAACGTGTCTTAAAGACAGAACAGATCCTTCGAGTCCGCTTTGGAGGAAGCCACAACAAATCCTTCGAGTCCGTTTTGGCGAGGAATGAGCCAGGGGTCCAGAACAAATCCTTTGAGTCGATGTTGGCGAAGGACTGAGTTATGAAGTGAGAATAAACCCTTCGAAACGATGTTGGCGAATGGGTGTCTCAGAAAGTTAAAACAAGTCCTTCGAGACGATGTTGGCGAATGGGTGACTCAGAAAGTTAAAACAAACCCTTCGAGACGATATTGGCGAATGGGTGACTCAGAAAGTTAAAACAAACCATTCGAGACGATGTTGGCAAATGGATGACTCAGAAAGTTAAAACAAACCCTTCGAGACGATGTGGCGAATGGGTGACTCAGAAAGTTAAAACAAACCCTTCGAGCCGATGTTGGCGAATGGGTGACTCAGAAAGTTAAAACAAACCCTTCGAGACGATGTTGGCGAATGGGTGACTCAGAAAGTTAAAACAAACCCTTCGAGTCGATGTTGGCGAATGGCTGACTCAGAAAGTTAAAACAAACCCTTCGAGACGATGTTGGCGAGGGAATGAGTCAGGGAGCTAGAGCAAACACTTCAAGTAGAGGCTAGAACAGACCTTCGAGTCGATGCTGGCGAGGGAGTACGTCTGAAAGATAGAACAAACCCGTCGAGTATATGTTTTTTAAGAAAAGATTTATTCACATAATGAAGCAATAAACAAAAGGTATACAAATTGAGTACAATATATAGTAAATATATTTCTAGTTTATTTACCACATTTGATCCTTATTTTTATATTTTTTTAAAAAAGAGCAAGTAGAGGGCAATTTGAGAGAGTGAGGTGGGATGGGCAGGGTGGTGATGTTGGCAAATTAGCTACATGAACGTTGAATTCCTGGCACTTGTCTGTGGGTGCAGAAGCCAACGAAAGGTTTCACTGGATGCATTCAGAAAAGGTATGGCAGTAAATATCAGTCCTAATGATATTATAATAACAACAACAACAACAACAACAACAACAATAACAATAACAATAATAACAATAACAATAATAATAATAATAATAATAATAATAATCTGAATATGGTTGCATATTGAGGTTTACTCTTGTATCAAATTATTAGACTTTCCCACCGTTTTTCAATTTTTTTATACTGACGCAAAAGACAGTATGCTGATCTCTCTACATTGTAATAATTCAGTATTTCTTTTTTTAGTAAACTAATATCTAACTTTTCCTTTTTCATTTTAGTTCTATAAATAAAATGTTTTACAAAAATGAGGAAAAGGTGAAAAATGGGTGGTAACATGATGGTGAGGGAATGAGTCTGAGAGATAGAACAAACCCTTCGAGTCGAAACACCAAAAATTAACAAACATGCATTGTCTCATGTTAATAAAGCATCCATAACTCGAAATAGTATGTTATTCTGTTATTAAAATGAAAAAGGCCCCGTTTCTTTTTCTATTTCGTTTCGGTAATAAAAAGTGACATCGGAACGACCGCCCACCGATGCTCATGTAAACAGAAACAAGCTCGCACGTTTGTACGGCTGCTGCACAGTAAAATCGAGAAAAAATAATAGCAACTCTTAATAATCTGACGGGCATGGTAAAAATTAAATATACCCAAAGTAGCTTGGTGTACCAAATGTTCTCCACTCGTGGTGAACATTTGGTACACTAAGCTACTTTGGGTATATTCTATATATAACCAACTACCACCCAAGATGCCAACAATATCTTCTTTTACTTTATTAGATGCTTAGATGTATGGTGATGGGCTAAATGTTAATGGCTAAACTTGACTTCTTACCTGTCGTGCGGTCATGGAAAAGCCATAGAGGCTGAGAATGATCTTAAACGCCAGGAAATAAATATCTTAGTTTTGAAATATCTAGTACAGAAGTCTCTACAAAACTACAGATACGTGTGTCACGTCAAGTATTGTTATAACTAACCAGTTTTATAATAGCTTCCACTTTTGTAATAACAATCTTCGGGTTTTGTCATTGCTTACCAGTTTTGTGATAAAATCGATTGCTTTTTTGTCATAAATTAATGTTGCTAGTTTTGTAATAAAATTGGAGAGGTTTTGTCATAAAAAAATATCTCACAATTTTGTCATAGAAATCAACAGGTTTCGTGAGATACTAAATTTTTTCCACTTGCAAAAAAACTGTTAACCCAGGTTAACCCTTAATACTACTAACCGACCTAATGCCTTACACCAGCGTGCTGTTGCTACCAGTAGTACGCGATTCTAGGTCATGTGATGTTATTGAGTGTGTGTGGTTGTCTGGTATGGTAGTACAGTATGGACAGTATTTACCCCTGTAACAGGGTGTGTACTATTAGCCCGTGGTGCTACTTACTCACCTTATATCTTTTTCTGTCCTCTGGTTGCTGGACACACCAATGTCCTTGCTTTGATAGTACGTAATGGTATGCCATGTGGTGTTGAAGGATATGCTTGGTTTTCTGGATTGGTAGCATAGTATAGGTGGTATATACCCATTTTGGTACATTTTAGTCTTGGGGACATCCATTAATCCACCAAGAGCTATTTACTGTACCACTTTGTGGATTGCATGCTATATCCTTACAATTCAATTCTTCTGGGGTGTGCAACAGTATTGTAGACGACTCAGAATGGTGTAGTACATTTGGATGTAGTAGTAGTTTTTCGGTCATGGTAATTGTGTTTCAGTAGTTGTTGTAGTAGTTGTTAGTACAGTAGTTGTTGTAATTGAGATTGCTGGTGTATAAGTTGTTGGTGTATTTGTTGTTGGTGCTGTATAGATTAGTATTGTAGTTGTTTAGCGTTGCAGTAGTTGTTGGTGTAGTAGTTCGACCCCTGAGTTCCAATGTGTTCTATGTGCCTACTGGCACATAGAACAAATTGGAACTCAGGGGACGAGTTGTTGTAATTGAGATCCTTGTTGTGAAAGTTGTTGTATTTGTTGTTGGTGCTGTATAGTTTTAAATGTAGATGTTGCAATTGAGATTGTTGGTATAGAAGTTGTTGATGTATGTGTTATTGGTGCTCTATAGATTAGTGCAGTAGTTGTTTGGGGTTGTAATAGTTGGTGCAGTATTTACTGGTTGGTGTTGTAGATATAATAATGGCTAGTGTTGTGATTGTGGTGCTTGACCTACCATTTCGTGCTGTCCATAGCAACCAGGCGATAGTAAAATGCGTAAGGAGAGTAAGTAGCATAAAGGGCAACATACACCTACAGGGATATATATCGTCCATATTATGCAACCATACATGACACACACACACACACACACACACACACACACACACACACACACACACACACACACACACACACTTATCATATGACCTAGAATTATGTACTACCCAAACGTAACAACACGCTGGTATAATGTGGGTTAGTTGAACTAGGGGCAAAGTTTTTTTTTATGCGAGTGGAAAAAAGTATTGCCTTACAAACCCTGTTGATTTCTACGACAGAATTGGTGAGATTTTTTTCTGACAAAACCTGTTGATTGTATTACAAAAGTGACAAGCTTTGACAAAACCTAGCGATTTGTATTACAGAAATGGGAGCTTTGGCAAAACACGTAAGGTATGACAAAAATGGGCGTAACATACTTCTCCCTGTTTCATTTATCGGTATTTTTGGTTATACAGTCTATTTGTGACCTTTGCCGTGTTTGGTTGTATTCAGATTTCGACTGACTGGATAGAGTTAACCCTTAAGTCCTCAGATTAATTTTAAAGTATTTATGGCATATTGTGACTGAAGATGCTCGCAAATTGAGTAACGCTGTCTCGCCTCGTCTTGTTCCTCTACCTCCTACTCCTCCTCAGCCTTTCTTCTCTAGTTCTCCTAGTGCTCTCACTAGAACTCCTCCTCCTCCTTCTGTTTCTTCTCCTGTTTCTGTTTCCTCTCCTGCTTCTGTTTCTTCTCCCCCTTCCCCTGCATCTAGTGTGGTTCAACCAGGTATATCGTACTCAGAGAAAGTCAAATCACCGAGCCGCAACTCGGGCCGCTCATTTGATTCTAAATTCTCCCAGTTTCGGCATAAAAGCGGAGTTAATTTTGACAAAAGGAATTGGCGCCTCCCCGATGTTTGTAAAAACATCCTTATGATTGGAAGTTCAAATTTAGGACGCATTGATCGAAATCCCCATCCGGACATCCAGGTGGAGTGTTACCCCGGCGCCAAATTCAATCATCTGCGCTCTATGTTTAAAGGGCACAGGGGCCAGTCCAGTCCCCAAAAAATATTATTAAATATTGGCGTGAATTCTCGAAACGATAATTCTGATCTCGTAGTTAAGCAGTTGCGGAATATGCTTAGCGATATCAGGGTCAAGTTTAGATCAGCAAAAATTTATTTCGCTGAACTAAACTTTTCGCAAAAACTCCCTCAGGCTGAGAGGAGAACCCTGAGCATCATCAACGAAACCATTCGGAAAGTGAAGGACGTTAACGTGATACCAAAAATTGATGACGCAAAGTTTGATGTTGCTCAGGATTTAATCCATTGGACCACGAGAACCGCCAATATTATGTACGATCACTGGTTGAACCACCTAAATTTAAACTAAGTAAAGGCAAAGGTAACAGCCGCCTAACAGATGTGGGATTAGGAACTAATGTGGTTAACCTGTCTGGCACCAATGACCTAACAACCCAAGAGAAATCTCTTTTAGATCGCGGTTTAACTTTTGTACCAGCACCAAAGCCTAAAACTGATAACCAAACAAATTTACCATCATACAACTGTAATTTTCTTAGGCAAATGAAATTAGCCGACCGCTTTAGAAACTCCAGCGGTCGGAAACTTCCTTTTACAGAATCATCTGGTTGGTCACCTCCAGATAGTGAAGTAGATCCCGAAATTATTGAGGCTAGCAAACGAATCATCAAAAAGGTGTTCAGCATGAACATACTCTCCGATAAAGACAATTTAACAGCTGGTGAACGGAGAGCCCTCACGAAACTTCGAAAAAATAAGAAATTAGTAATTAAACCAGCCGACAAAGGTGGGTCGGTAGTTGTTCTATCTCGGGATAATTATATAAAGGAAGCCATGAGACAACTCAGCAATACTAAACATTATAAGAAAATAGATTCACTTATTTGGCCTAGTAATATCGAAAAATTCAATAAGATCTTAAAATTTCTCCTCGACGAAGGTCACATTACCAAAAAACAATTGAAATATTTAACAGCTAAGCTCAGTGCTCAAACAAGACAATTTTATATCCTACCAAAGATCCACAAGGACCGTTCTTCATGGACGGATGACTTAACTCCACCCGGGAGGCCAATTGTATCAGATTGTAATTCGGAATCTTATGCGATCTCGGAATTAATTGATTATCATCTGAAACCTATAGCAAATAGACATCCGAGCTATCTAAAAAATACACAGGATTTCCTGTCACAAATTTCGAAATTGAAAATATCAAAAAATGCAATTCTGGCTACTTTGGATATCGACAGTATGTATACGAACATTGATATTGATAAAGGTGTTAAATCAGTTAAAAATGCATTTGAAAAATATCCGGATGCGAAACGCCCGGATGAACAAATTTTGGATCTTTTAGAGCTGAGCTTAAAAGGTAATGACTTTCAATTCAATGGAGAATATTTTCTACAAATAATGGGTTGTCCTATGGGCAAAAGATTCAGTCCTAATTTTGCAAGCATTTATGTAGCGGAATGGGAGGAAAATGCCTTAAGCAAATGTGCAAAGCATCCTCTCGTATATCTCAGGTATTTAGATGACATTTTTATTATTTGGGAACATTCAAAAGAAGATTTTGATGAATTTTTAGAAATTTTGAACAATCACGATCCAAATATTAAATTGAAAGCTACTATCAGTGAAAATTCTGTTGATTTCCTCGATGTGACCGTGTATAAAGGCAAGCAATTTCAGGCGTCCGGTCATTTAGATTATAAAGTGTATTTTAAACCAACTGATTCACATCAATTGTTGCACACAAAATCATTTCATCCTCAACATACATTTAAAGGTATCATCAAATCACAACTCATTCGTTTCCACCGCAATTCAAGTGATAAGGTAAATTTCAATGAGGCTTGTTCTACTCTATTTGGCGCCCTCAGATCGAGAGGGTACTCGCTGCGCCTTTTGCGTAGCCTGAAATCCCAAACCCTGAAAAAGCTCGAAAGTCCAGCTGAAACTACCGATTTCGAACCACTGAAGATTGAACACAACAGACCGTTGCAGAATGGTAGTGGCGTGGTAATTAATTGCAAAAAGCCTCGTTGTAGACTGCATACTTTTATGCCTGATCAGAAAGAGGAATTTTCCTCCGAACAAACGAAAAATCATTATCAGATCCGTAACCCCCTTCATTGTGATTCACCAAACATTATTTACCTTATCACTTGTAAGCGATGTCGGAAACAGTATGTTGGTCAAAGTCAAAATCCTTTTCGAGAACGTGCTACTAGACACAAACAGGATATAAAACATAATGCTGATGCCCCAGTAGCACAACATTTTAACCTTCCTGGCCATTCTTTGGACGATTTCGAAATCCATCCTATTGAACAACCACCAATTAAAGACACATTAGAAGAAACGGATGAATTTAGAAAAAAACGTGAAGCTTTTTGGATCAATACGCTTCAAACCCTCTGGCCATTTGGTATGAACATATCAGAGGGCGAATGCGAAAGGAGGTCCATCATTCCTTTCACTTTAACGTACAACAGAATGAATATCGAAATAGCAAAAATGTTAAAAGATGAATTCAATTTTACCAATGCTAAATTAAATGAACCTTTGAATCTTCGACCTGTCATCGCCTATAAGAAAAACAAAAGCTTGCGTAACATCCTTGTAAGGACTAAATTAGAGCCCATCAATGAATAACATCAATTTTTGCCAGTCAGTTTAACCAGTTCCTAAGCTCATCACTTAGTTTAAATCAATTTTATGTAATTTTTTGTCATGTTTGAAACCCATCAGGGTTCAGTAAATGAAAACAATTTTTCGGCGGCATATTAAAAGAAAAAAACGTTTTAGTAGGAAATGTCTGTGCCAGTGCGATTTTTGAACCTCAAACACACACAGTCTTGTCTACCCTACATACCGAGGTACCCCATTGTTTGTCCTTTGTGTGGACTAACGGTTTCAACCTCGTTTTGCCGGTACAGTTCTGGGAAAACAACCGAGGTAAAGGGTTTCGTTTGTCTTTTGTACCTCGGTAAGGCGAAACACGCAAACTCTTTTGTCTAGTTACCTCGTCAGGTTGGTAAGACAAACCACACACACACACACACACACACACACACACACACACACACACACACACACACACACACACACACACACAGAGTCTTGTTTTCCCTACATACCGAGGTACCCCATTGTCTGTCCTTTGTGTGGACTAACGGTTTCAACCTCGTTTTGCCGGTACAGTTCTGGGAAAACAACCGAGGTAAAGGGTTTCTTTTGTCTTTTGTACCTCGGTAAGGCGAAACACGCAAACTCTTTTGTCTAGTTACCTCGTCAAGTTGGTAAGACAAACGCACACACACACACACACACACACACACACACACACACACACACACACACACACACACACACACACACCACACACACACACACACACACACACACACAGTCTTGTTTTCCCTACATACCGAGGTACCCCATTGTCTGTCCTTTGTGTGGACTAACGGTTTCAACCTCGTTTTGCCGGTACAGTTCTGGGAAAACAACCGAGGTAAAGGGTTTCTTTTGTCTTTTGTACCTCGGTAAGGCGAAACACGCAAACTCTTTTGTCTAGTTACCTCGTCAAGTTGGTAAGACAAACGCACACACACACACACACACACACACACACACACACACACACACACACACACACACACACACACACACACACACACACACACACACAGAATCTTGTTTTCCCTACATACCGAGGTACCCCATTGTCTGTCCTTTGTGTGGACTAACGGTTTCAACCTCGTTTTGCCGGTACAGTTCTGGGAAAACAACCGAGGTAAAGGGTTTCTTTTGTCTTTTGTACCTCGGTAAGGCGAAACACGCAAACTCTTTTGTCTAGTTACCTCGTCAAGTTGGTAAGACAAACGCACACACACACACACACACACACACACACACACACACACACACACACACACACACACACACACACACACACACACACACACACACACTAGTGAAGTAGATCCCGAAATTATTGAGGCTAGCAAACGAATCATCAAAAAGGTGTTCAGCATGAACATACTCTCCGATAAAGACAATTTAACAGCTGGTGAACGGAGAGCCCTCACGAAACTTCGAAAAAATAAGAAATTAGTAATTAAACCAGCCGACAAAGGTGGGTCGGTAGTTGTTCTATCTCGGGATAATTATATAAAGGAAGCCATGAGACAACTCAGCAATACTAAACATTATAAGAAAATAGATTCACTTATTTGGCCTAGTAATATCGAAAAATTCAATAAGATCTTAAAATTTCTCCTCGACGAAGGTCACATTACCAAAAAACAATTGAAATATTTAACAGCTAAGCTCAGTGCTCAAACAAGACAATTTTATATCCTACCAAAGATCCACAAGGACCGTTCTTCATGGACGGATGACTTAACTCCACCCGGGAGGCCAATTGTATCAGATTGTAATTCGGAATCTTATTTATTTATTTATTTATTTGGTTGATTCATTTATTTATTTGGTTGATTCATTTATTTATTTATTTGGTTGATTAATTTATTTAAATTATTATTTTTATTTTTATTTTTAATTTTTCATACCTTTCACACAATGTAGAGGTTCAGAAGCTAAAACACACAATTTCTACGTTATGTAAAATATTTTCCGTCATAAACCTCCGTCGGGGGATATTCATTCCAACTGATAACATTCGTGAGGCATCATGATCTTTGGCGTTATTTTTTCATTTATTTCCTTAGTCTCAATATATTTTATCAAACCATTTTTTCATATTATTTTCACATACTTCTGAAGCTAGTAAAGCAAACCGCTCCCGATTGGTTTTACTTAAATCAAAGCCAACCAATAGTGCTTCATGGGGTCAGTAAAGCAAACCACTCACTGACTGATTAAAATTCAATGGAAGCCAATCAATAGGGCTTCATCTAATTTGTTTGGACGACACAAACTGAGTTGTGAAAAACAAACTTGGGACATCTCAGATTGAAAAGAATTAATTAGATGAGTGACATTTGTCAGCTTGTTACCGAGTTTAATTATGTACTTAGCTGTGAAAAACACCCCCAGCCCACATGGATATATACCATGCATGCCCTCCCAAAGTTGGAATCATTTTCCTCAAAGTCTCTTTGAAAAAGCCAAACCAAGCGAAACGCGTCGAGACAGACGGATTATTTTCTACCTTTGCTGAAGACTACAACCAATCCAGGTATCTTCTCTAATAGGTAATATCTAGATTTCATTTTAATTTATTTCATTTCTTCATTTTAATTTCATTTTAAATTCATCTACTTATTCTTCAAATGGCTCAAAAAAGACAGAAGCATCAGGGAAAGAGAGTTGCCCAGTCTGGAAGGGGCCAGGAACAATCGTTCCAGGCCTATTCTAGATTGGTCAAGGCCCTTTTCCAGGTGATTCAGTGTATGCACCATATTGGGCTCCTAGAGCAGCATTTGGCCAACCGGGATTTCCCGAAGCAGTTGGAGAAGAAAGTGGATGAGTTAGGGGGCTTTCTAAAGCCGGCTCTTCCCACCCCACACATTTTTTCTGTTTTTCGACAGATTAGTGTGGGATGGGCCAACCAAACGTTAAATGCTTTAATTGAGCATTATAAGATAAATTTAAACCAGTTGAAGTCTAAGATAACTTTGGCTATGCGACCACCTCCTGGACTCGAAAAGATAGACTTCAACAGCGCTTCGGCGCGTGCCTTGATCTGGGCTCAAAAAAACTTTAAAAACAAGTTGACAGGTAAGACGATTTCGGCCTATGAGTCTTACATTTCGGAACTTCGCCCAGCGTCTGGAGTAAGGAACAATACGGGAGGGAGCAAGCAAACTCCGGCCCGTGTTGTCCCTCTACCCCAACGCGAAAAGCAAAATAAGAAAAGATCAAGGCAAAGCACTTCTCCCTCTTCGTTTCCTTCTACTTCTTCTTTCTCTCAGAGTAAGCGCCTCAATTTGCAAACATCTCCGGTCCATATTGTGACTGAAGATGCTCGCAAATTGAGTAACGCTGTCTCGCCTCGTCTTGTTCCTCTACCTCCTACTCCTCCTCAGCCTTTCTTCTCTAGTTCTCCTAGTGCTCTCACTAGAACTCCTCCTCCTCCTTCTGTTTCTTCTCCTGTTTCTGTTTCCTCTCCTGCTTCTGTTTCTTCTCCCCCTTCCCCTGCATCTAGTGTGGTTCAACCAGGTATATCGTACTCAGAGAAAGTCAAATCACCGAGCCGCAACTCGGGCCGCTCATTTGATTCTAAATTCTCCCAGTTTCGGCATAAAAGCGGAGTTAATTTTGACAAAAGGAATTGGCGCCTCCCCGATGTTTGTAAAAACATCCTTATGATTGGAAGTTCAAATTTAGGACGCATTGATCGAAATCCCCATCCGGACATCCGGGTGGAGTGTTACCCCGGCGCCAAATTCAATCATCTGCGCTCTATGTTTAAAGGGCACAGGGGCCAGTCCAGTCCCCCAAAAATATTATTAAATATTGGCGTGAATTCTCGAAACGATAATTCTGATCTCGTAGTTAAGCAGTTGCGGAATATGCTTAGCGATATCAGGGTCAAGTTTAGATCAGCAAAAATTTATTTCGCTGAACTAAACTTTTCGCAAAAACTCCCTCAGGCTGAGAGGAGAACCCTGAGCATCATCAACGAAACCATTCGGAAAGTGAAGGACGTTAACGTGATACCAAAAATTGATGACGCAAAGTTTGATGTTGCTCAGGATTTAATCCATTGGACCACGAGAACCGCCAATATTATGTACGATCACTGGTTGAACCACCTAAATTTAAACTAAGTAAAGGCAAAGGTAACAGCCGCCTAACAGATGTGGGATTAGGAACTAATGTGGTTAACCTGTCTGGCACCAATGACCTAACAACCCAAGAGAAATCTCTTTTAGATCGCGGTTTAACTTTTGTACCAGCACCAAAGCCTAAAACTGATAACCAAACAAATTTACCATCATACAACTGTAATTTTCTTAGGCAAATGAAATTAGCCGACCGCTTTAGAAACTCCAGCGGTCGGAAACTTCCTTTTACAGAATCATCTGGTTGGTCACCTCCAGATAGTGAAGTAGATCCCGAAATTATTGAGGCTAGCAAACGAATCATCAAAAAGGTGTTCAGCATGAACATACTCTCCGATAAAGACAATTTAACAGCTGGTGAACGGAGAGCCCTCACGAAACTTCGAAAAAATAAGAAATTAGTAATTAAACCAGCCGACAAAGGTGGGTCGGTAGTTGTGCTATCTCGGGATAATTATATAAAGGAAGCCATGAGACAACTCAGCAATACTAAACATTATAAGAAAATAGATTCACTTATTTGGCCTAGTAATATCGAAAAATTCAATAAGATCTTAAAATTTCTCCTCGACGAAGGTCACATTACCAAAAAACAATTGAAATATTTAACAGCTAAGCTCAGTGCTCAAACAAGACAATTTTATATCCTACCAAAGATCCACAAGGACCGTTCTTCATGGACGGATGACTTAACTCCACCCGGGAGGCCAATTGTATCAGATTGTAATTCGGAATCTTATGCGATCTCGGAATTAATTGATTATCATCTGAAACCTATAGCAAATAGACATCCGAGCTATCTAAAAAATACACAGGATTTCCTGTCAAAAATTTCGAAATTGAAAATATCAAAAAATGCAATTCTGGCTACTTTGGATATCGACAGTATGTATACGAACATTGATATTGATAAAGGTGTTAAATCAGTTGAAAATACATTTGAAAAATATCCGGATGCGAAACGCCCGGATGAACAAATTTTGGATCTTTTAGAGCTGAGCTTAAAAGGTAATGACTTTCAATTCAATGGAGAATATTTTCTACAAATAATGGGTTGTCCTATGGGCAAAAGATTCAGTCCTAATTTTGCAAGCATTTATGTAGCGGAATGGGAGGAAAATGCCTTAAGCAAATGTGCAAAGCATCCTCTCGTATATCTCAGGTATTTAGATGACATTTTTATTATTTGGGAACATTCAAAAGAAGATTTTGATGAATTTTTAGAAATTTTGAACAATCACGATCCAAATATTAAATTGAAAGCTACTATCAGTGAAAATTCTGTTGATTTTCTCGATGTGACCGTGTATAAAGGCAAGCAATTCCAGGCGTCCGGTCATTTAGATTATAAAGTGTATTTTAAACCAACTGATTCACATCAATTGTTGCACACAAAATCATTTCATCCTCAACATACATTTAAAGGTATCATCAAATCACAGCTCATTCGTTTCCACCGCAATTCAAGTGATAAGGTAAATTTCAATGAGGCTTGTTCTACTCTATTTGGCGCCCTCAGATCGAGAGGGTACTCGCTGCGCCTTTTGCGTAGCCTGAAATCCCAAACCCTGAAAAAGCTCGAAAGTCCAGCTGAAACTACCGATTTCGAACCACTGAAGATTGAACACAACAGACCGTTGCAAAATGGTAGTGGCGCGGTATTTAATTGCAAAAAGCCTCGTTGTAGACTTCATACTTTTATGCCTGATCAGAAAGAGGAATTTTCCTCCGAACAAACGAAAAATCATTATCAGATCCGTAACCCCCTCCATTGTGATTCACCAAACATTATTTACCTTATCACTTGTAAGCGATGTCGGAAACAGTATGTTGGTCAAAGTCAAAATCCTTTCCGAGAACGTGCTACTAGACACAAACAGGATATAAAACATAATGCTGATGCCCCAGTAGCACAACATTTTAACCTTCCTGGCCATTCTTTGGACGATTTCGAAATCCATCCTATTGAACAACCACCAATTAAAGACACATTAGAAGAAACGGATGAATTTAGAAAAAAACGTGAAGCTTTTTGGATCAATACGCTTCAAACCCTCTGGCCATTTGGTATGAACATATCAGAGGGCGAATGAGAAAGGAGGTCCATCATTCCTTTCACTTTAACGTACAACAGAATGAATATCGAAATAGCAAAAATGTTAAAAGATGAATTCAATTTTACCAATGCTAAATTAAATGAACCTTTGAATCTTCGACCTGTCATCGCCTATAAGAAAAACAAAAACTTGCGTAACATTCTTGTAAGGACTAAATTAGAGCCCATTAATGAATAACATCAATTTTTGCCAGTCAGTTTAACCAGTTCCTAAGCTCATCACTTAGTTTAAATCAATTTTGTGTAATTTTTTGTCATGTTTGAAGCCCATCAGGGTTCAGTAAATGAAAACAATTTTTCGGCGGCATATTAAAAGAAAAAAACGTTTCAGTATGAAATGTCTGTGCCAGTGCGATTTTTTAACCTCAAACACACACACACACACACACACACACACACACACACACACACACACACACACACACACACACACACACACTTATCATATGACCTAGAATTATGTACTACCCAAACGTAACAACACGCTGGTATAATGTGGGTTAGTTGAACTAGGGGCAAAGTTTTTTTTTATGCGAGTGGAAAAAAGTATTGCCTTACAAACCCTGTTGATTTCTACGACAGAATTGGTGAGATTTTTTTCTGACAAAACCTGTTGATTGTATTACAAAAGTGACAAGCTTTGACAAAACCTAGCGATTTGTATTACAGAAATGGGAGCTTTGGCAAAACACGTAAGGTATGACAAAAATGGGCGTAACATACTTCTCCCTGTTTCATTTATTGGTATTTTTGGTTATACAGTCTATTTGTGACCTTTGCTGTGTTTGGTTGTATTCAGATTTCGACTGACTGGATAGAGTTAACCCTTAAGTCCTCAGATTAATTTTAAAGTATTTATGGCCTTTTTCTGCTCACATAGTTATTGATGACTTGGCAGTGGTTCTACATCACTGCTGGCTGCCTATACAGGCAGCCAGCAGTGATGTAGAACCACTGCCAGGGAAAATTCAGTCTACACACAAGAGTAATAAAAAAGATTACACAAGGGAGCACCTGCTTCAATGCAATATAAAAGTGGCGGTTTGGGGCTATATGGGGGCTTAAGGGTTAATACACAGCATGCATACATTTGCTAAACCAGAGAAGGGCGTACACGGTGCGCGTCCTCGCTATTTTCCGCAACTGAGTATTTTTCACAAGCACCGAGAGCAGTGGATACAATATTACCCGCGATAACGCATAAATAATTCCGTATCCTTATCATACAGATATAACTCCTGCTCGAGTCTCCCTTGAACCTTTATAAATTGACTTTTTTCCAAATGAAACGATGCAATATAACGCCGCGGAAATATTTTCGCTAAAAACATAGAGGTCATGTGCAAAGACGTCATCAGAGAGCCAGATAAACCTTCCATTTTCTACACATTTCCCCAGATAAGCCAAAGGAACCCACAAATGAGTAGAGGCGGCGGAACCAGGGGGCACGTGCCCCTCCAAGTTTTCCCACAGATATGTTTCGCAGTTATACAACGAGTTAAAATGGGCGCATTCCAGTAACACTATTTGCAAATCCAAACAATATTTAACCAAAGAATCCCACTTTCGGTCACTTCGGTCCTTTTCTTCTACTTCAACTAACTTCCAGCCTGAAGGCTGGCCATCGGGTTGGAAGATGGTTGAAGTAGAAGAAACGGACAGGACAGTGACCACACAGCGGCATACTCATCTAAACGTGAGAATGTAGCGAGTAATGGTACATTTACCGATATCCTATTGTAACCTTTCTCACAGTGAGTCAAACCACCGTAGCATTGTAAATTTGTGCCCTTCCACTTTTATCGAGCTTCCGCTGTCCCTGCCAACGAGACTATTGAATGCTGAAATTGACATTAGTGATTCTGCATCCGAATTGCTCCACCTTGAATAATATATAATTAAATATTATGTTATAATGTATAATGTATTCAATATAATTATGTGGTCAGATGGTTAATATGGAGGTTGCAATTTTAAAACGCGTATGGATACGTGTACGTGCAGGTAACTTTCTATGAACAACATCGCAATTTTTTAATCTGCTCGAAAACTGTGACGTAACTCATAGAAGGTTACCTCCACATACACATACTCGTACGCGTTGTGAAATGGAAACCCACCTATTGTTAGAATTATGTTAGAATGTCACGTTAAACAATTATATTGAGTGGAATCATCATGTTTTTTTAATATTATGTTATAATATCTTGAATACTTTGAAAAATCATATTAATATTTATTGTATTAGAATGTCATATTATTAATAATACAATGTTGAAGAATCAAATCAAATGTATATGAAAAATGTACTGCCTTGTAATTATTAACCTGACCCAAGAATCATTCAGTGGACATTTCTTTATCAGAACTTCCCTGAAATGAGCTATATTTCAAATCCTTTGAACAAGCCCCATAGCAATTATTCACACCTCCCGATTCTTCCACTCTGTTTTACCTCGTAAATTAAGAAAGTGAGAGAATCGGGATGTCACCGTCTCACCCCGCCCCTGTCGCCACGTGCTTGTCCATGACAGGGGAATCAATCTCAGTACTCCCGGCGAGATAAAATGAAAGTGTCAATGACACTGTAGCTCAACTTGACAAACTTGAACTTGGTAAGTTATAAATGAGATGGCAAAATTGAAGATCATTGGGACCAATGTCAGTTTTTATTTCCAGTGGCAACTTTTTTGGACAGAAACCGAAGAAAATCGATAGCTCCCATCTAGAGGCCTCCTCAAACAAGCATGCCAGGTTTCAAAGCAATCTGATCATAAATGTGCCCTGTAGGGTGTACAAAAGGGAAATATTGTGGTCTGACTAGACTAAATTCTAAGAACGTTGGCCATGGCAACATTTTTTGACGGAAATGGAAGAAAATCGATAGCTCCCATCTAGAGGTCACCGTAAATAAGCATACCAGGTTTCAAAGCAACCTAATCATAAATGAGCCCTGTAGGATGAGCCAAAGCGAAATATTGTGGTCTGACTAAACTAAGTTCTAAGAATGTTGGCTGCGGCAACATTTTTTGATGGAAATTGAAGAAAATCGATAGCTCCCATCTAGAGGCCACCCCAAACAAGCATGAAAGGTTTCAAAGCAATCCGATCATAAATGTGCCCTGTAGAGTGTGCCAAAGGGAAATATCGAGTCTTCTGACTAAACCAAGTTCTAAGAACGTTGGCCGCGGCAACATTTTTTGATGGAAATTGAAGAAAATCGATCGCTCCCATCTAGAGGTCTCTCCAAACAAGCATACCAGGTTTTAAAGCAATCAAATCATAAATGTGCCCTGTAGGGTGTGCCAAAGGGAAATATTGTGGTCTGACTAAACTGAGTTCTAAAAACGTTGGCCGCGGCAACATTTTTTGACGGAAATTGAAGAAAATCGATAGCTCCCATCTAGATATCACCCCAAACAAGCATGCCAGGTTTCAAAGCAATCCGATCATAAATGTACCCTGTAGGGTGTGCCAAAGGGAAATATTGAGTCTTCTGACTAAACTAAGTTCTAAGAACGTTGGCCGCGGCAACATTTTTTGACAGAAATTGAAGAAAATCGATAGCTCCCATCCAGAGGTCTCCCTAAACAAGCATACCAGGTTTCAAAGCAATCTGATCATAAATGGGCCCTGTAGGGTGTGCCAAAGGGAAATATTGAGGTCTGACTGAACTAAGTTCTACGAACGTTGGCCGTGGCAACATTTTTTGCCGGAAATTGAAGAAAATCGATAGCTCCCATCTAGAGGTCACCCTAAATAAGCATACCAGGTTTCAAAGCAATCAAATCATAAATGTGCCCTGTAGGGTGTGCCAATGGGAAATATTGTGGTTTGACTAAACAAAGTTCTAAGAACATTGGCTGCGGCAACATTTTTTGACAGAAATTGAAGAAAATCGATAGCTCCCATCTAGAGGTCACCCCAAACAAGCATGCCAGATTTCAAAGCAATCTGATCATAAATGTACCCTGTAGGGTGTGCCAAAGGGAAATATTGAGTCTTCTGACTAAACTAAGTTCTAAGAACGTTGGCCGCGGTAACATTTTTTGACAGAAATTGAAGAAAATTGATAGCTCCCATCTAGAGGTCTCCCCAAACAAGCATACCAGGTTTTAAAGCAATCTGATTGTAAATGTACTCTGTAGGGTGTGCCAAAGGGAAATATTGAGGTCTGACTAAACTAAGTTCTACGAACGTTGGCCGTGGCAACATTTTTTGCCGGAAATTGAAGAAAATCGATAGCTCCCATCTAGAGGTCACCCTAAATAAGTGTATCAGGTTTCAAAGCAATCAAATCATAAATGTGCCCTGTAGGGTGTGCCAAAGGGAAATATTGTGGTTTGACTAAACTAAGTTCTAAGAACATTGGCCGCGGCAACATTTTTTGACGGAAATTGAAGAAAATCGATAGCTCCCATCTAGAGGTCACCCAAAACAAGCATAAGAAGTTTCAAAGTAATCTGATCATAAATGCGACCTGTGAGGTGTGCCAAAGGAAATTGTGGACGTACATACTAACGTACGTACGTACGTACGTACGCCGACGGACGAGAAGTGATGGCAATAGCTCAGCTTGACTTTGTCAAGTTGAGCTAAAAACAACATCAAAACGCAAGATCTCGCCATACATCCAAGCGAGAATTATCTGGTTATCGAAGGAGGACTGGTGAAAGGAGAAAAGGGTTGTTGTCACGCCCACTTTGTTTTTACTGCTGAGTTTTCTCAGAGACCTCTCCCACTTTTGTAATAAAAATCGCCAAGTTTTATCATAGTTTACCACTTTTGTAGTAAAATCGCCAAGTTTTGTTATAGTTTACCACTTTTGTAGTAAAATCGCCAAGTTTTGTTATAGTTTACCACTTTTGTAGTAAAATCGCCAAGTTTTGTCATAGTTTACCACTTTTGTAGTAAAATCGTCAAGTTTTATCATAGTTTACCACTTTTGTAGTAAAATCGTCAAGTTTTATCATAGTTTACCATTTTTGTAGTAAAATCGCCAAGTTTTATCATCGTTTACCACTTTTGTAGTAAAATCACCAAGTTTTATCATAGTTTACCATTTTTGTAGTAAAATCGCCAAGTTTTATCATAGTTTACCACTTTTGTAGTAAAATCGCCAGGTTTTGTCATAAATTGAGGTTACCAGTTTTGTAATAAAAGTCGACAGGTTTGTCATACCAAAAAAATCTCACCATCTTTTGTCATAGAAATCAAGAGGTTTTGTAAGGCATCACTGCCTTCACTTGCGTCAAAAAACCCACATTAACCCTTAATACAAAGGTTTGTTTTATGCGAGTGGAAAAAATATTACTTTACAAACCCTGTTGATTTTTACAACAAAATTGGTGAGATGTTATGACAACCTATCAATTTTTAATAGAAAACTGAAAATGGTAACCAAATATTTATGACAACCTGTCGATTGTATTACAAAAGTGGTAAGCTTTGACAAAACCTAGCGATTTTTATTACAGATGTGGGAGCTTTGACAAAACTCGTAAGGTACAACAAAAATGGGCGTAACGTACCTGTCCTTGTTTTATTTATTGATATTATCGGTTATACAGTTTATTAGTAAACTTTGTTGTGATGGATTGTATTCCGATTCTGACGGACTGGAGTTAATACACAGCATGCAAACATGGGCTAAACCAGAGAAGGGCGCACTTGGCGCGCGCCCTCACTATTTTCCACAACTCAGTGTTTTTCACAAGCACCGAGAGCAGTGGATACAATATTACCCGCGATAACGCATAAATAATTCCGTATCGTTATCATACAGATATAACTTCTGCTCAAGTCTCCCTTGAACCTTTATAAGTTGACCTTTTTCAAAATTGGAACGATTCTTTATAATGCTGCGGGAATATTGTCGCTAAAAACATAGTGGTCATGTGCAAAGACGTCACCAGAGAGCCAGATAAACCGTCCATTTTCTAAAAATTTCCCCGAATAAGCCAAAGGAACCGACAAATGAGTAGAGGCGGCGGAGCCAGGAGGCACGTTCCACCTCCACTTCTTTCGACAGATATGTTTCGCAGTTACACAATGAGTTGAAATGGGCGCTTGCAAATGTCTCAGTGTGCAGGCATTCCTGTAACACTAATTGCAAATCCAAACAATATTTAGTCAAAGAATCCCACTATCGGTCACTTCGGTCCTTTTCTTCTACTTCATCTGTCTTCCAACCCGAAGGCTAGCCTTCGGGTAGAAAGATGGTTGAAGTAGAAGGAAAGGGACAGGACAGTGACCACACAGCGGCATATTCATCTAAATGAGTGAATATAGCGAGTCATGGTACATTTACCGATGTACGATTTTAACCTTTCTCACAGTGGGTCGAACCGCAGTAGCATTGTAAATTTGTGCCCCTCCACTTTTATCGAGCTTCCGCCGTTCCTACCAACGAGAGTGGAGTACGCATGTCGGATGGTCCTCCACATTGTGACTCATGATTGAAACGAGCGCCCCCTTCCTCCCGCACCAACAATTTGTAATCCGTCACTAGCATGTAACGTTTTAAAACCAATGAAATTCTCATCAACTTGTCGGTGGTAAGACATAATAATAATCATGATTCATTCTGCCATATTGGGTACAAATTATAAAATAATCATTTGTAATATTAGTAAGATAATAAAAGATTTTCATTCATCAAAACAGCAGGTGTACAGTTGTCTAATTTAATTAAACAATGAACAATGACAACATTTTAATCACCATCCTCTTGTGGGTTTCCACACATCAATTATCTTCTCACCAGAATGAATGTAGAAATTAGGATGGCCAGCTGCTGTCACGCATGACTACAAAATACAATAATTATAAAATAAATCAATATAATATAAGTAGATCACAACTGTAAAGCAAATTCTCTCATTCATGCAAATTGTATGAATATGTACCCTGCAAATCTGATTTGATTCTCAAAAAAAAACCCATCAAGGGAGATGGCTGGGACAATTATCCTGTCCCAGAAAATGCTCCCAAAGATATTGCTAAATGTGGCGATACTGACAATGGGGCAAATTTGATTGGTATTTATTGCACGCCTATGCTTTTATTTTCATAAAATACGTGTTTTTCTACAAACACCGTAACGAACAATAAATCTTTTTGTATTGCCCTCGAACAATGCGGATCATGTGCGGGGACTATTCAACCATTTCTTTTTTTACATTTTAGTTACTTTTGGCAGTAATTTGTGTTTTTACTACTTTTTTTTAGTTAAATACTGAACATCATACGCGTTTGAACTGTCATTTTTACCGCACTCGATCGATTTCGGCGGAGTGATAATATTGAACAAGAAAACGAAGGCCTCCCCCTCCGCCTCAAGTATCTTGATTTTGATAATTTCATGTGGTGGGAAAAAATCAGGCAAACCTTGTGTATGCGTCAAATATCCACCCGCCATTCGAGTGAGATTTTCCACCCTAACCCACACCATTCGATGATAAAAACAGTGTCGTATTAATCTAAAAACCCAACGAAAAATCGATTTGTATACTTCACTCTTATGGCGAATACGGGGGTATTGTTTCGTGTAAAAAACTGAAAAGGTCCTACAATACAAATGACTATCCACGGACGTAGTAAGTGACGTCATAGTCTCACAACCCAGTTACGTTATGTGAGGTTGGCATGGTAGCCCGCGTGAGCGGCCAGATTGTGACATCATTACAATAGTTATACGTGGTTTAAGAGCGCATGTACAGCGCGTGTTGTTAGGATGACACGTGTTTCGTCGTTTTGTATACTGGAGGTCGCCATCTTGGTTACTAACATGACAGGGGTGTGTGTGTGTGGGGGGGAGGGGGGGGGGGGCGGTGAGGGGATGTTCGGAGGTTGGGTTTGATGTATAAGAGTACATCGAATTACCGAAAGAGACACGAGAGAAATACTTGAAATCACCAACACAAAAACAATCTCCCCAAATCACCGAAAAGAACTGTAACCTGAATTGTTCCAGAATCCTCTTTTTTAGAGTAGAATTTTGTGCCACATGACCCTAAATATTGCTGGAGTGTATTCTGAGGACGTGTTCGATTGAACTAGTGGAAATCTAATTACCACAAGGAACGTGGCAACGACCGAAAATCAAATGCAGCCAAAATTCAAAAAGCTCTTTATTTTGTTCGGATTCCTGGAGAATTCTTTTTATTAGATTAGCACTCGGTGATATAGATCCGTACATAGTGCGGGATATTTGGAAGGTATGTTCGATTGAAACAGATTAAATCTAGTTACCCATATGGAGCCGACAATGGAGGAGACTGGCGCATGCCATCAACTAAGTCTTTCGCTCTTTTCTTCTAAGCCCATATCGGTCTTTATATTTCCTTGACCTAATGCTTGTAAGGGTACGTTACATATAAGAAACACTCTGTTGATCTTACCGAGATGTTCTTGTGTGATAGTGCACAGCATGTACATATCACATGCAGCACACGGGCACAGACTTGGTCTGCCGATATTTACTTATCTGAAAATGCACAACGTGCGCACAACACACAGGCACTTACGACAAATAGGGGCTCTGAAGGCACTGAAAACCCTAAAAGGGATTCCACGGAACGTGGGACTGATGTTTGCTGGAATGTGCTTGTGTGTTGGTATACAATGTGTCACAATATGTGCAAATTGCACGCAGTACATGGACACATGACTGATGTGCCGATATGTGCTTATGTGAAGATGCAGAATGTGCGCACAGCACATGCAGCACAATGGCACATACGATGAAAATAGGATTCTGTAAGCACAGACATATCCTAACGTGGGACTGATGTTTGGCAGAATGTACTAGTGTACAATGTGTCACAATGTGTACACATTGCATGCAGCACATGGGCACATGTCATATGTGGCGGCAGAGATCGCAACCAGGAATAGTTAACTGGTAGAGTGCTGGAAGCCCATATTTGGCATTTACGCTGAAGTGTAGGTACAATAACTTAAAGGCTACATATTTAGTGAATATGCGTTATGTTATCTTTTAAGTGAAATTATTTTATCTCTATGGATTTTCCTTGTTACAATTTATGGGAGAGTGCACTCTCCCATAAATTGTAACAAAGCAAAAACACGTGAACAAATTTTGGTGATCAAAAATAACTTAGCCCTCTACCAGTTAAGAGTAGCTGGGAATAGATAGGCCGCTAAGGTAAGAGAAGCTAGACTAGCGTCTGTACTAGGTAGGAAACAAGAATTCTGGAAGTGGGGGGGGGGGGGGGGGGGGGGGGGGTCCGAGTCAGTAAAGATCCTTCTATACAAAGAAACAAAGCCCACACATTCCTATAACATCGCGTACTACCATTATAAGGGGGATTCTGGGGCAATCCGATCCAGCAAAAGTACTCTTATATAATCAAACATACACTCGAACAAACTCCCTCGCTATGTATGACCATATAACACTTCTTATGACACCCCAACGTTACTGATGTCATATCCCCACTATCTGTCATCGCTGTGCTTTGTAGTGTTGGGGGAAGGGGTGTCAGCAAATGTGAACGTGGAACTGATGTATATGATGGCAGTCTATGGGGCACGTTGTTTACGTCATATCCCCATTATCTGTCATCTCATTTTTTAACCGTCTTTGATTTACACTTAGTGTGTTTTGTAGTTTTGGGGGGTTAGGTCGTCTATGATATACATTTAGTGCTGTGTTTTGTAGTTTTGGAGGGTTAGGTCGTCTATGATATACATTTAGTGCTGTGTTTTGTAGTTTTGGGGGGTTAGGTCGTCTATGATATACATTTAGTGCTGTGTTTTGTAGTTTTGTGGGGTTAGGTCGTCTATGATATACATTTAGTGCTGTGTTTTGTAGTTTTGGGGGGTTAGGTCGTCTAAGATATACATTTAGTGCTGTGTTTTGTAGTTTTGTGGGGTTAGGTCGTCTATGATATACATTTAGTGCTGTGTTTTGTAGTTTTGGGGGGTTAGGTCGTCTATGATATACATTTAGTGCTGTGTTTTGTAGTTTTGTGGGGTTAGGTCGTCTATGATATACATTTAGTGCTGTGTTTTGTAGTTTTGGGGGGGTTAGGTCGTCTATGATATACATTTAGTGCTGTGTTTTGTAGTTTTGGGGGGTTAGGTCGTCTATGATATACATTTAGTGCTGTGTTTTGTAGTTTTGGGGGGTTAGGTCGTCTATGATATACATTTAGTGCTGTGTTTTGTAGTTTTGGAGGGTTAGGTCGTCTATGATATACATTTAGTGCTGTGTTTTGTAGTTTTGGGGGGTTAGGTCGTCTGTGATATACATTTAGTGCTGTGTTTTGTAGTTTTGTGGGGTTAGGTCGTCTATGATATACATTTAGTGCTGTGTTTTGTAGTTTTGGGGGGTTAGGTCGTCTATGATATACATTTAGTGCTGTGTTTTGTAGTTTTGGGGGTTAGGCCATCTATGATATACATTTAGTGCTATGTTTTGTAGTTTTGGGGGTTAGGCCATCTATGATATACATTTAGTGCTATGTTTTGTAGTTTTGGGGGTTAGGCCATCTATGATATACATTTAGTGCTATGTTTTGTAGTTTTGGGGGTTAGGCCATCTATGATATACATTTAGTGCTGTGTTTTGTAGTTTTGGAGGGTTAGGTCGTCTATGATATACATTTAGTGCTGTGTTTTGTAGTTTTGGAGGGTTAGGTCGTCTATGATATACATTTAGTGCTGTGTTTTGTAGTTTTGTGGGGTTAGGTCGTCTATGATATACATTTAGTGCTGTGTTTTGTAGTTTTGGAGGGTTAGGTCGTCTATGATATACATTTAGTGCTGTGTTTTGTAGTTTTGTGGGGTTAGGTCGTCTATGATATACATTTATTGCTGTGTTTTGTAGTTTTGTGGGGTTAGGTCGTCTATGATATACATTTAGTGCTGTGTTTTGTAGTTTTGGGGGGTTAGGCCATCTATGATATACATTTAGTGCCGTGTTTTGTAGTTTTTGGGGGTTATGCCGTCTATGATATACATTTAGTGCTGTATTTTGTAGTTTTGGGGGGTTAGGCCATCTATGATATACATTTAGTGCTATGTTTTGTAGTTTTGGGGGTTAGGCCATCTATGATATACATTTAGTGCTGTGTTTTGTAGTTTTGGGGGTTAGGCCATCTATGATATAGATTTAGTGCTATGTTTTGTAGTTTTGGGGGTTAGGCCATCTATGGTATACATTTAGTGCTATGTTTTGTAGTTTTGGGGGTTAGACCATCTATAATATACATTTAGTGCTGTGTTTTGTAGTTTTGGGGGGGGTTAGGTCGTCTATGATATACATTTAGTGCTGTGTTTTGTAGTTTTGTGGGGTTAGGTCGTCTATGATATACATTTAGTGCTGTGTTTTGTAGTTTTGGGGGGTTAGGCCATCTATGATATACATTTAGTGCTGTGTTTTGTAGTTTTGGGGGGTTAGGCCATCTATGATATACATTTAGTGCTGTGTTTTGTAGTTTTGTGGGGTTAGGTCGTCTATGATATACATTTAGTGCTGTGTTTTGTAGTTTTGGGGGTTAGACCATCTATGATATACATTTAGTGCTGTGTTTTGTAGTTTTGGGGGTTAGGCCATCTATGATATACATTTAGTGCTGTGTTTTGTAGTTTTGGGGGGTTAGGCCATCTATGATATACATTTAGTGCCGTGTTTTGTAGTTTTTGGGGGTTATGCCGTCTATGATATACATTTAGTGCTGTGTTTTGTAATTTTGGGGGGTTAGGTCGTCTATGATATACAGTTAGTGCTGTGTTTTGTAGGTTGGGGGGTTAGGTCGTCTATGATATACATTTAGTGCTGTGTTTTGTAGTTTTGTGGGGGTTAGGTCATCTATGATATACATTTAGTGCTGTGTTTTGTAGTTTTGGGGGGTTAGGCCATCTATGATATGCATTTAGTGCTGTGTTTTGTAGTTTTGGGGGTTAGGCCATCTATGATATACATTTAGTGCTATGTTTTGTAGTTTTGGGGGTTAGGCCATCTTTGATATACATTTAGTGTTGTGTTTTGTAGTTTTGGGGGTTAGGCCATCTATGCTATACATTTAGTGCTGTGTTTTGTAGTTTTTTTTTGGGGGGGGGGGTTAGGCCGTCTATGATATACATTTAGTGCTGTGTTTTGTAGTTTTGGGGGGTTAGGCCATCTATGCTATACATTTAGTGCCGTGTTTTGTAGTTTTTGGGGGTTATGCCGTCTATGATATACATTTAGTGCTGTGTTTTGTAGTTTTGGGGGGTTAGGTCGTCTGTGCTATACATTTAGTGCCGTGTTTTGTAGTTTTG